>CM024594.1:19543961-20096376 GCA_014182565.1 Eucalyptus marginata
TGGGAGTAGGAAGACCAAGAACAATCACATGTGATCCTCGTTCTGTGCCGGGAAAATCGTGTGCTATGGCTTAATGAATAACAGTTGTTTTAGAAGTTCATGCCGTTGAAAACGTCTATGATACATCAGATACATGCCTTTTTCTTTCTTATTTGCCTCTTTAAGCGTGCTAGGCAATGGCCTTACGGCATGGGCGTTAAGAGGATAAGATTTTGCATGATTTGTAGATCGTGCAGACCAATATCACATCGTGGATCTCACCATAAACCCGACATGATCGATGGTAGACATAGATGCATAGTGTACATGGCCTATGAACCATACGGATATTCTTCCGTGTAAGACGCAGTTGGTCCTCTTATTGCTGCTACAAGGATATCCCTCTGACTCTAGGATGATGCCTTTTGTCTTGAAAATATTAATGCCGAAATCATAGGATCTTACCAGTAGAGTCAATGCGAAAAATATCAAATAAATAAATGAGGAATAATAGGATACTAGGAATTTACATTATTCGATCCAAATTTTGATACCTATATCTACGAAAAGAGTTAATAGTAAATAATCTACTATCATCGAAAAATCAGAATTACAATTGCTCACACACTTAAATTTAAGCTTCAAAACTCAAAGTGTTATAAATAAATAATTCAATTGGATATAAATCACCACAAAATCACTAAAGTTTTTCCTGGTTTTTTTTTTTTTTTTTTTGGTCGATGCTTTTCTGGTAATGTTGCACGTTCCTTCTTTTCCCTTCTTCATGCTGCGGCTCTTTCACTATTGGACACTTCTTCGGCCGAAGGAACCCACAAAACCGTTGTTTTTCTTTTGCATATGGGCACAACTAGTGCAGGAGAGAGGAGTAAAAAGTAAACCCTTGCTTTTGTTTCTTTCTCACACAATGTCCTTTTTACCCTTGGATGATATCAAATAACAAACTCTCAATGGCAAGGCTGCGTATGCTGATCCATATTCTTGAAAATATAAATATCCATATATAATATATATCAGTGCCTCTTATTTGGTCTTTTAGTGCAAAACTTTTCGAGTCAAACTTGAACTCATATTTGCAGCGTTGCACCCCTGGATAAATATGGAGAACCAACGCCCAAAAATGAAAAAAAATATATCATTTGGATGAGGGAATACCATATAATCTTCCAACGGATCAAATCCATGAGAACTCAAACTCAAGACATTAATTTAATAATTCTCCACCTCAATTCGATTATTAAAGCCAAGTCATAGTGATTATTATCCATTCTATCTCCCCAATGCCCCGATAAGGTCTCATTCTTCACAAAAGCCAATTTAAAGCTTAAGCTCTCGTCAATAGAATAGGCTTAGTCAAGACATTTGTTTGGTATTTTTGTTGTGCAATCTATTTTGCAATAACATTACCCCTTGCTAAGACATCTCAGATGAAGCGGTACCTGATATTGATATGTTTTGTTCGCGCGTGAAAAACTGGATTATATGCCAAACATATCACACTTTAGTTATCACAATGTATATCAACACTTTTCTGATCTAACTCAAAGTCCGATAAGCAAACTTCGTAACCATATCGCCTCCTTCACTATAAAGGTTTGTGCCATAAGACAACATGATCCTATAATGATACCTTCTAACTGACTGCACCATATGTTAGTGTAAACACGTACCCCATTAAAGATTTGCAATCATTTAAGTCACCAGTGTAATTTGAATCCACAAAACCATTGGCATCACTGCCATTGTTATCCATTCGGTATACTAAACTCAAGTCTGTTGTCCCCTTCAAATATCTAAAGATCTACTTTGCAACTTTCTAATAAACTTCACCAAGACACTTCATGTAGCAACTAACTACACTTATAACTTGTGAAATATCATACTTAGTGCAAACAATGACATACATAATACTACACATGGCACTAGAATAAAGAACATGGGATAGATACTCCTCCTTCTCCTCCTCAATCTGTGGTGATAATTTATCTGAAAGTGTTACGGAAAAACGCCAATCAAAGATGCACCAATCTAAGAACAAGTAGCAAAAGATGAAAGTGATGTAGCTAGAAATAACACTTACTGGGGGGAGAATAGGTGTTCAAATCTTGACAAATAAATGAGGAAAACAATAAGTTGTAAGCAAAGTTTAGAAGATGATCAGAATCGCGAAACACCAGACTTCTACAATAACCAGAAAGTGTGCAATAGATTTTAAATGAAAGAGTTAAGGGAAGAAAAAGATGCACACCAATTTTATAATGGTTCCGCGTTTAGATTAAGTTTACATTCACTCTCTCACACCGATAGCTTACTAGTTGGATTTGCTATAGAATCAACAAAAATTACAATTTCTAAGTACAAACATTCAATGATAGAACTCTCTAACCCACTAAGACACTTTTTTTTTGTGTTTTTCTCTTGATCACAATTTGTAATACTCACGGACGAAGACAGGTGATAGAGAGAAGTTTCAAACTTTTGAATTCTAAATTCACGTTCCCGTTCAACTCGACCGAATGACCTCCTTTAAATATTCATCCATTCAACATTAGCCATTGACATTCTCCAGAGGAAATCAATTAAACCATTGAACATAATCTTTCAAGGAGATTTCATGGCTATTGAAGACAGAAATGGAAATTCCATTTGATTCTAGTCGCCCATACAATCAGAATTTTGATTTCCATAAATTATACTTTTTCATATGAAACTTATCTTCGAGATTGATTTTGTCAATATATAATTGACTCCATCAATGTTTTTAAATAAGGTAAGTAAAATCCTTAGCCAGAAGATAGTCATTGAAGAATTGTTCCCAAATAATGTTTATTCTAGATTTGCATTGCAACATCATTGAGTTTGGTTATGGATTCTTCCTAGCTCTAGACATGATCTCATTCTAAGCTCATCAGAGTGAGATATGCTTCTGAAAATGAATAGACTTTGAAAACAACTTATAAATAATCTATACTTAAGATAGGCATTGGAAACAAAAAGTTTTGTCAACTTCAAAATCTTGATATGAGTTTTCTTAATAATCTCCTCATTTTTTATGGTGACAAAAATCTCGTACAAATTTAAACATAATGTCTATATTAACCTGCAAAACAACACTTAAGCAGCACATCTTATATAATTTGTGAATAAGCAGTCATTAAATAAGCATAATATTTATTAAAAGCAATCACCAACTCAAAAAGTTTGCAAGTATCTACACAATCACACCAAAGCACTTAAAATCTACATAGTCTCCCCCCTTTTTGTCAATGGCAAAAGGGAAGATCAAACCAAAACATACAAAGTCACTAAGAGATAAAGGTTTTTGAAAAGATTAGGGGTTTCTTGAAACTCAAACAAAATGGAAATCCTCCAAGTTCTGCATGGTCTCCTTAAGCTTGGTCATGCATTAACCAAAGGCAATCTTGACCTTAGCAAATTTTGGATGGCTTGTTGGTTAACGTTCCGAACCTTTTCATCAAGAGACTGTATATTTTCACTAAGAGATTGTGTTGTAGTATCAAGAAAGGCGTGCAATTTTTGGATTTCAACTTCTATGCCATACTGTTGCGCTTTAATCTCCAAAATGATTTCAACTATCCGAGGATAATTTGGATTTGGTTCGGTCTGAGCACTAGCCTCTACAAAGTGAACTGGAGAGATATTCAAACTTGAAGGAAAGTCAATTTGTACCTTGGAAATATTTTACTCCCCTTGAATATCAGCTTGTTGTTCCTTGTCGCCTATAAAATCCTCGAGGAAATGAGAAACAAAGATGTCCTCTCCGTTTGGTGGAGAATGGCTGATATCATCACTTAAGTTTGGTTCTACATCCTGCTCCTAAAGAGGAGTTTACTTAGCAACTCCTTGTTTTTGTGCCTTCAGTTTAAGCAATGATATTTCCACCTTTTGTATCACTTTCCTTTCCGGTATCCTCAACACCTTTTTGTTGATCATTTCCCTCGATCTCATCTCCTACAACATCATCTACTTCTTTGTCAAACTCTTCCTTATTTTGGTCACCTTCTTCCTCTTCTTCATTTTAATCTTCCTTCTCTCCTTCCTTTTCTCACACTTCTTCTTCTTCACTCTCTTCTTCTTGATCTTTCTCACCGTCTTTAGCTTCTTTTTAGATTCTACCACACCTGTGATAGGGTCTCTCATAACAATGTTTGCTACAATTTCAGAGAGAGTCTTCTCATCAGTTCTTCCTCATCCTCATCCTCATCTTGTAATAGTAGGATAGGTCTTTTTATTTTGGGGGTCCTAGAGACTAAACTTTTTCCTTTCCTCTTTTTCTTTGCCAATGACCCTATCTTAGTTGAACTAGTAGACCCCTCTTTATAACTTCCCAACACCAGTGCTTTGGCGTACAATAAGTACGTAACCAGTGCCTAGTCATGCCATAGTGATGGCAAATACTTTCATTAGTCACATTCTTTGACTTCTTTTCTTTGTCATGATTCGAGCCAAAGTTAGATCTCCTAGGACAGTTAAATTTCCCGTCATCCCTTCTAGCATTATGTTCTTGACTGCGCTTATATCCCTTAAAATGGCCAATATCTTTCTCAAAATTATCATGAGCTTCAGGCAAGGCTTTTGAGCTAGCAGGTTTAAGATTATGATTTTTTAGCAGCAATTCATTAGTTTGCTTAACAGTGAGGAGCACAGAAATTAATTCAGAATATGTGGCAAACTGACGCTGTCAATATTGTTGTTGCAATACAATATCTAAAACATGAAAGGTGCATAAAGTTTTCTCTAACAATTCTGCATCAATGAGCTTGATATCGCATAAAGCGGAGTTATAGTTAGACACTGATTTAAAATATTGTAATTTGAGATTTTGCTAGTCATATTGTGCTTAAGGGAGATTTACAGTCTATCCTTCAACCTCTTTCATAGGATCCGAGGGTCTCGAATGGATAAATATTGAGTCTGTAGGCTCTCATGTAAACAACGATGAATAAAAATCAGTGCATTTATTTTATCTTTTGCATTTGAGGTTCTGTCTTCTGTAATTGTATTAGCGAGACCTTACCCTTGGAGATGCATTTCCATGTCAAGACACCAAGATTGATAATTCTTTCCACTCACTTCCAGGATGTAGAATTTGGACTTTTCAATATTTGCCATAATTTTTGCAAAAATAAATTCTTAAATTAATTAGAAGAATTTCCAAATATCCACCGCCACTTCAAAAGGATATTTTTAAAATTGAAATTGGTTTCATGCCAAGAAAAGAAAAATGAAGAATTGATAAAAGAATATGAAGTATAAGTTGATTAATGAAAACAAAGAGAACACTTACCTTGCAAAAATTACTTATTCAGTTGGTAGATCTTTGTGCTAATAACGTGTTGTAATATATATATTATTTTTTGACCAAACCCGTAAGCCGAACTAACGAGCAAACCACCACGGGGACCTACCACCACAAAGATAAGAACCTCTAACGCCGCCTCTGGGATTCGAACTTCTCCCTTTCGTGAGGGGGAGAGAGCCCGAGCCAGCTGCGCCGCTAAGGGCGGTGGTCGTGTTGTAAAATATTGCGTTACAAATATATAATAGAGATAATAGAGATATTGAGTAGAGAAAGCAAATAAACACCAAAGATAGTAGATAAAGTCAGATGAGAAAATTTTATTTTCACTCTCTATATACTATGACATAACTAAGCTCTTATTTATAATAAAACAATGATGCATTTATCATTAATGTCAATATATTGAATAATACATATATTATATAGGGAGATAAACATTCATTGAATAAAGAGATTTGTTTAGAATATAGGATACAAATGTATCATAATAAATATATTAGATAAAATATAATATATTTCATAACAAAGATGTGTTTAAAGACAATATAGAAATGAACTTTTAACGGTTAGAGTGATTATCGCAAATTTGATTACGCGAGAATGAATGTGACCTCGCAAGTCTACGCGTATGCAACAGTTCATCCTCCCCGTCTTTCACGGCTTCTCTCGTCCTTCTCTATGTTATATAATTCATTTTCTTTTTGGCAGATGTTTATTTTTAAAAATTTTGAAAAACGCCTGCTTTATTTTATAGCTTTTTGAAACTTTTCTATTTGCCACATGGGATGCCACCGCTGCACTTAATAGCAACTCCGGGCCCACGTCAACATTTTTAGTTTATTGTTTTGATAGAAAGACCAATTTGAATTAAAAATATATATAATTCAATGACCCAATTGGTCGAAAAACATATTCAAGCACCTGATCGCACAAATTGAAAACATCCCGAGACTATCGATGCCTTGTCCCTTCATAACACGTATACTTGATTAACGTATGACAAATTAAGCTAATTAAAGATACACCACTCATTTAGACCGAAACTGTCACTATCAAAGAAAGCGATGCGTTTGAATTCCAAATAATATGTATTCATTCACATGCAATCTTGTAATATCCCCGCCGGTTCTTCGAAACCCAAAGGCCGACACATCCGGAAAAATTCAAAACCGCACGACGTAAACAAGATTTCATATGAAACTGGGCATCAAATTAGATCAAAATGGCAAACGTGATGCAAGATTTGCATGTCAATTTCAAAAAGACAGATCAACGCTCAATTAGAAGATGCTCATTCGATCTCAAGGTAAGATCAAAACTTTCATACTGGAATTTTTCATGATCTAAATCACAATCCACCACGGATCTTTGTGAATGAAGAATGTTATCACGAAAGAAAAAAGTCCTAAACTAATTTTGTCGTGTAAACAATCGGAGAAATTGAACTTCAAAGCTCGAAAATGACTGTTCATGTACTTTGTCTCGGCTTTAGTGAAAACTTCAAGTTCTTAGTTCTCAATGTACATGTTGAATCAGGACACGAAATTTGATAGTATAAACATCACCGCATGGGTAACAAAAGCCCTCGATCAATTGCGCGAAATAACAAGCACGAAAGCGAAAATGCATAATTTCATTTTTCGGCTCTTATGCCCTTCAATTTTCGAAATTCTCAGAGGATTGACCAAGTTATTGCACGAAAGTTGCAGAGAACTATTTCCATCGTTTCAGTAACTATACCCGATTTAACAAATCACGGTCCTCAAATCAATTGATTCCGGCCGAGCCATATGAATCGAGGACCGGTCAATCATCTCCTCCTCCTCCCTTGGACGGCCTTGATGGATATACTATAAGTGTTACATGATTGGGACGCGAGATGGGACCGTGGCTTATAATGTATAGTATATTACAACAATCCCATCCATAAAACGTTACCATTAATATAAAATTCTGCATTGACCATCGAGATGTGCTAAGCGCAATATAAATTGATCGCATAGCTGTATCTAGGCAACCGAGCATTGTCTCGTTTACTTCGTAAGAACCCGTTTTGGACAGCAGACCATATTTATAAGAATTTCCATCGGACCTATCATTCACATCGGCCTGCTTCCTCCGATTTCAAGGGAGATTAGCTAAATGGTGACTGGCTTTTCATGATAGCCATGTCCCTCGGTCAACATCTTACTAACTCATTCAAAATTAAACAACAAATTAAAAACTCAACATGAATGGTAAATACAAGGGAGATGTAATAGTAAATGCGTAATTCGGGTATCGAAAATAAAAACTCTTTGTTATATTAAGTTAATGCACCCCCAAAGGCATTCATTCTGAAAAAAAAAAGTTTTAAATTTAAATTTTGGGCCAAAAATCACTGCAAAATGTGAAGTTAGTTAGGAGTCTAGGGGACACTAAAAGCGGACAAAGTCACAGACAAAACGGCTTCATAATGAAGCAAACGGCAGTTCTACCTAAAGATAGCCCTAAAAGTCCTCTTCCTTTTCTACCTTTTTATGTTTTGGTGAAAATAATAATGACGATGATGATGGCACGTGCGGAGGAGCGCATTTTCAATTGCTTCATCATTCGATGGAGTGGGGCCCCACACAAGCAGAAGCTAACAAAAGGCATTGGGTAGGTCAAACACTCAACACTCAAACCCATGACCCTTTGTCCTCATTCCACGTTATTATTTTTATTTTTATGAATGATGTAAAAATTAATTATTCAAATATTATGAAAGAATAAAAGTTGATATCACGAAGAATTTTAAACTCATTCATTAGTTCTTATTAAATTTTATTTTCAAATTATCGAATTGGATAACACACAATAATTGGATGTATCGATTTAAAATTTTTGTTATTAATATAATTTTAACATAAACTAACGAAAATTTGTCACAAATGTAATAATTTGAAATTTTTAGTGTTCAAAAAATTATTTTATGGTAAATTTGTCATACATGTACTAAGTTGAATTTTTCAAAAAAATTGTTTGGAATACAATTGTTACACATATGTAAAGTTTTGGGTTTTTGATAGTGAAAAAATTAGTTCATAGTATATTTATCATCGATATATAAATTTAGAATTTTTCGTAGTTTAAACTCAAAAGATCAATATTAATAGCTGCAAATTAAAATGGTTAACATTTGATGAATATATGTTAATTGAACTGGTCAGATGCTACAAGAAAGGGAACGCGGTTGAGTGAAAAAAGGAGAAAACGCGTCAATGAAGTCTAGAGAACGCGTTCTCTACCCCCCACATAATTGAGGACATTTTTCCTCGAAAACTATTAATTAAGGTGATCGTACGGTTCTCAATACACATGCTATTCTCTCGTGCCATGAATATGAATAATAATTACTGTTTTCCAAATCGGATCATTCCGAAAAAAAAAATTTGGCTTTTTCTTCAATATTTCAAAAGGGAAAAAGCCAAAAAAAAAAAAATTCAAACTGTATCCATCATGATATATTTATCATAAACTTTTTTTGTGAAATTGAAATCCCAAACTATATTTATTAGTGATAAATTTACCTTAAATTTTTTAAATTGATACTTACGTGGGATATTCACCTTTTGCTTAGATTTCGTTAAATAATTTTCAGTCAAAAACAACGTTATTTTCTATTTTGTTAAGTCATATGGTGTCCATCAATATTATTTGCTTCTAAAAGTCCATGTAAACTAATTTTTGTCTGTTATTATTGGCAAACTTTATCGTCAGATAAATCTTAATCTATTTTATAAGTATAAGTTAAGAATTTTTTTGCATCATCGAGAAAAAAAAATGTAAAGTAAATACGGGACGTAACCCAAGATTTTTGCGATAGTTTTTTGTCATTTTCAAAACTCGAGCACCGCATTCGCACGCACGCACAAAAACAGAGCGGGACATCTGCCTCGTGGATTCTGCTTAGCTGTCTCCTCACGCGGACCCACGCGCTCCCGCCGGCGCGTTTACTAGCCCAAACCCACGTCGCTCCTCCCACCGCCGACGGCCAGCAGCTCCGAAACCGATGCCCGCGTGCCCCGCGCCGCGCCGCCCCTCGCCTCTCCCCTCGGGATACGATCGGCAACCGTGAATGTACGGAATTGCCCCCCGGCGAGACCACGTGGCGTCCGGACGGAGCGAGTGCCCGGGTTCTCCCCAACCGAGGCGAGTGGGTGAGGTTGGGACTTTCGGGGCGATTTTGTCTTTTCGGGCTTTTTTGGGGAAAAGGGAGGAGATGACGGCAAACGCTCCTCGACAGCGCCATCTGGCCAGAGAGACGTGGACTCGACGGTAAACGAGAAGGTGGCCCCTTGTTTTTGGCAATTTTCCCTAGCGGGGGTGCCCTTTGCCTCTTTCAAAATAAAAGGAAATCTTTGTGTATGCAATCCTATGATGAAAAAAAGAAAAAAAAAAAAGTAGGTTGCACTTAAAAAAAGAAAGTCGCGAAATATCATAAATTATATTCATCAATATTTTTTTGTGACAAAAAAAAATCTCAAATTTATATCAATGACACATTTATTATTGACGCTTCCTTGTAACATCAAAAATCCTAAATTGATATCTATCCCACACATTTACCTCAAAATTTGAGATAAATGTATCACACAAGTATAAATTTTGGATAAATAGGTCACGCGGGACATTGGGCATAATTTAAGGTTTTTGATAGTTTTTTTTTTCCAAAATGTAATAGATGTCTAACATTCATAAAAATTAGGTTTAATTATGAAAGAATAGTATAATTATATGTGTGACGATATTGTATGTATTTTGAATCTTTTAAGCGATTCATGTTAAATAGAAATTTGATTGCGATGGTATTTACATAAATATCTAGGTACATGATGTGTGTTCGATATAGACTGCTTCATATTCAAGGACTTATGTGTTGCTCGAGCCTGTGCATACGGGGAGAATTTGTTGATTAGCGGATTCACAAACCTAACTCAAGCCCCGTTGTCAATTAAAAGTTAGATATCAAACCAAATAAATTGTCAAGATCAGACTATACCCTAATAGCTTAAAGTAAACAATTGCATGTTTAATTTCAAATCAAACCTTATGTACCATATCTCGACTTTCAACTTGACTCAACTTTGTTTTTTGTTTTTGCCAAGGCTAAAAAATTAATTCATCTATGAAAATAAGCCGCGACCAAAATTTTAGTATGCGCCCATTTGATACAATGAAAAAGTAATTACTCCAAATTTCGTGTACTAAATTTCTAATTTTCGACAATTTTAAGCGCTTATAAAATGAAATAAAATGTGGTTTGATAATAGTCGAAAATTGAATATTGGATAGTACTCATTGGTTACCAAATATGAAGTTATGAATATTATTGGTAGGCCTTAGGTTAATATGCAAAATTTCAGTTGCTAAATCAATTAAATTAAGTAAATCGCTCCTTACTTAACAAATTGAGATTTTTTTTACTTAATTTAGTTTTTTTAAGTTGAAAATAATTTTGATTATTGAATATACTTAATTATATCAAGCCCTAAATACTTATTTCCATAGCTTAATTGAAACGTGAAGCGGACCCAAAGAATTCATGATGCGTTGACTTGGAGGACACAACCACCGTCTTGTAGTGGCTGCGGTCCCTCGACCATTACCACCGCACGGTCACCGTGGTGAAGTGATGGCGGTGTGACTAATTAATTTTATTTTTCTTTCTATTTTCAATTCTTTCATAAATTTTATATTTTTAAATCGGATCTAACTTTATATGAATCAACCATATTCTTATAAGTCTTAGGATATAATAAATCTTATCTCATTTTGTTCCATGTGACAACTAGCGTTTTATGAGAAATTTAAAGTCTTTGAGAATTTTCACTTAATTTAATGATTTACAATTTTTAAGTTTAGAACTTGATAATTTTCATTTATTCATTCATGATTTAAGTGCTAACCTAAGTTTTTCCCCATCCAATTTCCCCCTATTTTTGCCTAATTGGCTGAAAAAAAAAACACTACATAATAAATGTTGATACTCTATCCAAAAAGTAAATTAAGTCGATTTGCTTTTTGAAAATCATCATATATCACCTCGAAAATTGCCAACATTTGAAATGTATATATCGAAAGTGTTTTATGATTTTGTAGCATTTATTGAATCGAGTGATTGAGAAAAAGATTTCAGTCTATTCATGTACTAAAAGCATAGCGTCAATCATTATAACTACAATTGAGTTAACTTAGATATTTTTAAAAAGTGATAATGACATAAATGATCTTTAGATTTTTCTTTTAATTCAGAAATTAAATTAAATATGTATTAAAAATTTAAGAATAATATTAAATAAATTAAAAATTTAAGGATTACATTATATATTGAGTCAATATTTAAGAATCATTCCAAAAAAGAACTTTCGCGACCCACCCGGCTTATCTGTATCCTCGATGCAAAGTTTAATGAGTGAAAATTATCAATATCATATGACCAAAATTCAAAATTCAACCCCAATTATGCAAAGCTACGGTTTCGCACGTGTGGAGTAGTCAGAAACCGGACAAGAAATCGCTCCTCCAAATCTGTCTCTATTCTCCGAACGTCGCCGGTCCCTCTCCTCCGTCCCTCCGATTCCCCACCCTCCTCGTGAAAGTCTCTCCCGTCCCCCACCCTGCTCCTTCCCTCTGACCACCGCGCGTGGCCTTGCGTCCCTCTCTCTTTCTCTCTCCACTGCTTATACTGCGCACCCCTCCCCTCTCTTCTCTCTCTCTTCACCCTCTGCCACTTTCTCTCTCTAGCTCAACTAATCACTGACACAGAGAGAGAGAGAGAGAGAGAGAGATAGGCTGCGAATGGTGCAGCCTGGAGCTGCGACTGCCACGCCATTGCACTTGCTTGGAAAGCTGTCGAGACCATCCGCCTCGCCCTTTTCGTTCCCTCCTTCGACGCGACTGATTCGGTCGTCGTCGTCGTCGTCATCCATCAGTCGCTCGCTTCTTCGCCTCCTTTCGTTTCCTTTTTTCACCTGCCGCCAGCGCCGTTGCAGTAGAAAGCTTTATCCAGGTTTTACGGCTGCCTGCGAGCGTCTGGGCCTTGCGTGAAGAGAAGTACAAAAGGTGAGAGAGAGGCTGGGGAAGGGAGAAAGTGCGCTGCAGTAGGAGTGGTGCAGTGGTGCAGTGTCGATGCTGTGCGGATCGTGTCGTCGTTGTTCTTCGCCGGGTCGGCTTTTTCTCTGATCCGTCGCTTTCCGGTTTCAGGGTCTGCTCTGCTTGCTCCGTTCTCGAAGTTTTTTGAAGAGGGCGAGGCTCGGATTCCGGGAAAACGTAAGGCTTTTAGCGGAGATGATGATGCTTCGCGACGACCGTTTTAGTTTCCGAAGGTGGGCTTTGTCGGTAGAGCATTTGGAAACGTTCGCATGGTGATTTGGAGAAATGTAAGTGATTCGGCGTTACGGTCTGGTTACTGATTTAGATAAGCCACTGAGGATCGATCTCGTCCGGGATTCCGTTCTTTTTTGCTGGGTCAGCGCTGGAGTTAGATCTCGGGATTGGGTTTGGGATTAGCTGGAGTCGTTTTACTAGGGTTTTCCACCGGGCTAGTGCATTCTTCGTTTTCGGTTCTTGGCGGAGAAGATGATGGACGAGTGTGCGGGGAAAGCGGCGTCGCATCTGGCGATTACGGAGAAGCGTCAGGCTCCGACGAGGCCCGGCGGTTGCGTCGGCATCTTGTTTCAGCTCTTCGACTGGCACCGGAGGTTCGCCAAGAAGAGGCTCTTCTCCAGGAAGTTGCTTCCTCCTGGTAATTTCCTTTGTTCTGCCATACGTTTCTTCTTTGCTTGGTTTTGCTCCGTCGCTCTCGGTAATGCGCAAATCTCCGCCCCTGCAATGTTCACATTGTTCTTTAAATTCGATGTGTCAGTTCGCGCGAAGCAAGTGTCGAGGAACTTCCACCTGGACGAGAAGATGCCCGGTGCTAAACAACATTTGGTAGGCCTTCTCTGAAACTTTATCCCTCATCTTCTGTCTGTTGGTTTGCAGTTGAGCACGACTGGCTGTGCTTACTATTTTCTTGAATGTGGCATATCTTGAGTTTTCAGATTGCCGATGAGAACAAAGGGGGTTTCCCTACTTCGAGGAGAAATGGGTATAAGAATCTTGATCTGGAACAGAGGCCAAAGCATGAAACTCAAGCTCCTGGGTTGGTTGCCAGGCTAATGGGTCTTGAATCCATGCCTGCTGCGGCGCAGAAGAAGGTTACCAGACCTCTGTCGTGCGACACTCGCCATGGTAAAGCGGAGAAGTTTCTCCTTGGTACCAAAGGGTCCGCAAAAGAAGACGGCTTGAGTAATGAAAAGGGACAGCTAAAGCATGAGCCGAGGCCTCAGAAACTTCAGAAGACCGGTCCATTGGAGAGACGGGCTGTTACTCGCTTTGGAGCGGAGGCTTTGCAAATTAAAGGTGTCTTGACTAAATCGAGGAAGCAGCATCATCCCAAGCTTCTCTCCCCTGTGAAGAGCCCAAGAATCTCTTCCATAAGGAATACATCACGGACTTCTCGGTTGATCGATGCGGCTACTAGGATACTAGAACCTGGATTGCAAGCCAGAAACAGGGTTAGATGTGCCCTTCCCTCCCCCACCTCCGCATATTCTTCCAATGAGGTGGGTACAGCAGAAAGGTCTCCAACTGAGTCACAAAATATCTTTACACGGGCCATATGTAGTGAAGCCGAGTCTGCAGGACTAGCTTCATGCATTAACCGTGGTAATTTGGTAGATATAGACCTCAGACAAAACACATCACAACAGATGCTAGATCATGCAGCCATAACCTTGAATCCTTTTCATGCTTCTTATCAAGACTCTGGAACCAATAAACCAAGACCACCACCAGCAGCTGTCATGCGAGAAAAAGACGTAACTTATAGGAGAAGGCAACGAGAATCCATTGCTCCGTCTTCCCCACCAAATTACCACTTTCAAGCCTTTAATGTGCCCCTTAAGGATGCCAAACCGCTTCCTAAAGAATGCCTGGAGCAGCCGTGCATACCAAGCCATAAGTGCAATCCTCGCCAGGAAGAATCGCCGTCCAATGCTTTAGAGAATAGTCCCACCACCCAGAATGAGATGTTAGAGACTGGTAGGACTCCTCCAACTGTCAAATGCAGCAATTCCAATGGCAGGAAATCCTCGTTAAGTGGAAATTCTGCTACTGGGGCCAAGGATTTTGTAGCTCTGAACCGCAGCCTAAGTGGCCGAGCGCGTCCCAGGGTGCCTGTCAAAGTTGAGAACTCTGATTCTGATGCAGCCAGAAAGACTCGTGTTAGACGACCCGATTTGTCTCAATTCAGATCTCCAGTACGGAAGATAAGGTCCTCTAATGTTGATGGACCAGTCGAGAGTCCAAGTTTTGTCAGTGCTGAAGTCAGTAAACAAAATGATGCTCGGTACGATGCTGTTCCCAGGACCAGGGTCAACTCTCGTGCTTCCTTCAGCGACAGAAGTTGTGAAAGAAGTAAATTGGTAGATGAAGCAGATAGAATTAAGGCTGGTGGTACTAACAATAACGGTGTTGTTTCTTTTACATTCAAATCTCCGATGAAGCAAAAGAGCAGTTTTCCTGAGGGCAGTGATGACAAGAGAACTGAGAAGAGCCTTCCTGGTGGTGGAAAGGCATCTGATTCCATAGAGCTGGTATTTGACAGAAGTGATGATGAAGCAGCATCTCAAAAGCAGTTCCCCTGGAACGGAGATGCTCTAGGTGCCCTTTTAGAATGTAAATTGAAGGAATTGATTTCTCAAGAAGAAGATGAGCTGAACACGACATGTGCTATGCCTAAGCGATCAACTGCTATGATTCTCCAAGAACTGATAGCCGCTTTAACTGATGCTCCACCTCTATCTCAAGATTGCAATGTGCTTGATGCTGGAAATGCTTTTAAGGTTGGTTTTCTCGGTCTCAATGGTTGTTAAGCGGTCCAATATGCTATCATTTAGGCAATCACATGTGGTTTTCTGACTGGAGGACAATCTAAGACAGCAAATCTTATGTGAAATGATTAGTATAGCTGATTTATATATATCTACAGGGATTTGTACTTTGGAAAAACATACTTCATTATATCTTAATTCTTTTGATTGAACTTCCCTGTCTGTTCTGTTTATGCTATATGCTGTTTTCCATACTGATGCATCATCTTCAAATGATGCCTTAAAACATCCAAGACTAATAACTACTGTTCTTTCCTATCAGAAAAAGGCAAAGATGGATGGGACATTGATTGGATTTTCGAGTGATGTGAATCATTTGAGCCCAGGTTCGGTCCTAGATGCATCCTTTTCCAATGACAGCTGCATCTCCAGTAGCTTGGATGATGGCACAGGTAACACGCTAGGACTTGTGTTGCTTTTGTTTTCACTCACAAACCACCCTACGGGAATCTTCATGTACTTCTCACTGAATATCAGCTTCCTGGACTAAACAAATTATAGTGTTTTCAGGATCGAAGTTGCATTTTGACTTCATGGACTATCCTGATCCTCTGCAACCACTCAATCTGGGAGCTGACCCTTTGGACTCTGCTACATCACTCGAAGAGGGAAGAAGCTACCGAAACGTGTTGATCGATCTTATTGACCGGATAACTAGAGTGATAGGGGGCCAAGATCTTGTGGTGTTGGGATTGGCTGGGAGCTGGCGCACATATGCAAAGGATGTGATGTTGCATGCTGAACTGCTCTTTACGGATCTGACTCGACTTCATTCTGATGGGACGGAAGATTTTATCATTACCCTCTTTCTCCTTGACGAACTCGAACATGCTGCTGCCACTACCTGGACAGATATGAAATCTTTCTTTGGATTGGAGGAAGCCAAAGAGTGGAATCAGCTGAGGCGGTTTCTTTTCGACTGTTTGTTGGAGTGCTTGGATTTGAAGTACCGGAGATACTGTAACTTTGGATATCAAGGGTGGATGAGACAATCAGTGTTCTTGAATGTAGAGAAGCTGATCAGAGATTTTGGAGGGGAGATGAGAAGGTGGGCCTGTTTAGCTGGGATGACTCCCGACGAGATAATCGAATATGAGATGAGTCACGCCCTCGGGAAATGGACAGATTTCGACATCGAGGCATTTGAGAACGGTGCTGAACTGGGCGAGGATATACTCTGTAGTCTGGTAGAGGAAATTCTGATAGATCTTTGAGGACGAATGTCGTTCCTGGGTTTTAGACCGGCCAACTCTTTTTGCGTGTCCATGATGCTGCTGCAATTTCTAATGTACAAAATGCCGAAACGGCTAGCGGTGGAGGCTAATTATTTGTAAATGAGCATTCTATGCAAAGACACTAACTGAATTTCTAGGTCAGATGATCCCCCCCTTAAGGCCATTTTTATGGACTGTCGTCAAATGTCGATGTTTCTTCATCGTAAGATGTTCTTGTTTCGGTTTTCATAAGTTGCTGTTTATTTTACCAGATGTGAGCTTTTGTTGTAAGAAGATTTCAGTGAATAGTATTTGAGTGAATAGTTACTGCAATTATTAAATGTAATAGCCTTAAATCTCTCTCATCCATTTATGAATGCAAGTGTATGCTGCTGCATTGAAATTGACTCACCCACAATTATATACAGGGCTATTTTTATGCTTCCACAATCACTCAACTGGAACTGGAAGGCCAAAGTTCCCATTCATTACATCAGAAACAAACCCCAGAAACATTGAAAGCTCTATAGCTTCTTTTATGAAGAAAGAAGGGAAAAAGAATATAGTAAAGAATTCATTATGCTCTGAAGATGACGGTGATGGTGATGATGATGATCAAACACCTCCTCAGGGCTATTTTTATGCTTCCACAATCACTCAACTGGAACTGGAAGGCCAAAGTTCCCATTCATTACATCAGAAACAAACCCCAGAAACATTGAAAGCTCTATAGCTTCTTTTATGAAGAAAGAAGGGAAAAAGAATATAGTAAAGAATTCATTATGCTCTGAAGATGACGGTGATGGTGATGATGATGATCAAACACCTCCTCAGAACGTGTAAAAGATTTTGTGAAACCTCGATCAAACATGTCGGAAAACAAACAGAACTAACTGTCGACCCCAGACCCTGAATCAAATCACGGCACTTTTCAGAACTTACGGTAACCCAGGACGGTCCTCCCGATCCCGTTCCCTCTGCCGATCCTCCCTCCTCTGTTGTCGCCATTGATGGCGCTCGCGGCGGCACAGGACAGCCCCTTCAGCTCTTCCATGCTTGCGTAGCTCTTCCTCGCCATCAGCCCCCCCTTCTTCTCCCCCGCCGCCGCACCCACCGACTTGCTCCCCCTAGCATTGGAGCCGCCGCCTGCCTTCGACCAGCTCTTCGATGGCGGGGTGATCTCGGCCAGCGAGGGGAGCGGCGCCGTGGGCTTCCGGTTCTCTTTCCTCAGAGCTGCCGAGAAGTCCGGGACGGACTGAGCCAAAATAGAAGCGGACCCTCTTCGGGTGCGGCCCAAATTTTCGCCGCCGCCGCCCAAATTCCCCTGGAACCTGACCTGCTTCTTGGGCGGCGGGGTGAGCTTGAGATCCCTCTCTTCAGGCTCCTCCTGCCTCGCGTGCTTCATCCTCAATCTGGATTCCCTCAGCCGAGCGTAGGCGTTGTACCGGGGCCCTCTCTCCATGAAGTAGTGGTCGGTGGTGAGCGTCAGCGGGACGATGTCGTCGGTGGCGGAGTTCTGGGACAGGAGCAGAGACACGGGGTCGACGGTGCGGACGACAGGCAGAACGGCCGGGGCGGCGCTCCCCGGGTGGTGCTGCGGAGGAGCCGCGCCGTCGAATTCGCTCTCGGCGGCCGTCGTCGGCGAGACTTGAGCGGCGGGGCAGCGCTGCTCCGTCCTGCCTTCCTTCCCGGCGGTCTGGGAGCGGAGAAGGGAGACGGGGTCGAGGGCGTGGAAGAGGGCCTGGAGGGCTTGGGAGGTGCTCGCCGGGTGCAGCGGAGGCGGGCCGTTGCTCTCCGCCATTGTCTATGGATGCGGCGAGACTCGAGCAGCGGAAGAAGATGGAAGGAGGAGGGTTTTGCAGGGGTTGGATCGGTTCTTGGTTTCTGCTGCAGAAGAAGAAGAGGAGGAGGAGAAGATCGATGAGAAGAAGAAGAAGAAGTGAAGTGAAGTGAAGCAGCAACGGTCTGATTGAGGAGGAGAGGGAAAGTCGTCTGCTTTTCGCCGACTCTTTTTCTTTCCTGTTTTTTTTCCGAATTCCTCACCCAACGTTCGTTTTTGGGGTGGGGCCCGCCCGCCCCCATCTCGCTCGGATCATCGGAGGAGGGAGAGGTGGGGCCCCCCTCCGGGATCTCATAGGATCCTCTTCCAACCGTCTGATCTCGGTGGGAGTTTCTATGATTGTGTCTGTCCGTGAGAGGAGAGTTGTTTACTCCTCTTTTTTTTCGAACCCTCCGTCCTACGTGTCGTGTTCTTTTGTGTTTTTTATTTTGTGGGCCCACGTGTCCGTGGAGTTGACTAAGCTGAGACCTTATTGGGAAGTACCGTGGCGACTTCCTTCTCCGGGGATGATGTACAAACAAACTGTTCTTGTGCCTCGTGCATAATACATAGAATCACTAGCCCAGGAGAAAATATGCTTTATTTATAATAGAAATTAAAGAGGAGCTAAGGAGAAAATAAATCTGAGAAGTGGGTTTTTGTTTTTTTGTAGTTTTGAGGGATGAGAAGCCGGCTAAAATTAGTTTCTTTACATATGACATGGGCTCTCAATTTCAAATTGTAAGTTATCAATACAGAAATATTTAGAAATTTTTTAATGTAGTTTCATGCAATAGTTAGGGCCAAATATTGTAAAAAGGTCATGAATTTTGATTCACGCGACCAAAAAAAAAAAAAATGAAATGAATAGAATTGACCTATCATTCATTTTAAAAAAGTTTCTTTCATGAAAATCAATTGATTCCATATTGATAATTTAGATTGGGGAGTTAGGGTTTCAAAATCTCTCCCACACACGATGAGATGGCACTGGTGTTGATTCTTTGAAGATGACGATGATTCCTTGAATACCTTTTGGGGGTTAGAAATTGAGTTGTTGAAGGTGAGAATGAGTTAGCTTCCGCTCAAATCAAATCAAAGAGTTACACAATGGACTTGGCATTGAAGTGTGTTCAGAGAGAGATTTTGGTTCGACGACTAATTGAAGAGTTCGACCATTCATTCAGGTCATAATTCATCGAGTTCAAAGAAATCTATTGATTGACCATTCACGGCATCGTTCATGGAGAGAAGATACGCCCGTCACCGTGCACATCAGCACGGCGACTGCCATGCGGGCTGACATGTGGACAACCTGCGATTGGGATTGGATAGAATCGCGAAGGATGTTACTTTGGTCAAGAGTGCCGGATTGTACTCTGATTTGGCAAATTTGAAAGCTTTGTCAATTATATTCAGAATAACTTATGGTATCTAAATTAAATAAAATTAATTTACAAAAAAAAAAATTCCAAAACTATGCCTATCATGACTCGAAGGCTCTAAAAATTTTTTTTTTTATGCTACTAAAAATCATAAATCTACCCATTGTGACACAAATATCCCAAATAATTTTTCATTATAAAAGAACTTCAAACTTAGTATGATAAATATATCATAGATGAACTGAAATAGATGGTATATATTTGAGTTTTTTCATGATACCAAAAGTTTAGGACATAATATTTATAATAGGCAAGTTTAGAAGTTTTGATAAGACAAAAAAAAAAGGTTTAGGGTATTTGTGTTCTAGTGAATATAGTTTGAAATTTTTTGTGGCATTTTTCTTTTTCTCTTTTTATACGAGCTGAAGTTCTTGTTTCTCTTTGGCTGTTTTGAAAGTTATTAGTCTTGCCTAGCTCATCTCTCTAGCGTTGTGGTACTGAAGGACATCCAAAAGAAAAAAGTAGGGCCGATAGACTTAATTTGGAGTAGACCCATATCAAAAGTTGGTTGGTCGGATCAAAAATGGTCCGACATAAAATAACCTATTTAATTCCTTTGACTTATTTTCATACAATATAAATCTAGTAATCCATCTCCAATCCACTTATACTCAACTAATATTCAACACATATTACTAAAGCACTTCTATATTTAAATCAATTTAGAAATAACTCATGCTCAAACTAAGATAAGAGCGTGAAATAGGCGAGCGAGAGATTGAAGGAAGGCTAGAAGAGTCATAAAGGTAAATTGAATCCAAATAAGCTGTACATCCATTTAATACTCATATTATTTTGGATTTTGCAATTCTAAAATTAATTTATGATCCATTTACTAAAAATAATAAATCCGTATAACAACTCAACCCATTATATATGAGTTAAGAAATAAATTTACAATTCATTTTGACATGTCTAGTTAAGATATCAAGAATGGACTTTAAGAAGAAAAGATGGAGATCACCCTTCTTCATTCACTATCGGGTGATCGAGAAGACAAAAGATTCAGGTTTGTTCCCACAGCTGCCACAAAGCGATATACTGATCGTCTTCTCCGCAGACCGCTTGCAAATCAGCGTGTTTCGATCGGATGGGATAAAATGAAGGACGAGGACCCTCTGAATTTCCATCTTAGATTCATTCTCTCCAAGTAAATGACCCATAGGTCATCAACTAAAGGAGCAAATAATAAGTCACATCCTCCATTTAACCTGATCTTACAAGTACCTGCGCACTTCAAACCTTGTGGAACTTGTACTTCTGTCCTAGGTTAAATCTTTCAATGCTTTGATCAAACCCATCGAGCACCAGGCTCCGCACAGCCTCGACTCCCTGCTCGAGTGCTATGTCAATCTGTGCAGGTAACTGATAACAGTCACAAACCTGCCAGCACTTCTAAGCATCGATTTGCCCAACCTCAACTCAGGAATAAAAGCTCTCCTACACTGGATGTCTGGAACAAGTTGCGTACCTGTTGTCGCTCGAGGGAACTGAATTTCTGCAAAAGGAAAGCTTTCACGTCCATGGTGCCAGGTGGATTTCCGATGCCTGCAAACACCCAACATAAAATGGCACTGCATGATAAACAAAATCAGACCAAAGAAAGGAGTTGAGGAACAGATCTAAACTGTGCACCGAACCAACCTATGCACAACCTAGGAAATTCACGGCGGCCATCCAAGTGGGCCATCACACTTTTTACTCTGCAAGGTGAGAGAAACACAATAAGTTGGCTTGACAGAATACTCTGAAAATGCGAGCTGGGGAATATCAAGACATGAAGAGAATTTTGAATATCAGGGTATGCAGACTGAATACCCGTTATGGTAGCCATGCCCTGCTTTTGGTTGTAGCCTTAAAACACCATTCGGCAAGCTCATCTCATCATATACCTACATGAGAAAACATGGAAAATCTTGTAGAATTTAGATGCAACTTAGTTCTCCCAGACCTGCATTCTTGTAGGCATTATACATGCACATACCAATAAGATATGACGCAGGGGAACTTGATAATATGCCGCCAGAGCCCCAACCTTCCGGATTAACAATGATAAAAGAGAAAAGAGTTAGAATTAGAAATACTCAGCATGTATCTAGAAAAAATGGTAGCAAACATCAATCACCACGAGGGAAGAGTATGCAATCAAAAGTGACTTAAACTGGTGGAAAAAACCAAGTGGAAGAAATCAAATGCCAACCACCAGCCCCCTCCCCTCTTTCTGGTCCCTTCCAAAAGACAATACCAGAAAAAAATGAAGGATAATAAAAAGGGGAGAATCGAAATACAAATAATTACTAACAATCATTCATGGAGTTGGAACAACTTTGTTAATTGATGCACTAGTAAAGATCTGCCTAAACAGTCAAACACTCACATACTCTTTTTGGAGCTTAATCTATGTCATTTTTATCTAGAATGGTTCAATGATATTGAGCCACAAGCTCTCGAATTATAGGCAACAGAGCATCCCAAGGCCATTTAGCATAACCAGGACAACTTTTGGGCTAACAAGGTGGTGGCTGAGGACTTTGCAGTCTATTGGGGTGACTGGTGAGTCCGCAGTCTTCTGCATTCAGGGGTCTTATGTTTCAACAAGTTGCATTGAGAATGAGACAGTGGATGATCTGCAATCTCCCAAGTCTTCCTTAAAGTGGTAAAAAGATTTTAAACTATTAATAAGTAGAAATCTAATATTAAACACTCAATACTCCTCCTGGGCTTTTTACGTGATTTTGAGCTTAAGATGTCACATAGAGGTAAATGGGTAGAGAAATTTCCATAAACAAAAACCCCTCAATCCGTAGTACTTTTTCACACTCCTAACAAATTGCACTACTAGTTTGCCTCATTCACTCAAAGAAACAAAAACCAGTGCTTGTAGGAGACACTGCCAAACCGACCACATCCCATTCACACAAACTTCAAATTCCCAGGCTCTTAACAGGCATTTCTATCTGAACCAAAAAGAAGTGACATTTCTCTGTTAAAAATTCTTCAATACCATGAGGTGCACCAACCTCAAAACAAGTTTTAGAAACTAGAACCAGATGTAGATATTAGTTACAGCATAAGGACATCTTTTCCTTAACATTGAAATTAGTATCTAACTCGCAGATAAGCAGTAACAGTTAATACATCTCTGAGTGATTTTTTATGACCTAACTGTAGGGATCAAAGGAATAAATCTAAGTAAGATAAAAAATGAAAAAAAAGTCAAACAAAAGATGATCCATATAAACTAAGTTCCATCAGTATCATTCAAGCAACGAGCAATCTCATAACTTAATATTTTTGGCTCATCATCCTCCAATTATATGAAAAGAAAACTTCAGCAGCCTTTTGATTAAAATTCAACAAGTCTCACATGGAGATAATGACTCTTCTCTATTAAAACGTTGGCTTCTTCATTCAAATGTTCATAAAAATGATTAACATCTCGATGCAACAGAGCAGCCACTTCAGTGATTAAAAGAACAGAATGGAACAACTTACTGATTCTCCACAGAAGTTCATGTAAGTCTGAGGCTTCGCTAACAGAATTGGTACCTCTCCAGTGGAACCTGCATTTATCACGCAAGAAGATCAACTATCACTGGACAGAGACTGAAATGAGCCCTAATTTCATTTCCAATAATGAAAAAAGAAGCAAGGAAAAAACAGTGTGTTATCACAGTCGAAAAGTACCTATGCCAATCAAACATTTTGACTGGATAATGTTCATTATGATGCCCTCTTCTTGAGATATGCGATCGATCATTTCAAAACCAACCTAAGTGAGAACCTTCCATGTAAATAACCGAATAGAATGGATATAATGACAATGAAACTTGAGGAAAATTCCGATGTCAATTCGTACATTGTGCCTAGTACCATAGTACTTATTTCCAGGATTTCCCAAACCAGCTATGAGCCAAGGCGTATACTCAACTTTCAACCCATTGATGTTATCCGCGGCGATGAAGCAGACGTGCAAGCCCTTATCGAAACAAAACGTTTCTTCTGGAAGCGATAAGAGTGAGGCTCATTTCGAAAGGAAATGCTCGTACTGGAGGCAGACAATGCACACACCATCGACCTATACTCAGAGAACAGCACGCAATTACTTGGTTAAGCTCATGTGGGTCCGAAAAAAAAAAAACATTCTCAGCCGTCCAAAATTCAGAACTTTTTTGCCCCAAGAGCTCAGCCATCATTCCCCAATACGATTAATCAAGAACACAAGAACATTTTACGACTAATCCCACAATTCTCATCGACCCAAAAACCATCTCCCTGAAAGAGCTGAAACCCAAAAATAACTAGCTGAGCAAGACTTCGGTCTTGCATTCCGAAAAGGGTACTTTTCACAAAATCTTCGGCTTTTGATAAACAGTTCGAAGGTAAACGAGAACCCTCCCTTGTTTTCACAGACTGGGGCACCTTTCCCTGTCCTATTCGAGTCGAAATTTGTATTCCAAGGCACGGAGGCCATTGAAGGAACGCAGAGAGACGTGCTTAGAAGAGAAGACTGCAAACCCAAAAGGGCAAAAACAGACCTTTTCACTGAAAGCGGAGGAGAGACTCGACGACGCACGGGCGAGCCGATGACGACGGTTTGAGGATTGGAGGTGTCGGAAGCCTTTTCTCGAGCAGTTGCGGTTGCGCTGCTACCCCCCAGGGACTGAGATTTATCATTGAGACATCCTTTTCTTTTTCACATAATGCAGGGATATGATATATAAAAAATGAATTGGTACTTTTTTTTGGTAAATTTTTTGGTAATTTACTTGGACAAAATAAACACAATTCGGTGATATATAAATATATATGCATTAAGAATTCCATATAGACATAAAAATTCATGGTTCAATATATGTAAATGTTATATTATTGGACAGTCGGGAATATATGATTTTTTTTATTTATTTAGAGGACATTATGATATCTTGTAATTAAAAAGAATTATATGTGACAACAACAAGATGAGTTTTTTTTTTTTTTAGTCATATCAGAAATCCGTTTATTGTTTAGATATTTATTTTTGTAATCTAAGATTCAAAATATGTTTCGAATAACACAGTTTAAATTTTTATATTTAATATATTATCAATTTATTGGAATCCAATATAAATGGGCAAAAATATCAAAAATAGTTTTAAACCTATGACGTTTGATGTCAATTTAATTTAAAATTTTCAATTAAGCTAAAAAAATATATTAATATCAATTTTATCATCTGGCCAAATTTAGCCGGCCCGGCAAGATTGACGTAAACGCCGTCTTATTGGCAAATACATGGCAATTTTTAAGTAAATTTATTTATTTATTTTTTCAAATTTTTTAATTAATTTTTTTTTTTTTTTCTTTTCCTTTTTCCTCTTCTTCCCTCTTGGTCTTCTTCTCCTACAATGGCCGATAAGCCTTGGGTGATGGTCGTGGTCCTCACTCGCTGCCAACGAACATTTCATTGGCCTTGCTCGACCTTGCCTAGGGCTGTAGGCTAGGCGAGCCTTGCCCAGATCTGGGCGAGGCCGCCTTCACACATGTCAACGCCATGGCAAGGGTGGCCTTGCCCGTGGCCCTCAGCGAGGCTAGGCGAGAGCTTCATGGAAACACTGAAGGCTCACCGGTCATTGCGAGAAGAAAGCCAAGAGGAAGAAGAGGAACAAGAAAATGAAAAGGAAAAAGAAAAATAATAAAAGATTGAAAAATAAAAATATATTTGAAAATGGCCATGTCATTGTTCGCTAATTGGTCAGCATCCACGTTAGTGTTGGTTGATCAAATTTAGCTGGATGGATTAAATTGATACCAATGTGAAAATATTTAGGACTAAATTGATAAATATTAAGGTTTATGAATTTTTTGGTAAATTGTGTAATTGGGTGACATAACATAGGCATCAATATAGACAATTTCCATGAATATGTGAGCAGCAATATATTGAAATTCTTTTGTTAGTTTTCACCGAAAAATTGTTGTCGTTGTCTAGATTCTGTAATTATTGAGAATGTTAAAATCAATGAAAAGAATAACTATTTGTTGGTAGGTGGTAATCTTGATCCTAAATCATCCTTAGCCATCTCAAGATCATTCACGGTCATCTCAAGTCTCTTGGGACGGTCCATTTTCTCAAAATCCTTAAAGACATAATTACAACCCTATGGATAATTGCCACAATTGGCAATCAATCTTCGCAAGGAATTTGATGCCTGCACTAGCAATGCCAACAAGAGTCGAGTATCCCCGGATAGCCCAAATGGTCCTGGCCTAGAAAAATAGAGCTTTCTTTGCAGCTAATACGGATGAGACGTGCCGAATAAGAGGTTTGAAAAGGCCTCCTGCATGATGCATTTGTAAACATCTTTCGTGGTCCTGTCTACAGGTTGTATTATTGTCCTAGAATCGCATCTTGACCACTGAATCGATTTATGCAACAACTTAATTGATTAAATTCATCTATCACAAATTAACTATACTTAAAAAAAGAAGAAGAATATTTATAGTTTAAGCTAAAAAACGACTAAACACGCTCGGTTGTTTGGTGAGTTTAATTGTATTTTCACATGGACCATTATTTCCCTAGCTTTTCTTCAATATTGCCAAACTGGACAAGCTACCACCTTCTCCTAAAGCCTTTTTATTCATAAATTTATGCTGGTTTTATAATAATTTAACTTGTATCTAATATATTGAGTATGATTTATTATGAAGCAATTTACTTATTATTTTGATTTCGAATTTTTCAACTAAAAAACCAGGCCCCTCTCATTTTACTAATTAAGTTTACATTAATGAAACAGTAAAATTCTATGTTAATTTTCATATTATGTGCATCTTTTGCTAAAAGCTGACTGTAATTTTATTTATTAGTCATGTTGGATATCAAGCAACGAAAGTAAATTCAGACTTTGAATATTGAATGAACAAAAATTATAATAAATTGTTATTTATAAAAATTATATTATAAATACACAAAAAATTGAGCAACAAAATAGTATCGGCTAATGAAAGAGGAAAACAGAATTTCCGTGCCTTCTTCCATTTCATCCATCTTCCTCTGAGAATATGAGTACAGTACAAGTCAAATCTTGGTCAGAAATAGACATCAGCAAACGTGCCTGATGTCCTCATGGCATGTAAAGAAGGGAGACTTGACAAATTTTTGAGTGGCCTTGGACTCGATCGTCCATGTGACTGACTTCGATCTGCATTCCACCGGAAGAAGCAACTCTACATGTTGGATTTCCTTTCCCATCTCTCCTTCACGTCAAGCCTATCAAGAGCAGAAAAGCAAAGATCAACCCTTGTGAACAAAGAACACCTCAATAACATGGGTATTCGGCCAACATGGTAAATGTACATTTACTATATAGATCACACTGCAGAGGCAAGATCAATGAAAATATTAAGGCCATGGATTCGTGACGGGCATGTGTTTTAAGATGACTCATTAACAGAAAACTTGAACAGAGAAGCCATGAGTAATGTTGAGATACTTGCAAGTACCCCCTCCCCAAGAGTGGTAATTCCATTTTTCAAATCAGATGAGCATAGCCAACTGTTCTTCTGGTCAACAAAAATAACTTGAATTCCTGAATTTTACTATCAAAGCAGCACTGATTCAGCAGATAATATGGAAGAAAGTGAGTGGTACCCCCAATGTAACTTCTGGCGTTTCATTGATGTAATCTGCTGTTGCCTATCCTGCTGCTCTACTGAGGAATTTTCTTTGCTATTGAGACTGGAGTTTGACAAACTGGAATCTTCAACTGATGTATCTTTGTCAATCCTATTTTTGCTATTTGGCTTTTTATGAATTTCCTCGTCTCATCTGCAATACCAAAAATGTCAGGTGAATAATAAGCTCTAAATTATGAAATAAAGTCACCAAAGCCAAAAAGGAGACCTTTGCATCTCTTTTGCTCTGACTTTTTCTTTATTTGCATGCGCTTCTTATGCAGCTCCTGCCAGTTGAAAAGAGAACGTCAAAAGGTGTCTTTTCTTTGGCCAAATAGTACATAAGGTAATTGGTGAATTTATGAAGGGAATACTAGGGAAGAATCATCTAGTATTTAGTTTAGCAGGAGAAAGAGAGAAGCAAAAAATTACAAAGCAATGTTATTGGACTTGGACATGGGTTTAGTGGCAGAGAATGCATATGTCACATTGGTTTTGGGTTATCAACATATCTAAATGTAGGACATTTAGATTCAGACAAGAAAACACAAATGGTAGGCTAGAACAATGGGACATAAAAATAATATCATAACTACGTGGTGTCCATGGTAGCCTTTGCTATTAGCTTTATCTTTCAGGTTAAGCTTCATATGTCTAATAGACTTTGTTATGATCAAATTCCCACATGAAGAAAGTGACATATAAATAAAGATCCAGTCAAATGCCATCGATTGAATACATGGAAATTCTACTGACATGATCGGGGCTATGTTATAATAACTGGCATCAGAACATTGAGCCTCCTGGCATGGAGGGACGCACAGAGCAGCCCATTTGATAAAGCAATGGGAATTAGAGCGCTGAGCCCATGGCCTCTCATGTAGCCCATGTGAACTGTCGAGAAGTAAAGGAAACAGACACAGCCCGTAGTAGGTATAAACATCTTAGTTCAGATGTGAGGAGAGAGTTAAACCAATGAATAACTGAAAACTCAACCCCAAAAGTCGTCCCTTATTACTTATTTGGGGAGTTTTGAAAAGTACTAAGTTGTTACAAATTTCTTCGAACGAACAGCATTAAGCACACAATGGACCCATGTAATATCTTTAGAAATTGACATCGGCAGTATGCACGTGACCTCTATAGAAGAGTCAGACTAACAAAGTTACAGAGGAAAGAGATATAAATAATAAATAGACACCAGAAGATTTCTTACGCTCCTGATGATCTCCTATAAATGAGAGACTTGTTTTATTGACATAGCTGGACCTTCATCACAGTTATTAGTCATTTGCAGTCCTCTCTAATAAGTTAATGCTGAGTCAATGACATCAAATATCAAAACTTCCGTTTGTCAGCCATTTATCATCAGAACATAGAACCTAGAGGTAGAGTGATTTCAGGGTGCTTAACAAAGCCACATCAATCAGAGGATAATACAAACTAATACACTGATGAAAGAAAGGCCAATGGTATCTCAAGAACTAATGCTTGAATGAAGTATAAGTCAGAAGAGCCCAGCCACATATATACCATCATCGCTTACTTGTCACTGAAGGAGAAAACCTCACAAATATTATTGCGTGATTAACTGATCACCGCGACAGAAAGGAACCCATCTCCTAAAGTTGTCTTTCCTAATCGTTGTCCGATCTAGTAATTTCAGAGCCACTAATAGACGTAATCTAATGGCCAACAAGGTTTGCAGCCTCTTTTCCAAGTTAGCAACTCAAAAAAAAAAAAAAAAAAACCATTCTCGAATCATTCATTATACAGATTTTCCATCTTATTCATTGAAATCAGTGAGCAGTTAATGGCAAACAAAAACACATGATCAGTTCGCGGTGCTGTTGGGCTTTCTGCCAGCATCCAACGGATATCCACACAAGTTGAGTAAGACATGTTGGAACAATCACCTTGTTATGCAACGGTTTGTCCTAAAAAATAAGAAACAATCTCGCGGCGGACATCATACAA
This sequence comes from Eucalyptus marginata, assembly GCA_014182565.1. Classification (NCBI taxonomy): domain Eukaryota; kingdom Viridiplantae; phylum Streptophyta; class Magnoliopsida; order Myrtales; family Myrtaceae; genus Eucalyptus; species Eucalyptus marginata. The sequence goes on from CM024594.1 coordinate 19,573,358, forward strand.
ATTCCTCAGCAAGAAACTGGCTCGTGAAATGGAGACCATCAACATTAGCCCTTGGCCACACTCACTACCCTTTGTCCGAAAGAGAGAACCCATTAATAAACAGGCTCGCAATGCATGCCAAGCAGGCACATTCATTAAGATACGCGTCTAAGGATTAGACAGCAAGAGTCTGAAATTCACACGTCTTTCAGCTCAAGTTACGAACTTCCTTCCGCCAAAGCATAGATAATGATGCGAAACAGATATCCCAGTTCACAAGCCTGAGGCGTGAAAACCCATGAACGGGAATCGAGCAATCCATACCCCACAAAAAGATACGGACTTCCTTCCAGAATTGAGAAAAAGGGATGATGGGCATACTTGGAATTTCGAGAGCTGGTCCTTGGTGACCCCGGGGGACTTGAAATTGGGTTGCAGAGAGGGGGTTGAAGCTATCGCCGCTTCTCTTCGCACGTCTTCTTCCTCCATCTCTCTCTCTCTCTCTCTCTCTCTGCGCCAAAAGATGCTTACAGAGAAGTTCGGCGATGCCCCCCCCACGGAAACGCTGAAAGCCTCACGCCAGCGGGCACTTTTCGGCCCACGTTTGGATTGGGCTTGGGCCTTGAGCACTGTTCAGTTAAGCTTGGCTGGTGGGCCTCATATAGTCCAGTTCTCCTTACTCCAGAGACAAGTGGTGGGCATTCCATTCAAACCCATATTACTTCATTAGAAAAAATTTACTTGCTCTCTACATATATGTAATTTTGTACCTAAGTAAGTCGTTAAATTATTTCTTTTGAGACCTGTGCGGGTCTCAGCATCCCTTAGACAATAAAGACTTAAGGAGTATGAAGATAAAGACACAGTGAGGAACTTGGGGGCTTTTGACTAGGAAGGCAAATTCCACGTCACTTATTCGGAAGTGGCTACCTCCGGGTATGATTGGTATAATAACTTCCCGCACTTGAGGCGAGAATATAGAATTTGAAAGGGTTCCCACTAGGTTGGCATGTGCTTCACACGTGTCTTGTAATCGATAGCCAACCTAGTGCCCCCGGTTTACAAGACATGTACTTTGTACATCTTGAGTTATGGGATTGTGTTAGTGACTTTCTTCATGGCAGAACAATAAAAATCTATAGTTTGAATCCTTTCCCTTTTGTTTTTTCTTTTAAATCTTGTTCAGTGAGATTGGAAGGAACAAAAGTAATGCGTCCTACATTGAGTTCTTAACTAAATTAATGTTTTATTGCATTTTTTTTATACCTTTTTTAAGGAAGAACTTAAATTATTCTCTTCAATAGGAATTCAATTCAACATAAAAGTAGCAATTCATGGATCATAATTGCATACAAAATATATATTGTTATATATGAATATGTATTTAATTGAAGTAAAAGGTAATTTGATTAATCAACTTTAACAGAGTGTGTTTTATTCACACCCAAAGAAAATGTATGGTAATAGCCCCCTCGGGGTTCAATACTCCCCCCCTCCCAAAAAAAAAAGGTTTGCGTTTTGAAAGTAATTTAAACATATGGTAATTGAAAAGAAGGTTGGTGGCTAATTGGGAAAATTAATTTGCTTGCCGTGACAATTGATGCGAAAAAAGATCCATCGGTTATAAAATCAAAACAAGGAGATGGAGACTATAAATGGTGAAGTACCCCTCAAGAATAAGATTAATCATAAACTAGTATCAACAACAATGATTAAAAATAGAACAAATAATTCCTGAATATTAATTCAATGTGTAATAAGGATGTCCTCCATGAACTTTCATTCAATAATTCTTGAATTATTGATAAAAGTTTAATATTATCTTCAAATTATATCAAAATATTTAAAAATTCAAAGATTACATTAAATATTATATCAAAGTTGAAAAATCAGTCACGTCAGTTTCCCCTAATCGAACGTGTGATCGAGAAAGTTGGGGTTGGAATCCATCTCCACCCTCACCGAAATCATGTGAGTGACAGATTCCGGAGCTTCCGGAACGTGCTCCTGTCGTGTTGCGTCAGGGATCATAAATTTGCAATCAATTCAACTAAACCCCGGCACCACCAGTTGACGACCATGCGCCTTGGAACGTGAGTCCAAAATTTGCAGAACCAGGTTATCTCGTTCTTCAATGTTTCGCCAGCTGACCTGAGTACCAGGTTTTATGGTCCAGCAACGAAACCGCGTTGCTCGGTCCCTTGAACTCTGTTGGCTATGCCCCCACCACGTGTCAGGCCAGCATTCATCACCAATTCGAATCGCATCGAATCTCTTCAATTTGTCCCTTTAATTCTATGGGCGCGTTCTTGGAATTGCTGGCCATGGCCTTGCCAAGTTGGGATAAATTAGAGGCTGTTTGTTTAAATTTGTTTATGTTCCCCAGAACACAAATTTTTTGTTTTTTTTTTGTTTCTAACAAAAAAAAAGAAACGTGTTTATTTATATTTTTGTTTTCGAAACAAAAATTTATTTTTTGTTACGGGAACAATATTTGAAACAAAAACGAAGTAAAAAAAAAGTTTATTTTTTTAAGACTGGGTTTAATAATTATCAAATAATTGATAAAATGGATCAAAAAGGTCTTTTTTTTCTTAAAATTTCCCAAAATGGAGGAATTATGGCATCCAACAAAAAAAAAGATCTTTTTGATTGGATGGCAATGAATGAAGAAATACTAAGTTGTCCCATATCAAATCTAAACCTTTGGTTCTTTCCAGAATTTGTGATCCTTTATAATACATATATTATGAAACCGTGGATCATACCAATCCAACTACTTCTTTTAAATTTTAATGAAAATGTTAGTGAAAATAAAAACATCACTAGAAAGAGCAAAAGGGATCTTTTTCTATTTTCGAATGAAAAAAAATCGATTGAATTTCGTCACCACTTTGTGGAAAATCGTTAGGTATGAATATGTTAGATACTTGCGACTCGAAGTTCAAAACTTCTAGCCCCCATTGCGCAACTTAAGTGGGGTGTCGTGGGAGGTGAGCGCTCCCCGCTGAGCTCATTTCCGGGTTTTCGTCGCCGGCCGCTAACCGTACGGCGGTTCTGGTCATCAAAAAATTGTTCTTTGTTTCCGAGAATAATTTCAAGAAACACACTTCTTTTCTTTTTTTTCATTTTTCTTCTTTTTTCTTTGGCCGACCTTGGCCATGGCCGCCGACCGCCGTTGAGGGTCCCCTCGCCGAGGCCGAGCTCGAGCTCGCCTAGCCAAGGCGATGCTCAAGCTCGCCCAACCAAGGCGAGGCCACCGGCCAAAAGGAAAAAGAAAAAAAAAGAAAAAAAAATAAAAATAAAATAAAAATATTAAAAAAAATAAAAATATTAAAAAATTATATAAGTTTACCAAACGTATGTTTTTTTTTTTTTTTCTATTATAAATAAAAATTTTGTGCGATTCAAACGCGTTTCTTCATTAAATAATGTTTCCGGGAATGTAAATAAAAAAAACTATTTTGTTAGGGAATAATTTTGAATAAATATTACCAAACGCGCTTTTAGTATATCAAAACGGTGTCGGGCACTTATAATGTAAAACCGAGCGATCGTTCACAAGTATGAGAGTCTTATGGGGACGTTAAGGTGCCACGCCAGCCGTATCTCTTCGTCCTTTTCAGTCGCGAAAAAAAATCTATGGGCCGTATGATGGAATCATATCTGAGTTCACATGCCAAACTTCATTTTACATCCTAGAAGCTGCTGTCATTGAGTTGGGCGATGTTTGGATCCCGTGGGCTAGAAAGCAAAATGCCAACAATCAGTCAAAAGTCAACAGATCTCGATGCCATAAGATGAAGTTGGCCATTAAAAATTAGCAAGGACAAACCTATCTTAAATAGATCAATCTCGGGACCATGAAACTATGGCATGCCCCAATAACGCGAGTCTATGTTCCGGTGAATGGTCCAAACATGGTTATACCTTTTATTTAGAAATTAGTGCATTGAAAAAAAAAATGTTATGAAAGTGCGATTGAATTTATATACTTTAAAAATGTATAATTAAGTTTTAAAACTTATTAAATTGATGCTGTCAAATCTTTTTTTTAACTTTATCTAATTAGGCTTATTTTTATGATTCTTACTAAAATATGAAATATAAGACTAAAGCAACATTGTTTTGGTCTAAATCTTTTTCCTCTTACCGAAAATCTCCATTAAATTAGGTTAAAAAATAAAAAGAATACAAAAAAGAAAGTAAAAAAAAACAAAGGGGTAGGCCCCGACCCCACCGCCCTACCATCACTGGAAAAGTGTGGCTTGCAAGGCCTTGCAACCACTACCGTCCCTTTTTGGCAGTGGTGGGGTGGTCCCACCGTCCTTGGCGCTTTTTTTGTGTTTCGTATTTTCAGAGAAAGTTAGCCCTTTTTATTTTTATTTTTAATTTAATTAACATAAGATTTTGGTTGAAAAATTATGATTTGGATCAAAACATTGTCGTTTAATGTTTTAGTAAGATCAAGCACACATGAGAGGGAAAATAATTAAAAAAAAAGTCATATAGAAGAGAGAAAATAATAAAATAATCACATTAATATTTGATAAATTTTAGAACTTTTTGTACACTTATCTTATTTTATTTACTCTCAAGTATTGCCGTCCTAACAGGAAGACTCGTGCTTTGCATGGAAATATTTTAAATATACAATATAAAGTTTGAAAATGATGGCTCTCAATTTGTAATATCATATTAAAATGACATTGATTTGCTCCCTTAAGAGCTAGATAGAGAAAATGTTAAGGGTATCACGCAAGTATCTTTCAAGTAGTAGGTGGACTCTTTTTTTTTTATCATTTCAATGTTTGAATCCTATCCATGCACTCAAATATGACGTCTCTTTCTTCCGGTTGAAATATCCACTTCAAATATAACTTACGGGGCACGTCATCAAAGTTAAGTCATCGTATGACCAAAAAAAAGAAAAAATAAAAAGAAGTTAAGTCATTGGAGATACAGCTGATTTTACTTTGGGTTACTAATGCAAATTGCTTGAAAAAGTATAATTTTATTCCCCATGGTAATTTTTATTCCATCGAACATAGTTTCATTTTATTTCTAAGGACGTTATCTATTGACGTCTATATGGTTATCGTTTCAAATTTTTTTTATTTGGTAAATCTCAAATAGTAATTTCAAACTATAACGGCTAATGACATAGGTGCAATTTCTTCTATTTGGATCTTGTTTTGCTTTTAGAATAATGATTTGTTAAAAGAGATTCTACTTGAAAATACACATGAAATTATGCGAAAATTTGTTTGTGTATTTTCGATTCAATTTCTATTTCTATATTTGATTGGTTTAGGCTGATTTTTTTTTTTTCCTTTTATCTTTTTTAGTTGCAAATATTCTTCAAAATTATGTGTCCTCTTTCGTCTTCTCTTCATGTTACCACAATGCCAATCTGTCATTTCGAAAATTACATTTGTCAATTCCCATTTCTCTTGTTAGATATGTACATTCAAATTTGCCAAATTTAATTGATTTGCATGTTAGCAATTCATATTTGAATTATCTCACCTAGTTAGGTGGTTTGCTGGGTTGTTTTCTCTGCCTAGTGGCGTTTTTGCCTAGGCTTGTGCTGCTGGGTGTTTAGCTGTGTTTTCCTTTCCTTTCTTTTACTCCAGCTCCCTTCCACTCATCCTGTATGTTCGCATTATGAGTGAAAGTTATTGGCGCTAGATTTTGTGTATATTGGCTTTCTCTATTTATTTATACTTGCCTTTACCAAAAATAAAATAAAATAAAATTCATATTTGAATTATGCTAGTGGTTATAAAAAATTACCAAGATTATCCACATATAAATATCTGCTGAAGTTAGTAAACACATTGGAAGTTAATAATGAGCTTGTTATAACTATAGCAGTGAAAAAGTGTATTGTAATTATTATAAGATAGTTGACAATCTCCTCATTGTTGCGGTACCCTCCCAACACAGCAGTTTACAATAGTTTTTAGGAAATAACCTCACCCAACTTTAAGGTATTGTACTCTAAAATATTTAATTTCAAACATACATGTTTTCACCACTTCACAATACAACTACAACAAAACTGCATCCATACTAAATAATTAGCCTAGTTGATCAGTAACCTACCGGCTTTCATATCCTTTTAGCAGTCACGGGTATCAATATTTACCACTATGATTTATATGTAGGTTACGAACTTAATGATACATATATGAATACACCGATGTCTAATTGATTATAACTTGCCAACCATTGCTTGTAAAATTACCACTATGTTGGCAAATTACTAATATGTGATATTACATAGTATTATGTAGAACTATCAAATACATATTGATTTTTACCATTGCTTCAAGCAATGACATATTTCCTATTTCCCTTTGTTGATCGCTAGGGTCTCGGATGGCCAATGTTGATTGAATCACCACGTTAGTAATTTTTTGCTAGAATTGGCTAGAAGGACTACATCAGTAAATTGTCAAAGATTTAAAATTAAATTGATCAAATTAAAAATTTTATAATTGAATTAACTGCCTTACAATAGGTTTAGAACTTTTCTAGACAATTTTCCCAAAGTATAGTAATTTCACATAAAATCAATGATTTAGAATATATATATATATATACACAGAAAATCAATGATAGCTTATATCGATTATAAAAATAAATGAATAAAAAATATTTTTATTATCCGTATTTACCGACTAGTAGTTGAATGGTAGTTACTAGTCTAAAGTTGGCAAATCACCACATATACTTATAAGCCCTAATAAATACTCATACTTATCACAATGAATTTTTATTTTTTTTATCTGTCCTAATATTACTCTTAGGCTTTTGTTTGCCAATTTGCAAAGTTTGAGAGTCAAACATCACATCTGAAACTAAACTCCCTACCCCAACTTCATGAGAAAGTGCAAAATCAAACTCTTACCTCCCCTTTCCCATGCGAGAAAGGTGGCTACTAGGGAAATCCCTATTAATTTACATAATAGTTCACATTGGTAACTTTTTTTAGAGATATAGTAATAACATGACATTGACAAAATCGCTGAACTTTAATAGTCCCCGATAAAATTGAAATATTAGTTTGGGAAATAATTGTGAAGTAGACATATTAGCTTCTCTTCGCAAAGGGATCAAAATGGCGCTCCTTGCTTGTGAAGCATCATACTGAAAAACTGTGAGTAAGTTAGCAACATATTTATCCGCCATCTGTTTTGTAGATTCGATGTAAGTTGGTACTCTAATATCCTAACATAGTATGGGTCGAATAGTTTATGGATTACCTAATATTTGTTGACACATTTTGTTGGTCATTTGTTTGTAAAACAAACAAAATGTACTTTTATTTGTCCCACATAGGAAAGTTGGGAGAAAATGAGCCACTTTATGAGTGTGAGCTTCTTCTAGTTTGTTTGAAAGAAAAAAATGGATTGTGGGCTAGACCTTACAATACTTCACTTAGTGCACCTGCAATCTAATTAGCACTAACTCTTTTATTTTTATTTTTAATTTTATTTCATACGGTTATCTTGTTAGTCTTTATTAGTCGAAATGTCATATTTGTTCATTTAGTATTTTCGGAAATTATGAAATTCAGAATTTTATTTATTAAAAAAATAATTAATTATATTTTATTCCAAAATTTATATGTCTTTTCAACATAGCCTTTGAAAATACACATGTTCACATTGCAACTTTCTTAAAGGGATTCTTTGTTCATTTTGTAACTTTTCCCTAAGGAATGTCTTTGTTCACTTTGCAACCTATCCCAAAAGGCTGCCTCTATTCATTAACATCGATAAATATGTTAGTTTGGAATGAATGTGAATTAAGTATTTTCAAGTATTTTTTTTCAAAACTACAACCATTATTTCAATTGTTTCCTAGAAAACCTTGGAAAAATACTAGAATTGCTATATAATATTTTCATTTGAGACTTTGTTGTCATGGAGGAAATTTGCCTATGACCATCAACAACTTTGTGAGGCAAATAATTTCTTCAAGAAAGTGATATTATGTCTCAAAGTCTGATTCCATTCTATCCAATTCGAAGCAATATCTTCCAACACATCTAACACAAATATATCATAGGTTGAATTTACAATTGCAAGATAATCAACTCTTGATTTTGTTAGTCTAACACTTTAATTTTGACAACTAAATTCCAACAACTAGGGGGAGAGATTTGAATTCCCGTGTTATAATCGTTTTACTTCATATTAAGGTTTAATTTGAATGACGTACATTAAATTGTGTGATATTCTAGAAAAACAAGATATGTTGATCAAATGATCAAATGGGTCACACAACATGACATGTTTAAGATGCAATTTTTTATACAAATGCGTACAAACCCACGAATGACGAATCAACATATTTTCATCCAATGTATCTAGACGTATATTAACATTTTTTAACATATCTAAGTGTAAGAGGCCATGTTGACATTAATAAATTGGTATATCGTGGAAGCTTACTATAAACAAATTTAAAGAATGGATTCTTGAACGAAATATCAACATGTCATCAATAGTGCATGTCATCAAGGCGAATAAACTCAATCTAAATTATTTATTCCCTAGCGGAGTTTGATAGGGTGGATATGTTCTAGACTGGAATTGAAACCTACCCAATTAGAGTCAATTCTCAATTTTTGGATTTGAGAATCAATTGGTTGGCCACAGAATCGGCTTGGAACCAAATTGGCCCAAGAAGGGGCATTTTTATTTATTTCTTTCTTTTGGTGTATTTTTTGTTTAAATACGATATATGTAATTATGTATATATATATGCGTGCGCGCACACATATATATCAAACAAGAACATTTTTTTTTTTTTTTTGCTTAATAAATATGTCCAACATGTTCAATTTCAACAAATATTTTTTGTTATAAAGAAAGAGTAAAAGAACTTAATTAATGTTAGGGATTAATAGGTTCAAAATCAATTCAGTTTCAAGTTCACAATTGTTAATTATGGGTTCTCAGATACCCTAAACTAGTTAAGACTGATTTCCAGTTTTTCGAATCGGGCTCAGTTTTCAGGTACCAAAAACTAGATCAGTCTTCTTGAATCGGTTGAGTAAGGTCAATTTGGACCAATTATGAGTAGAATGGGTTTGATTGCTTGTCACTTTTTAGAAAAAAAAATTCAAATATGAGTATAAAGTGAACATTGTTTCAAATAATGACCTAAAATGCCATTATTTTTACAAATAAAAGTCTAACGTGACATTGTTTTCAATAGAAGCCTAAAGTAGTAATGTCAGTTTAAAAGAAAGGCTTGACTTCACCAGCTGGTCAAGGGCATTTTCGTCCTTTGCTTTTTTGTCTTTCCTTTTTTTTTTTTTTTCCTGTTTCCCTTTTTATATATATAGGCAACCCTCCCTTGCCTGTGGTTGCCGCCCCATCGCCTATGGGGTGTTAGCCATGGCCGGTAGGTTTGCTGGTGCCTTGGCTAAGAAGCGCTAATACCGACACGTGACATAAGACACGATACGAGGTGATATGACATTTTGGCATGTCGTTTCTCAATAAATAGAGAATTCCGATCTTTGGAATATATTGTATATTAAATATATATTTTTATATATACATGATAAATTATCATTTTTATGAATATTTTAATCAAATTAATTTGATTCAAATTCATAAATAAATAAATAAATAATAAAATAAGAGTGTAGAATGACTATATTTTAGAAACATTAATTCAACATTTGTTAATATTATTCATCATTTCAATTTGACAAATTCAATACTCAAATAATCCATAAAACTTGCAGAAAAAAAAAAACAAGTAATCTACATTATGGATTCACATGTTAAAGCATATTGGAAGAGAAGAGAAAAAAATAAACTTGGGGTGAATTGTGTGTCATGAAAAGTGAGAGTTGGAAGAGAAGAAAAAATTAGGTTTTTCTTCTTTCCTCGTTATTATTATTTTTATTATTTTTTTTTACATATTTGCATTTTGACTCTTCATTCATTGAAAATTTTTAAAATTGACTCCATGCATGTTAGAATTCTAAACTCTCATGTCGAAGAGTGTTGGGAGAGTAGATTAGGTTTTAGATTTTTCAACTCGTATTAACCGAATGGATAGAGAGTGTCGGATATATGTTAGAATGTTCGACAATACGAAGACTCCCGGAAAGTGTTGGTACTTTCTGGCCAGCAACCCTCGTCGACCAGAGGCAAGGGCCCGCTTGCCATAATCAAGAGAGAGTCACAATCCTCTCCTAGATTTGTGCAAGGTCCGATAATCACGGGCTATTGCCGTCCCCCCACTAGTGATGTGCCGATGGCCACAGGCGGAAGGGCTGTTTGTTTGTTATTTTTGTGATTTTTCTGAAGTTTTATCCTTTTTTTTCTTTTTTGAGTCTGTCCTTTTATGGAAGAAAAAACTGAAAAAGGAAAAAAAAAAAAAAAAAGGATAAAACTTTAAAAAAAAAAAACTCACAGAATCATATGCTTTATTTTTTAATCGACATCACCATTTGAGACAATTATTTAAAATAAGATTCACTTTAAGTCCTATTTAAAAATATGAAAGCACTTTAAAACTCTTATTTAAAATAAGATTTACTCTCTTTGTTCGAATTTTTTTCCCACTTTTTAATGAGCCAGCAAGATGATCCGCGCTGGCTCCGACCGCGGTGGCTCCGTGGAGGTTTAGATGAAGAAGGAGTGCACGCACTCGGGGAAGAGATCTTTTGAAGGCGGTGGCCCACTCCATTTGTCAACTTCCGCCCAAAGTCCGACGTAAAAATATTCCTCCGCGTCTCAATCTCTGTCCCTCCCACTCCGTCGGTCTCCCTGTCCCTGTCTCTCCGTCTCATCATCGTCATCTCGTCCCTCCCTCGTCCGCCACCAGTCAAGCTCCGCTGCGCCGGCCCCCACTCTCGCGCACTGTGATCCGAGACCCGCGTCGGCCGATCCCACCGCTCCCGCCCCGCTCCCGGCTCGAAGTCTCCGGCGACGTCGCCGACCGACCGACCGAGCTCGCCGGAGCGATGGACGCCGGCTACCTGGGCCTGTTCACGGAGGAGACCTCCCTGTACAACCGCATTGTCCTGGGCAGCCTCCTGCCGGCCTCGGCCTGGGAGCCGATGCCCCGGCTCCTCCAGACCTGGCTCCGGAACTACATCGGGGGAACCCTAATTTACTTCCTCTCCGGCTTCCTGTGGTGCTTCTACATTTATTACCTCAAGCGCAATGTTTACGTCCCGAAGGGTAGGTTTCTCTTTTTCTCTGGGTTGTTCCTGTTTTGTTTTTGGGTTTCTATTTGATAGTGTTCTTTTTGATTTTTTTTCTTGATTCTTCTCATGGCATGTTGGGTTTCTGTTATTTCTACTTTCGGTAATCCTTGACACGGACAAAGTGGGTAACTTGATGTTCTGCGATCGATAGAATGAATTTGCTACAGAGATGTCGTGCTGATGTGTTATTTGTGCGTGTGTGAATCGATGCACTGTCACTCGGACGTTCTTTTGTTGGTTTTACTTCTATTGGCTGATTCCTAGGAATACTGTTCCCTTTTGTCTCTTTTGGAATTGATCTAGATTAGTTTTCTCAATGATTTCATCTGTTCCTGTTAAAATGGTTGATGCAGAATATCTTAGAATTTCAGGTGCTGTAAGTGCTGTTTATAGTCGCTTTATGCTTTCTAAAAGATTTGATTTTACATTTACTTCCATAACCTTGAAGGGTTTTCTTTTTTACCTAGATATTTAAATGGCCGGACCATTATTTAACAGATTCTGTGCCTTGATGCATTTCTTCGAAATATTTGGTTTAGTTCTTAGATGTAGTGCTGTCCATTCTTCCTTCCTTCATGATCTGTGAGATGTGTCCTGCAGATATTTCATATTTTTTTTCCTTTTGGAATTTCCTGGTATCTTGCTATAAATCATCCAAGTAACTTCTAGGTCGTCTACTTCATCCATTCAAATGGGAAGTGCTGCTAATTCAGCAAGCATCAGTATTCAGTATTAATAATTTCGTGCCCTCCGGATCTTGACATTATACCATTCTTGGGCTCAGCTTAACCGGGTCGCATTTAACAGGCTATGACTGAGCTTATTAATGCATGCTTTTATTCATGAGAAGACACTTTGAAATGTTTCATGCTTTAAAAGTCGTGATAATGTTCAGCTGATCATCAAACAAATCTGCTAGTTGGATCCCTGTCGACTATCTTTTGTCAAACAAATGGCAGTCATCAACATTCTTTGTAGGGCTTAAACTACTATATGACTGCTTCTTTGCTGGTGGTATTTTTCCCAGAGAGAATTTTATGCATTATTTTCAGCATGAGATTATGGTGTATGCACTTTTAGTTGGGCTAGCCTACAGTATTTTTGTCTATGTAAACTCAGTAATGAAATCTAGGTGCTAGACTCTTTTGTGATTTATCTTGGATCTGGCAAATTCTCTTGCTGCAGATGAGATTCCTACGAGGAAGGCAATGTTGCTGCAAATATATGTTGCAATGAAGGCAATGCCATGGTACTGTGCTCTTCCAACACTTTCCGAATACATGGTTGAAAATGGATGGACGAAATGCTTTTCAAGAATAAGCGATGTTGGTTGGCTTGCTTACCTAGTGTACTTGTCAATATATCTTGTACTGGCGGAGTTTGGGATATATTGGATGCACAGAGAGCTGCATGACATCAAACCTCTTTACAAGCATCTTCATGCAACACATCACATCTACAATAAGCAGAACACACTTTCTCCTTTTGCCGGTGAGTTCTCAGTCTGCTAAGTGCAGTAACATGCCCTTTTGTTGGTAGACTTTATTTTTGTTCAATGAGCAGAATTAAGCAAATGACCATACAATTGCTTACTTTTACTGCAGAAAGTCCAAATCCAAGATTTTCAATTATATTCTGCTGCTGCTTAATTTGAGTGTCACACCTGGCTACTGCGTGATCTAACAGTATATGGTTTTGTACTCGTGCTCTGTTAATTTGTACTGATTGATGCATTCTGAAAACTTAGCTTACAGTGTGCCTTGGATCTTTAGATACTACAATGCAACTGAACCTATAAATTTTTTTTTATTAGTTATGAGTAGAGAAATGTTTAGAAGATGTTATGGAAGATCACTTTTTCTTTCGTGGGCATGTCATATTGTATATCTTAATCACTCCTCTTTTGTGTCAAAGACATGGCCCCTTGTTGCCACTCTTATGTAATTGAAGTACCCTTCTAGATAAATGTTGCTAAGTACTTCTCCTTACATAGATTTTGATATCAAAGGACAAGTTGCAGACTTTTGTCGCCAATGCAAAATACTTTGAAAGCAGGATAGGGTGATAAGTTCATCAAATGTATATCATCACCCTCCATTTTGCAATGACATCACAAGACAAAAGTACTGCTTTGAGCTCATAGGACCTACATTCTCTTTAGAGAGAGTGGGTCAAGTCACTTGCAATGACTCAAGTTTTAGGTGTAGTTTTCTGGTTTTATTTTGGTTTGACGTTTGCATCAGCTATGGCCTGCATATGTTTCAAAGCTGCATCTTTTAAAATTGTCATATCTTTGACTTCATCAAAAACTAATAAAGTTGGACTATATGTTTTAGTTTTACACTATTCAGAATGATAATTCTAATACTTTTCACTTTTATGTTTACTCAAAAGAAAACCAGCCACAAGCTGCTGGCCCTGGTGTTTCTTCAACTTCTATGTCTTCAGAAGTTGGTTTTTGATGCTGTAAATAAGTTAGATCCCAATTAGATGGCAGAAACAGAAGTTGGGCCATAAACCTCCTATCTCGGCAAACTGTAGTTTGCTGAAAAAAGTTGGATGACATTTTAGGAGCTACCCATGATGTAAGAATTATAGTGAATCTCATGTAAATCTAGCTGCATAGAAAAATCACACATATGTAGTAGGGAAATATAGGTTTGCGTTGACACAATCTCTGAGCCACCTTGCCCTGGTAAGATGTGTAGCACACTTGTCAGGTGAGTACTTTGTGCAGTAATGTACATTCTCAATGTCTGAGAGGTTAAAAAATTACTTTGGAGGTGCTAGCATGTCGAAGCACTGTATATTGGTCATCTTTGCGATTTTTCAATTTGGAGTGCTATTCATCCTAGGAATGAGTCTCCTGGGGCTTTTTGTACCCAAGATGTAGTTTTCTTTGGAAAGAAATTCTCAATACACTCATGCGATTACTCTTCCCAGTGTAATTCCTACTTAACATCCATATTTCTCAAGAATATCAGGTTAGGCATCTGCAGATTATGGACATGATGTTGGCGATCTGAAAAATGGTTGCTCTGATGGGTTGTTTATCAGAGCCATTTCGTGTTATCTTTCCCCAAAATCTTTACCCATCCATTAGCATTAATTAAATGTGTTACTAGTTACTTTTAATGTTCACCTAGTCTTCCCATTTCTTCGTGCACTGCTTTTTTCTTGTTCGTTGTCTCACCTTGAATGACGCTCATGCTATGTTTTTCTCCCAAGCCCTCACCTTGCCAGTAATACAAGTCCTCTCCTTTTTGTCTCTTTTGTTCGTGTTTTCATGTATGCATAAAGTGCAAGACTAATTGTAAGTTGTTTCTTCATTTTAGGCTTGGCATTTCATCCTCTAGACGGGATACTGCAGGCGGTGCCACATGTTGTGGCACTATTCCTTGTGCCAACCCATTTTACAACGCACATTGCTCTCCTTTTTATCGAGGCCATATGGACAGCAAATATCCATGACTGCATCCATGGTAAGCTTTGGCCTGTGATGGGCGCTGGTTATCACACCATCCACCATACCACCTATCGCCACAATTATGGTCACTACACGATCTGGATGGACTGGATGTTTGGAACACTCCGAGACCCCACAGATGATGGATCCAAGAAGGCGATGTGATTTATGAAGGGTTTTGTGCCAATTGTTGTCCAAATTCTTATTTGACTTGGGTACTTGAATTTTCATTTGCGTTGCTTCTTAATCGTAGTACTTGCTTGTAAATGTTGGTCCCTATTGAGATTGTTTGGCATCCTGGACTAGTAAAGACTTTTAAAGTAGAAGAGGAGATTTATACTACAAATTATCTGGCTCTCAATAGCCATCAATGTGTTATAGACTCAATGTTCCATCGTCAACGCAAATAACAGAATGTAGAGAAAGTAGATCCTGAGTGGCTTAAGCTCTAGCGAGCAATACTGGCTTGCCTGTATGTTCAGATACTTTGGCTTCTCTGTCTCGGAAGGGGCCTTAAACTCGTCTCGAGTATTTAATGGTCGAATTTATATGTGATGGGGATGAATCAATAAAGCGAAGCTCCTTATGATGAAGTGGGGTTGGTTCGTTGTTTTGGTTCAGAAGCAATGCTTCTCCGTGAATGTATGCAGTGTAAATGGGACTATACTTAAGCTGTCAAAATCTCTTTAAAATGAATTCACACAGAGAGCGCAGACTGAAGCTGCAGATGCAGCCTTATGTGGTATTATGGAATTGCAGTCTTCTTTATGCACCAGCACATGAACCATCTTTAAAGTGGCAATCTTTTTACATTCAAGTGTTCTGGATCTGCCAAAGGATAAATATTTACATCTTTATGTATATCATTGAAACAGAAATTTTGGACAGTGGTTAGCTTATCTGCAATCGACTCCCTTCCTAGT
This sequence comes from Eucalyptus marginata, assembly GCA_014182565.1. Classification (NCBI taxonomy): domain Eukaryota; kingdom Viridiplantae; phylum Streptophyta; class Magnoliopsida; order Myrtales; family Myrtaceae; genus Eucalyptus; species Eucalyptus marginata. The sequence goes on from CM024594.1 coordinate 19,588,974, forward strand.
CTTGTGAATAATGTGAAAGAGGCTTTGTGCTGTCTTGTGATGGAATGAAGAGTAGTAGATGTTGCGGGATCGATGTGCGATGCAGGAGGAGAATAAGGAAATGGTTTCGGTGGTACTTGGAGAACTTCATGCCTTCTCTCCAGCATATCGACCACCCTATCCATCGAAGGCCGGTTCCTCGGATATGTCTGGGTACACCACAGGCCCACCTGGATCATCTTTTCCGCTACTTCTTTTCCTGTTTCATTCATATTCCATTGCAGTTTCAGATCCTCCTCCAACATCATTCGGCTGTGCACCCAGTGCGGAAAATAAACTTCGCTGCTGTTTGTAAGTCCAGCCTCAATGTTTTTCTTCCACCCACCATTTCTAGGATCATCATCCCAAAGCTATAGACATCAGACTTGTCTGAAACTACTCCGAAATTTCTTGAGAAGACTTCCGGGGCAATGTACCCCACGGTTCCTCGGGCACCCATCATAGACATGGTGCTGTCTTTCCTGTTGCTCAGCTTTGAAAGACCGAAGTCAGAGATCTTGGGGCAGTAATCTTGGTCGAGAAGGATGTTTTGCGGCTTGATGTCAAGATGGAGTATTCTCGAGTTGCATCCTCTGTGCAGGTACTCCAGCCCATGGGCGACACCAATCGCAATTTGGTAAATTTTCTCCAATCCCAGTTGATCAACATCCATTGCCTGATCCTGTGCAAATATATACTTCTCCAATGATCCATTAGGCATGAACTCGTAAACAAGAGCCCGTTTCGACCCCTCAGAACAGAACCCAAGTAGAGTAACGATGTTGACATGCGAAGTTCTGCTGATGCTGGCGACTTCATTGATAAATTCTTCCCCGTCGCCTTTGGACTCGGACAATATCTTCACCGCCACTAGCGAGCCATCGGGCAGTTTCCCTTTGTACACGCTGCCATAGCCTCCCTGGCCTAGCTTATCTCTGAGGGAGTTGGTCATTTTCTTGACATCTTTGTAACTGTACTGTTTCGGGGCGAAGCCTCCGTATTTCTCCAGGAACGCCTCCACCCTGTAGGTGCTTGATGATTTCTTCTTCCAGAAGAAGATCACAGTCTTTGACATCGGTTTTCTCAAGCAATGGACGAGGAATATTGTCCCGACTATACTTCCGAGTCCAAGCATTATCGCACCTTAAAATGCAGAATCCATTAGTTCGGGGTCCGAAAGTAGAGAACACGAATGCTTAGCTTTCGTGGATTAGGTGAAAAAGTATATCAGAAAGCCATCGACAGATCAGATCAGTTTACCTATGAGAACTCCAGCTTCCATGCTCAACTTGGATCCTGAACCATAAAACATTGCGGGACGTCGTCATTTCGCATCCCAGAAGAAACCATGTCCGAACTGTGCATTAATGCAGACGAGGAGTTATGTATTGAAGTAAACGCAGCTGTTACCTGATCTGGAGGGACATCTCAATAGATCAGGCCGATCGGGACAGAAGCAGATGGGCTGGAAAAAGCTCGTGTTGTATCCACATCGTCCACCGGAGCTCTGGCATTCCATGCACGCCGTGTCATCCACGACCCACTGGACCTCGAATCCTTCTCTGATCACTTCGGCAAGTGAGGATGTCTTATTCTCTATCAGGATCTCTGATGCTGTCGGAAGAACCGGAATGGTCACACTGGCATGGCAAGAACCGAAATCTCCGCCACTTGGAACCGAACCGATCGTGTAATAATTGCTCTCATTGTATGCATCGTTTCCATAACAACTGAATTTGCCGGAGGCAACGGATGTGTTCACGGACGAGCAGTTGTAGAATAGCGTGAGGTTACCAAAGTCGCTAGTAGGCTTGAAGAGGTAGTTCATGGTGGCGTTGTCGATCCTCGGGGGGCATACACTATCGTAAAAGTCCGATCTCGAGAGCCTCAGGATGTGGTCGTTGTGGTTGATCTCGAGGACCCGGTACTTCTGCGATGCGATTTCCATGGTCACGACCCCATCCTCGCAGAGGAGGTTGAATTCCGGCAGGCCACAGTAGAAGGGCTGTGGACTACCCCAGAAAGGATAGCTCGCGTTCTGGATGTTCCCGCAGCTGAACTGGCGCCCGCAGTCGACGTACCGCTCATCGACAGGAGCCGAGAATGCAGGAAATGTCAAGAAGGCAGTGGCGGCGGCGGTGGCGGCGAGAAGATGGGGAATGGAAGGGCGAAGCATTTGCTGAATCTGTCAGTTTACTCCAAATGGGGAGTAGGAGGATTCGGCTTTTGAGAGAGAAGATTTTGTGGCTAATTTGGGAAGAAATGCATCTTCTTGCTGAGAGTTTTCTTTTGGTAACGTGGGTTGATTTGAGTCAATTCTTTGAACCATTTATGTCAAGGAAGTGGCGTGCCGTGTCGTGGAGGTGGAGCCGCCATCCACTGAGGCCAACCTCAGCAGAAGTTGCCAACCTGGACTGGTCAAAGGATGCTTATGGTGCTGCTCAACGCCGCTCTCAGATCATTTTTGTCTCTCTAACTTGATCAAAGGGGGTCAAGTCCTCCTTTTTGACCGCGCAGCTAATTCGGTCGGATGTAGTGATCCTGTTGTTTCGCGCGCATGGTACAGTCATCCGGGCATATAGGTCCGCGCTCATGGAGGTGGCAACTGGATGCTTGTAAATGATAGGACATGCTTGTAAATGATAGGACATTTGGTTGGTTCAGCTTTTAGGAAAATACCATTTGAGAATATAAATTTTTGAGGAAATGTTACGGTTTTGATAAATGTTAATCCAAAAGTATTAAAAGGTAACTTTAGTATATATACTGTTTGGCAAAACTAACATTTGTAATGAGTTTTTGCTTTTATTTTTATTTTTTTGGTAAAGAACTTTTGCTTTTATTTTTTTTTTTAAATCTGAAAATCAAATCCAGCGGCCGGCTAACTGCCGACCAATTGCCTTGTCCAGATCTGGCCGCTTGGAGGCGCAACCTTAGGTGCCTCGCAACCTCAGGCGACGCCGTCGCCACCTGGAGGCGTGACCTAAGGTGCTTGAGGTTGTAGAGGCCAAATTTGGCCATTTGGTGGCCTAAGGTCGCACGGACCTAGGCGGTGTTGCCTGGTTCGCGCGGAACCAGGCAGTGCGACCTGAGGTGGCGGCACCTGAGGTCCGCGAGTGCCAGGTGATGCCACTTGAGGTCGCGCACGATCCCCAGGCAATGCCGCCTGGGTCATGGGTTGCGCCACCCTCAGGCAGTGGTCACCGGTGACGCGCGACCCTCAGGCGATGGTGGTAGCTGTTGGAGAAGCCCGATGGGTGGGGAAGAAGAAGATGAAGGGGGAAGAGAAGATGAACAGTGATGCGATTGCATTTCCAAAATACTCAATGCCCAAAGCATCTCCTCCCCAGCATTAAAGCTTTTTCAGCATTGGGAATGCTCACATTTAGCAAATGAATTTTCAAAACATTTGCCAAACGCAAAAAAATGCTTGGGAAAGTCAAACCAAATGGGCCAGAGTATGTAAATCCTTCGCAGGCCAAAGCCGGGGCTTAGGATGGGGGGAATACGGTGCGAAGGGAGACTCCTCGACCGTTCTTGTGGTGGGGGAAGAAGAACCAATCACGTCTTCGATGTTCTCTTTGAGTAGACCCCCATCGCGAATCTTGCTACTGGCAAAACCGTGTTAAAATTCACGTCTCGTTCTTCCAGAAAGCCCGACTTGTTTTGAAGCATCTTGAATCGTTCAAACTTGGTGTGCGCTCTAGTCATTCGGATTTGTTGGGCGCTGGACTTTCTACTGGGGACAAGTGATGAAGCTCAACACCAAAGGTGGAGATATATCTTTAGAACCGCGCGAAATGAAAATTTATTCTACTGATATTAGGAGAGTCTGCAAGATTTTGACCCGTGGGAGAATATCCATCATCCAAACTCCACCGACTAAAAAGATGGGGACGACTAAAATAGCCGCCTGCGGCTCTGATATTCTTCAGCAAAAGACACGTATAGGGACATTTTCTTCGAGCAGCACACGGTGGTTTGTGCAAAGAGAAGTTTACACAACATTGTGGCGTTTTCTTTATGAAGACGTGAGTGTTTCGAGCGGTGACAAAATCCACTGTGAATTTAGGTGTAATTTAGATATAAGAAATACTCGAACATATGAATGATTATAACTTTAATTATAGTTTATTATTAATTGCCAGCTCTTCTAGTGATATATGTAACGACACTCAGATTGAATTACGTAAGTCTCTAATTTCTTTATTATTCCTTACTTATTTCTCTGGTGTTGATTTGAATTGCAAGATCCATTGGCGTCTTCGTGACTCTAGAAACTAGAAGGTTCGATGTTAGACCAAAGGTACTCTGGCTCGGAAGCAATCCGCACCAGAATATTTTCCAAGGACAAGGAATTAGCCGTTTCGAGGACGCCCGCATTCTTGACTCTTCTTGAGTTAAAGGACTGACTGGTTCAAATGGAAGAAAGCTTCATCCTTCCAACAGAAATTGGTCACCCAACCCCACCTGCCCCTTTCAGCTAGGAAGACCAATGTCGCGAACTACCAAATTCCACAACTAGAAAGGTTTCTTTCCCATATTTAACAGGCAGCTTGTTCAAGCATGGAACGTATTGAGACATTCTCAGACAGCATCTTCCTTGCTTTCTATTCTTTTCTTTCATCTCGTTTCAATAAATACTGCAAGTTGCACTCGTTTTACCGTTAGTGCGACCGATAGAATCGATCACAATGTAGGACGTACGTAAGAACTTTGCATTGCTATGTACAACTTAAGCAGTATCATATGCTGATACGTGATTACCCTAGCATAATATGACGCGTACAGACAATACTTCAGCATCTTTCTCTACACTCTTTTCAACATCCTAACAAAGGGCAGAGTGCAGGAGTGCAGCCTCTCTCAGTGAAGTCTACTCTAAAAACTTACTCCAAGAAAACAAAGGGTCGTTGCTTCGTACGGCTCTATAATGACAGCCCCTGAGGTACTCTATTAACTCCTCTCCTCTTTTAAATTCAATTTGAATAATCAATTCGACAGTGAGACAGTACATTTAATAGACAGACAGGGTGCCTCAGTTGTGAATTCCATATATTCTAGTGGCTCATGCAAAGTGGGCTAACATAGATTGGGACTACTTGATGATTTTCTCTTCTAGTTGTAGTTGCCACCATTTCGCTTGAATGTCGATGGATGATCAATTTAGAAAGGAGAGAGAGATCCACGGTGCACACAAGAGACTGCCACCAGAAGTCGTCTCGTAAACCCCCCCAAGATGAACATGTACTGCTAGGCGAATGTTGAACGGTCCACTCCCAAGGCGGTGCTTACACTTCACAGAAACTCTCCCATGCTCTCTACCAATCTCAACTTGACTTACTCAAATATCATCAATCAAATGAGAACAGAACTGTCACTAATATATTCCAAGCCAGTTAAGAGCTGAGCAAGGCGTGAAAGCCCAACTTACTTCGAGGACTTGATTTTGCTAATTTTACCTAATGTCCGTTTCCGATACCTTCTGTTTTTTTAAGAAATGCATGTTCACACGATCTTTTCAATTTTACTCCTAATCATGCAAATCAATACGACCTTGCTTAAGTGCATAAAAACTTAAAATGAAACGATTAATGCAAATAATGCCAATAAATGCATATTTAAACTAGTAAGAGAAACCAAACATCCCTAAATTCAGGCCAAGCCATATCGGGCAAAATTGATACAAAGCCTCGTCCCGGACGATCCCGTGTGTGGATGCATGAATATGTGATGCACCTTCCTTGGATTTGTTTATCTTTGTGATAAAAATATCTAAGGAGAGCCTCGACTCCCAATTCCCTATACAACTTTTGTTTTTTCAACTTCGTTGTGATTCTCAATATATAAATATGCCCTAATCTAAAGTGAATACAGCTAAAAAAATCTGAAACTAAAGAGTAAATAGTCAACATTGCCTCCTAATTTTGCCCCAGGGCAGGACCCTTGAACGACAATATGCATGAAAAACTATTTTGAGTGCATGAACCCGAGACACCATCAGACCCATTGGAACTGGTTAGCATGCTCCGCTCAGCAATTCCATAATCTAAAGTGGAACTAGCACAAAATTTATCCAAGACCAAATTGACCAGCAATTCTCTCCTGATTGTAAACCTCCAACAAGTAAATCTCATTATCAACTCCACTCAATTAAAGGATCTAAAACAATGACCTAAAGAATCTCTAAATGCAAAAATGCACATGTGATGTGCTAAATGAAAGATAGTATTTACTTTTTCCCTTCTCTTTTTCTTGCCGGGATTAAATTTCAAACCATCTAACCAAAATTTTGAAACTTCTTTTAAATGCCCTAGTGATGCAAAATGCAAGAATCCAACACGTAATGAATAAAATACTTTTTAAAGGAAAATAAGTTCCATTTTTTTTTTTTTGAAAAAAAAACGGAAATGACCTCCAGGCAGATATTTAGGTGTCAACACGGTTGCACTTCAGATAAAATCCACCCTGTATTTTCTAAGAGGAGAGAGCATCTTATGTATCTAATGAGAAATGGTTGGACAAGCTGATTAACCTGGAAACTATCCCAAAATCCAAGCACAAGTGGAGGATGCAAAATCATTTTATTGAAAAGAGATTGCTCCATCACCCATATAACAGAAGCACAAAATACACTACCCTCATCAAGATATTGCCAATGGTCAAGTATGTGTTTCCTTCCATTCTGACCCAAAAAGTCCAGTAAAACATGGTGGGATCTCTAAGGACAGGCATTGCTTCAAAAGTAGAAAAAGAGAGACTTACCTCCCGAAGTAGTTGCTCTGCACAAAATCTGCACGAACTGATAAGATTCTGAGACAGGAGTGCATTTGAACAAACAAGAACAAAGATGGGCGAGTGTATATAGAAGAAGATGATCTGTCTAATTATGAAATCATTCCCTTTGAGTTTCAACTATGCACTACCTCCAAAGGAGTACAAAGGATTTATTATGTTCAATTGAACTTCTACATTGCACACATACAGATTACAGCTTAGCTCAAATCACACTTCAGTGTTTTGTTTCCATCTACATTGATACATTGTTACAGAGCAAATAAAGAATATATACCTTCTTGGGTGAGTAAATACGAAAACCAAAAACCTGTTCTGGTGCGAGTTAAATGGCCAGCTGTATTTTCACCAAATTAAGCCCCTTTTCCTCCTAAACCAGTCAAGACGATCAGTGCTCATGCGAGATTGTTCAGGCTTTACCGACTTCTTAGACTTCTCCAGCCGACTGTCTAAGCTGTTCCTGGAAACTTCAGGAAGATCTGGAGCCAACTCAAAAGTATCCGAAGCTCCAGTATCTGGTGGTTTCTTTTGGGCTTCAGAGTCTCCATTGTTCTCCGTTGTATTGTTTGTTGTGACTTTTGCTTTGTTCAAGCTCAGTACAAACTTTCTTAGATGCTTAATGTATTCCGTGTAAAGCTCGAGATTGCAATGTCCACCCCCAGTTATCCACAGTGGTTCATACTTAGTCTTGCAAAGCTCCGATAGCTGTTTCCCATGTGAACAGTCAACTACTTCATCTGCAGTTCCCTGAATAAAGGAGAAGAAGGAGAAAGAGATCATCAGAAAATTACTCTTCAAAAATAGCCTCCAATCATGGCGGAGTTGCGGCTTGAAACACCACCACCATCATAGCTAAAGAGATACACAAGAAAAACCAGAAAGAGTGAAATAACAACCCAGAACATCTCACATATAACATGGCCCAAGAATAATCATCCCAAGAGGCAAAATTTCCATCTTTTCATGCAAAAGTATGAACCAGTTCCAAAGAAAGTACACTGAAGAGTTCCCCCAACCAGTTCGTAGGTTGAATTATTGCAATGCTTGTCAGGGGATGGAAAGAAACTATCAGCGTTAAGTCATTACTTCTAACTGTTTCTCCCAAATCTCAAGCATATTTTGTTGATTCTTTTCCTCTAGAATTTAGTTTGCTTAACAACCTTTTCTGAATTGAGAAAAACAGTGTTGTTCCTATGAGAATTAAACTAAAGATCATCACAGGGACAGAGCCTGGAGTTTTCGCCAGTGAGATCAACAATATAAGAGCAACTTGTCATAATTTGTTTGCAATCATCTTAAATGATGTCATAACAATTAGATTTAACTTTAATGACAAGTAATATATCATCAGTCAAATACGAAGTTTCATGTCATTGTAGAAGGAGATTCTCATTGATAAGTTCTCATTACATCAAAGCACTTTACAATCACTTGCTGGTGCTAGCATTTTCATAGGAATTACCGGTTGAAAATTAAAAGAAAGTACTGTTTTCCCAAATTAGAACCAGAACATTACTTGGTGATTCTTTTAAATTCCTTTTTAATTCATTTGCTTTTAAGTAGAGGTGGCAACTTCTGAAACAACATGAGAACATATCAAACATGACACATATTACTAGAGAGAAATCCAAAGTCGACACGACTTAACTCCATATTGATACATTCACATGTTTTAATCCATTTTTAACGAAAAGCACATTGTAGACAAATTGAGACATATACATAACAACATGAAATGACACGAATAGCTGACACATAAATGACACAAAATAAAGAATTGCCAACCCCATTTTAAGCTTGGAAGAAATACTATGGTGCGTAGCATTTTTTTATTTTGTTTCCAATTGATCGATTTCAAGTCCGTGTCTCAGTATCGTGTTCCTATCATCATTGATTCATTACCACACTATTACCAAGTGAATACAATATATATCTTTTGACATTTATGATCGCGTAGTTAGCAGTTGAAATTGTTAAAATGGATACATGATACAGGGATAGAGGATCTTTAACCAATTTCAAGTGCTCACACTTGTTTAGAATGTGATCTTTGGACTTATACTCTATTGGAATTCGGGCTCTGTCAAACTCTAAATGGCCAAATTTCAGGTGTCTAAAATTGTGGGGTCATAACTTCTAAAAAGTAATGTCGAACAAATATTTAGGTATCCGTCCCTGGATCATTATCTAGTTGGTGTAATCTCTTGCTCATAAGAAAAAAAGGTTATGGCTTAAAAAGAAGAAAAATAGTTGGTTTTGTACTATAATCTGGATATTGAATTGTTCATATGTTCACAGAGAGAGAGAGAGACAGACAGACAGACAGACAGAGACAGAGACAGAGAGGTGACAACAAGATTGCAGTATTTAAAGGGAAGTTGACTTACATGAATTACAAAAACCGGACAATTCACCAGTCCTATTTTGTCAAGATTCTGTGGAAAACAAAGTTCAGTATCCTGTATCGGGGAAGAAAAGCAAGTTGAAAACTATCAGTATAGAAACATTACCTTGTAGATATCAAACCAGTACGTCCTCTTGACCGGGTACAATACTCTGAGTCCTGAAAGAATAGGACTATGTAATACAACACCCCTCAAATTTGGAACACGTGATGCGAGGTCGACAGTAGGTCCACTGCCAACTGACTGGCCATATAATATTAACTTTTCATCTTGAACTCCATACTGTTCCTTAAGGCACTTATATGCCGCATCGATGTCGGCATATGTGTTATATTCAGTTGGCTGATGAGGAAAAACACAAAGAATTGGACTCTCATTATTTTGTGGCCTGATAGCTATTAATGTAAATCATAGAACAGAGTTAATTATATTTGAAGAATATTATCTGGTTGTTCTAATAGCACGTTTACCCTCTATAGAGAGAGATTATATTTCGCAAATCAAGTGATCAAAAGAAGCACATTACAAAAATCAGAGTAGAATGGGCTCAAAATTATTTGTCAGTAAGCTCTGAATGTTATTATCAATAAAGGATGTGCTTAAGAGTAAAAGAAAGATGTAGATGCAAATTATACCCATGAGGCAGTAAAAGTCACAGTGATTATGAGATTTATCAGTGTATTCTACAATTTTGAACCCAGATATTCCTAGGTCTATCTCGTTCATTCTCCCAACCTTACATAGTTGCTGTTCTTCTTGTCAGAAAAAACTGTTGCTCTCTAGTTTTTTGAATGGGTCTCATTTTGAAGCCGTGCCGGTGGGGTCATTTTTGGTTGGGGGGAAGGAGAGGTTCAAACAAGAAAATAATTAGAACCGGAGATCAGGAAATATAGAAGAGTGCACTCTTTCATATCTTGGAACCATTTTGAAAAGGATTGGGAAGTTGATGGAGCATCTCCTCTTATGGTATAAGCTAGATGGTTGAAGTAGATAAGTGCATGTGGTCCCATGTACTCCCATGCGCAACCACAGAATTTTACCAAAACTTAAGGAAAAACTCTATAGGACTGTAATAAGATCAGTGACACATTGATGTTATGGATTATTGTATGGTCAAACACCAAGACAAGCACAAATGAGCATTAGAGAGGACAATGCATCTTTGGATGTGTCGGCACCTGACAAGAGATGAAAATAGAAATGAATTTATTTGAGGGAAGTGGGGTGTGGCCAAGAACACTAAGGTTTATCAAAATGAAAATTGGACATTACAAGTTAAAAGAATTGCGGATAGAGCCAGAACAAAGTTTGAAGGAGATAACAAGGAAAGACATGGAGCTTTTCATTGTTATGCTAAAAACAATTCAGAATCAAGTGCACTGATGAAAATTAATATACTCGATCCTACCAAATGAAATAACATTTACTTCGTCATTATTTCGGTTTTAGGATTTGGTTTGGGTTTTTTTTTTTTTTTTTTTTGGGGGGTTGGGTTGAGTTTCACTGAGGGTGTCAGACGTAATGTGAATTGCTACAAAACAACTGCAGATTCATTATGCATTAGATGAAAATTGTTTTGTAGCACAATATTCCCATCTTGTGCCACCAACAAATGCCAAGTCAGCTAAAGTCACCAATACAATATGGATGTTTAGCTGGTAAATCTTTCCACAGATCTTTCATCATACAGCAACTGGACTCTGTATTTATCTTGTAATATTTGGATATCTGTCGCAATGATAATGCTAAATATATTACAAGAGTTTGTGTTTGACAGCATTTTTGTTACTTTTGAGGAACATGGTGAGGATATGGCAGTTACTATGAAACATGGAGCTCGCCAGATGACTTTGAATACAGAGTACATATTCAGAATTACGACTACACCTAATGTTAAACAAGTCATGCAGGAAGCTCAATCATAAGTTTCTTGAATAAATAGAAATTGTAGAATTACTAAAATGAGAGACAAAAACTCTTCTGTAATTACTAAAAGCTATAAAGGGACCATCCACCAACCTTTCCAGTAGATTGCCCATAACCAGAATAATCATACCTGAAACATACAACAGAGGAACAGTGAGCAAGCCTTTACATCAATCATTGGCTGATCACAGTGGATAATACATCAAGAGCAAAGACCAGCACATAAACTAAGAAGTTTCTAATTTTTCCTGCGGTCTCACAAATTAAGGAAGAGATACTATCCTTACTGAGTATGGTCTTAACAGCGAGACTAGATCATTCACATGGGGCAGGCAGGAGAGATTCAGCATCCTCCAATTCATCCAGCCCACCATCAATAACATTCTCCACAGTAATACCCAAACCAAAATTGGTTATCCTGTGTCTCAGGGAAAAGAAAATGCAAAGAGCCTCTCCTTACAGAAACTTACTGGAGCACTAGTTCAAGAAGCTAACAGTTACACCTACAAATGACCCCAAAAAGGAAGTTTGCCATTGGTTTTCCATCAAACTAAGAAGCAACAGATTCAGCCACCAAGAAAACGAAAATTTGGAGTCTTGATCTTTCTATTTCCATCCAGATTCAAAAAGAGTTCCAAAAAACAAACAAGGTCAGTTGAAAAGGCCATGAAATTCACTTGATCAGCCGGAAAAATAGCAGATTCTTACAACAAAAAGTGACACAACCAAATAGCTCCTTTCATGAGCAAGCATCAAACTAAGCAAAGATCACCGAGCTCCACTTCTCCAAATTCTCTACAGAGAACTGAATCCCATCCAATTTGAACTCACCCCATGATATTGACCCTCAAGCGCTTGCTCAATTCGACGAAAAGCTCCATCATTTGCCCCAAATCCGCGGCATTCCCATGGGAGTACAGCATGGTGGCGGACGCCTTGGGGTGTGCCACGTGCACGGCCACGATCTCGTTCCCCCGCCGCGTCTTCAGCTTCATCACGTCGATGGGGGCGGCAGCGTCCCCGTCGGCACACTCCGGTATCCGCAGCCTCCGCCGCTGCTCGCCCTCGCCCTCGCCCTCGCCCCCGCCCCCGCCGCCGCCGTCCTCCTCGACGACGGTGTAAGACGGCGGCTGCGGCGGGAAGAAGGCGAACTTCGCTGCTATGGACGACGTGACCCCGCCCATCTCCTTCTCATCAGAGAAGGCGACCGATTCATGCAACCCCGGGGGGACGCTCTTCAGCAGATCCCGAGAGGAGAATCTCTCGAGCTCCGGAAGAGAACGGTGGATCGGAGAGCGGGCCCGCCGTCCTAGGAGCAGATGAGGATTTCGCTTCGGATGAAGAGGGGCGGGCGGCGGCGCGTGAGGACGACGTCGGCGGCGCGTCGGGTGGAGTCCGTGAGGTGGCGGGTCGGGTCACAGTCGGGATTTTTCCGGATGAATTCCTGTTTTCCGGGGAGGGTGGGTCGAGAAGAGGGGCGGCGCGTGAGGTCAGCACGGTGGACGGAGGAGGCGTGGAGGTTTTATTGAACGTTAGAGAGAGAGAGAGAGAGAGAGAGAGAGAGCGAGAGGAGTGTTGGGATGGTCGCCTGACGGCGAATTTCAGGTTCTAGTATATTCCAATTTAACAGATGCCAAAGACACAAACGGAAGAAATTCAATATTTATTTAAAAATAATCGCATATAAAATTAACGAAAAATATTTATATTATCCACAAATGTTTAGATATCAAATGTTGTCGATACTAAAAATATTTTTTATTAATTAATTATTTTAAATAATATGAAATAAAGATGATCAATTTTCAGGCAATTCGAATCAACCCTGCAGAGGACATGTTGGTTCATGCCTGCCCCTCATCCGGGAGGAGAGGTTTGAAACTCCGCGCCTCATTATGCCTTAAGTGGAGTCCGTGAGAGATGGATCCCCGCGTTAGTCTTCCCTGGTTTACGCCACCGCCGACTTGTTGGTTGTACGATGGCCAGGGTCATCAAAAAAAAAAAAAAAAAATCTTCACACAATCTGATTTCCATTCAAGAACTGGGAGCTAATTGGTGGGACCGATTTCTGGGTTGATAATTTTGTCTATAATTGCCTAAAAAATCACAAAACAACAAGAGATGGGAAAGAGTATTTCACTCCGGCATAAGTTATGATCAAACAGAGCGATGAGATGTGAAAACAGAACATGATATCTACCTAGATGGCGGCGGGCTAGCCGCGAGCGATTCGGGGCCAAGAATAGAGTGAGAGGGATGCAAGATGGTCGAGCAAGAGTCCAAACTTAAGTGAGAGGGACTTTAGGGCTTGAGGCGCAATGGAGCTTTGAGTTGAAGGCGCGAGCGACTCAGTTCGAACGAGAGAGTCGAGCAAAACGACGGAAGAGCAACTTAGGCGAGGCCGCGAGGCGCGATTATGGCTTGGAGTTGTCGAGCTGGAGTTGTGGTTACTGCATGGAAGAGCATGCGTGAGATTTGGGGTTTGGAGGTGGAGCAAGAAGACTGAATTGAAGAAGTGCAAAGACGACGAAGAGCATTCGCGCATGTGGGAGAGACAGAGAGAGTTGAGCTTTATTGCTCAGGTAAGTTAGGCTTGGACTTTATTTTTAGTATTTTACATATTTGTAAAAATTTCTAAAAAAAAATCAATCCAGTCCGAATGATTTAAATGGGTAGTTCCATTCTTAAAACCAAGAACCGGATCGTAATTAATCAAATCCATAAAAACTGGATTAGTGACTCCGAGAATTATCTAAAATCGTCTAATTCAGATTTTTTTTTTGCTCATCTCTAATATGAGCTATCATTTTTAGAAATATTTTTTAAATTATTTATTTTTTACGAAATAAATTGAAAGGATTTCGCATGCGAAGAAAATATGCAAAGAACTTTCACGATAAGGTGTTTTATTTTACTTTTGCGTAAATTAAATTAAATACATCTCACACTTACGGTAGATTTGCTTTCAATCACCATGGATTTGACATTTTACTCATCAAATATATATAGCAATTCCCGATGAATTCTGAATGCACCACCAGACTTGACACCACATTGCTATCATCTATCCTCCTCATCACCACTTTTGTCGGAAAACCAGTCAAATCCGATCATCGTGCATTAGCTGAAAAGGATGACGCATTTTCAATGAATTGGGTATGTTACGAATGAACATTGGTCCAAAGATTAACTATCAACCGACCTCAAATCAACCTAATTCAGCCAATCTTGATCCGATTCACAGGAGGATGGGACCTGTCCCTAATTCTAGAGCCACTGAAATTTTCACTATACGGATTGCTCCTTGATATCGAGATTTAGAGTTAGTCCAACTTAGATCAATATTATAAATATATTTTCCAAACCTTAATATATAACTTAAAGTGCCTAGCGATTCCCCCTTTTTTGTTGTATCTATAAGCCTATCCAATCGGAATCAACTTTGTGTATATATATATGTATAATTCATGGTCTATATCACATATTTTGAACATCATTTTATTTTTAAATTTTATTTCACATGTCCATTTTCAATTTATTGTTACTCTTGGCAAGTGAAAATTGTTGTCGTCACCTTATGTTATATTTCTATTTGATTTGTACTAATATTTATAGTTTGGTTACTCAATATTGTGTTGTCGCTGAATATGTAATTTTAAAAAGCATGTTTGTCCTTTTAAGTAATAAAAAAAAAAAAATCCGTTGGTTTCGGGTTAATCTTAGAATTGGATCGGATTGGTAGGGTCAATCCAATCTCGATCCCAAGCTCAACAGGGTTAATCTTCGGTCTCAAAAATTGGAGACAGAAACTGCGGGTTGATTCACGAGTCATGTGAGCAATTTGGAGAATTATTTTACAAATCGATCTTAGCGTCTACCAGCCAATTGGAAAGAAAGAGAAACAGAGAGAGAGCAACTTGCCCGCCCGTGACGTCCCCCGCCACCGAGCGCTCGGTTCTCGATAACAGAGACTCGTCGTTCATCGGGAAAACGAAGGATAAAAAGAGACGTGACTGTCAAGAAAGTGCTTTATGGTAGTTAAACGTCCGCTTTATATAAAGAAGAGCAAGGACCGTGGACGAGGAAAAAGATGTGTAAACGTCCACTTTCTCTTGTCTCAATATGAAAGCGTCGCGAACTTCGGAAAAAGAGATGCTTCCACGGAAAGATTGGACTTCGGGGTCAAATTGGTCTTGTTTCTACGATTTCGGGGTTCGAATTAAAGATAATAGTGGTTGTGCGAGCGCTGCGCGCATGATAATGCTTGAGCTAAGGAACGAATTGAAAAGATACTATTGCTCGCGTGAGGGCGAGAGTGAGCGAGTTTGCTGAGATTGTGTGTATGATGACGCTCGAGGAATGAGAATTTGGATCGAAGGGAAGTGAGATGGTTAAGTGAAATACAAGTCCAGTTCCACAATTCCGGGTCGAATCCCTTTCATTTTGCGGTGTTTTGGATCTCTGTGTTTCGCTTTGTGAATCTTCAGTTGGTATATCTTCCGATAAATTCTCATCACCCCCCCTTTTTTCTAGGTTGATTTCTCTATATATTGCTTATTAGAAAAAGGATAGAAGAATATCTTATAGTGATTCATATCATGTTATAAAGTTTTATATAGTAATGGTTCTTGATACGTTGCAGTGGTAATACGACTTAAGCTCTAATAAGTATTGGTAGAATAAGTAAAGAAAATTATTGGGAAAGAATTTTAGAAATTGTTAATCGTACTATTATGGTGATAAATTCATATTTATGCTACCGAACTATTAGAAGTTCATACTACTTTTTTTTTTTTGTTATTGTGCAGTAGTCAAGTGGTGTCTCGATTAGTCTTTGCTCACCTCGACTAGCCTATATATCTATGCAATCTTGAGGATGCATTTTCCTCCATCAAATCCGATTTGACAAGATTTGAATTTAAAACTCTAGAGAGAAGCAAACCCTCTGATAGTTGGGACTACAATTTATAATTACTTAAATTTATATATATACATACATATATGTTTACAACAATTATGGCCAAGATAATATAAAAGGGTTCTAATGCCAATCCATAGATGGATAGATTCTCCACACGCAGCAAGTAATGGAGGGAGGGCGGTGACAAGGACAAGAGCACAACATTTTGCAGGTGTCATGGCCATACATTCCAGACACCAACGCGCACCAAAGTGCAGTGTGCAGTCCACATGGGAGTTAGAATCATTGGAGTCCCGAATCAAGGGGGTCCCATGAGAAAATAAAAAAAAAAAAAAGAAAGAAAGGAGGAGAGAGAGAGGAGAGAGAAGCACACTAAGTCCTCCATAATTGAGAAGTATCTTCTCCTTTTTCCAAAAGCCAAAAAGGAAAAATCAAAAGTCTCTTCTTATCTTGAAAGAGAAAAGGATTACTTAAAGGAGAGGACAACCGTCCCCCCATCCCAATCCCATCAAGACAGAGAGGGCCAGAGTCTCCTCTTGGTCAATTGGGTTTAGTGGGATTTGGTCCCACCTTGCATCTAAATTGGAAATTGTTGGGATGATCGATACAAAGGGCGAGCGTGCCAGCCGGTTTGGATTATCTTGGTCGAGTGGAGTGACTAGGGTATATATAAGGATTAACACAATGAAAAATTCCTGATAAGTATATTCGTGATAAATTTATTTTAAATTAATTTTTTGATCATAAAAAATCTCTAATACAAAGCGTACATCTCTTACAAATAGAGGGTTTTAAATTATCTCGTTAATTGTCACGTATCATCCAACTAAACAACTTGATAATAAAATTTAATGGAAACTAATTTATGATAGATTTATTACATGTGTACCGATTTAAGGTTTTGGGTAATGGTTATAGGTGTATCGATTTAGGGTTTCTTGTAATATTAACCCTCTATTTAATGGAACAAAAATGGGGAAAAGGAGGTTAGAACTATAATGATTTTCATGCAACGCTTACTTTAGTTAGTTAAAAGATCAATCACTTAGCTATTTGAGCGGTTGGAAAATTTAATGGGTCATCAATTTATTATATAACGTTTAACGTGACTAGTCGACAAATAATAAGTACCAACACTCTCCGAGAATTTTCAAATTGTGTAGGATATTCTGATACGTGTACGATATGCTTCGACATATGATTAACAACTGTTAAAGAATCCGACACGTGATTCATTCTCTCGACAAGCTCTGACACGCAAGTCTAGAACTTCAACACTTATGAGGTAATTTTCAATAAATGAATGGTCAAAATATAAATATGTAAAAAGATAAAAAAAAAATATGAAAGAAGAAAAATGTAGTATTTTCTTCTCTTATGACTCTCGCTTCACATGACTTGCTTCCAAGTTTTATGGATTATTGGAATGGAATGTAGTTGAATTTGTCAATTTGAAATAATGAATGATATTAACAAATGGTGAATTAATATTTTTAGTGTAAATTCATTATAGGCTATTCTTTTATCATGTATTTATTTGTTAATTTGAATCAAATTAAAGATAATAATTTATCATGTATATATAAAAATATATATTTAATATATAACATGTTGAAATTCTCTATTTTTTGAGAAATGACATATCGGTGTGTAATGTTGTGTTGTGTGTCGATGGCGGTCCTACTTAGGTCGGCAAGATGAAGCTAGCAAGTGAGCTTCTAAACATTTGTTATTTAGATCATTTTCCCACAAATTAATGAATTGGGGCAATACTCTTAACATTTTTGGGGAATCCATAACCCCAAATTCTTATACCGGGGCAAATCCACCTTATCAAATTAGCAATGAAGAGCAGATACAGTTCACGATTTTGTCATAACGCAGCGTCATTGTAGACTCGGCCCTGAACTTCGTGGCAAGAGAAACCCATCATCAGCAAGCAGCATAGTTGGCATTACTTCAAGCACTTTCAAGCTTTTACCTTTGTAAGTGGTACCCACGTAGCCGACCTGCCTCACCACTTTCTTCTTTCGAAATGTGTTTGCATCGATCGTTGCAATTCACACGGTCGTGTTATTAAATCCTTAAAATCCAACAACTTCAGCTTTTGCAACAGAGACTCGTCTTGTGTTGCTCCACTCGGAGTCTTGTCTTCTTCACAGTCTTCACCTTCCCTTCTTGAGACTTATCCCACGCAGGGAAAATCAAAGCCGTTGAAATGATAGAAGATTGAAGAAATGAATGTAGATGCTGAATATATTATGAGAGAGAGAGAAAGTTTCCCTCAACTTTAAATCGAACGTTGTCGTTTAGGTTACTTATGCCACGTCGAATGAAGAATTTTCCACTTTGGGTTTCTATTTCGTTTTAAAAAGCCACATTGAAGTAAAAAATTAGTTTAATAAACTACGTAGGACGAATGGCTAGAATAAACATTCAATGGGGAAATTATCAAAAAATTCATAAATTTATTAATTTGTGTTAATTCAATTATAAATAACAATTGAGTTCTAAACTTTTTCATGTTTTGTCAATGGAGTCCATTTGGTCAATTTTAAACGGAAGTTGCTGATATGAACGTTGACAGTGCTATGTGGCATTTTTTTATAATATTTTAATCATTTTTTTTTAATTTTGTTTTTGTTTTTGTTTTCTTTACTTTTTTTTTTTTTTTTTAAATTGAAGACCGGTAAGGATCGCCAATAGACTCTCATTGGAGATGCCCTGACCAAATTGGGGCAAGGGTTGCAACACTTGGCTTAGATCTAGCGGGGTGTCACCATGCCCTTGCTTAAGCCGGTGAGGGCATTAGACGAAGGCTGCTGCACCCTTGTTGGCCATAGCAAGGGCCCACAAGCCCTTGCCTGGTGGCCGGCACCGACCTTAATAAAAAAAAAAGACAAAAGTAAAGAAAAGCAAAGAAAATAACAAAAAAATGATTAAAGATGTGCACCTCAATGCTGGTTGTGTCATGTGAGATAGCCAATGTCCATATCAACGATTTTCAGTCAAAATTGGTCGAATGGACTCAATTAATAAAATATGAAAATATTTAGAACTTATTTGTTAAATTGAAAAGTTTAAAACTGAATTGGCACAAAATATAATAGGTCTATAACTTTTTTGGTAATTTCTCTAAAACTCAAAAAAACAAATTTTCACCAATATGACACTCAAATGATCGCTTGAAAAATTTTGACACTAAAATGAACATCATACAAAAGTTATAACACTTGTAGTGTTCTAATAGGGTATACATTGTCATTGTGTAGGATATCTTGCACATGCAACTTTATTTACTTTTAATATGAGAATTATAACTATCAACTTTTTGAGATGTATAATTTATGAAGTCACTTGTATAAAATTCTTTTTACACTACCGGTATGCTATGACTACTCTTACTTCATCAATCCTAGAGCCTTGAGGTTGAGAGACGCCATCGAGTGGACTTGACCTCCCAAACATAAGCCCATTACCCAAATGGGCAAAATGGATGACAAGTTCATATTTTGACTCTTATTTCATAAGTTGGGTGATATATGAATTGACCTAAAATTTAAAAGATAATATGAAATGGGTCTAATAAAGCTAAATTTTATTAAAGAATCCGCTTTAAACTCACTTAAGCAAAAAGCAATGCTAAGGGCATCTTGCTCTCACACCCTTCGATAGACGCTGTAGTTGAGAAGACCACATGGTCAATTGCAGTGGTCAGTATAATACCACTTCTAGAGGTTTTGAAGTCTGAAAATTCGTCTGAGGAAAAAAAAAAAGCATAAAAAAGCAGAAGGCGAAGACTGAAATGACAAACTTTGCCGGCCAAAGTCAATGGTGACGTTCGTGATGGTTGCGCAAGCAGATTTACCTTGCATCATCGCTGACAACGGAGAGAGTGAGCATCCCAGATCTAGTTCGTGTGATCCTATGCATATTGGCCGAAGAGTCGAGGCCTCACTTGTGCGGTATGGCTGGGGCAACCCTCTTCCGCCGATGGCGTAGGCTGCAATGGCGAGGGTGACGCGATCCTTGCCACCTTTCTACCGGATTTCTGTCTCCGCTGAACACAAAGAAGCAACCAAGAACTAAAGGCAAAATCAAGAGGGAAGAGAGCAATAATTCCTCTTGCTCTTACTTGCCAAAATCATTTCTCAAATCCATACAAATACTCAACCGATTCGAGGGACTGTCGTTCTTTTGATTCCCTTTTTTCTAATTTTTTTTTCATATCTAGCTTTTGGTGTTGAGATGGAAGAGAAAAAAATAAAAGGAATTTGACAATAAAAAAAAAACCTGAGTACAAAACCTGAGTGGTTTTTCTTCTGGTTTTCGTTCTCTATGCTTTCTTTTTCCCTGAAAAACCATCCAATCAATTACAAACACCAATTTAGTTATAAGTTTTACAAATTTATCAATTTAATTATAAATTTTACGCAAAATTCTAATATGATCATTCTGATTAATTTTCATTTGAAGTTATTGATATGATTATTAAATTATCGTTGACATTGTATGTAATGATTTCAAGTGAAAATTGATTGTAAGGATTACATTCAAATTTCGCCGGAAAGATTATATGAAAATTTGGTGTAAAAGTTTATGATTAAAATGATGAATTGAAAGTTTGTGATTTTGTTATATTTGTATAATAAGTTTAGGAGTAAATAATTTTTTTTTTTTCATCTCCAACTTTGGGTGTCAACTGGAAGAGAAAATCAAACTCATAATAGAAAAGATCTGTGTTCCACACGCAAAGAAACCGTTGCTTTCCTTGATATGTGTGACCACGTGGCCCCATAATATAGTGAGAGTTTGAGCGCAAGTGTAAAAGTAAGTGGGCCTAGTATTCCTCGGAATGGCAAAATTATAAAAAGGAAAAAGAATAGGTTTAAAATGCCTCTAAAATATAAATTATTTCTACCAAAATTTTAAAAAAAAAAAAAAACATGAATTTTTTGAATTGAATGAGCTATATATAAGTTGGGTTGGATATGAATTATTAAACTTTTATATAAATAAATAAATAAATAAATAAATAAATAAATAAATAAACAAATAAAAAAATATATATATATATGATGAAAATGGATCAATATGGATTAAACTTATTTCCCATCCATTCATACCCGATCCAACCACTTGAAATCTCTAAACATAAGCCTATTTTGTAGTCACAATCTCGAAGCCAAGTAACTGACAAGAGCTAGAATGGACTAGACTATTAGGCTAAATTGGAAGATTTTTTCCAGTATCCAAAGTTGTGTTTGTTTCGAAGATAAATTCATGATAAAAGAAAATTCTTTTTAAATAATTAATTTTCAAGTTATCATTTCCATGTTCATGTTAAAGAATCCATTTTTTTAACGGTTAAATATGCATATTTTCTTTAACCATTTAATTTTCAAGTTATCATTTCCATGTTCATGTTAAAGAATTCATTTTTCTAATGGTTAAATATGCATATTTTCTTTGACCATAAATGATTTTCCATCGACTGATTATTATTGGCAAACCAAATGCATGAAAGTCCAGAAATCTAATTCATAGAAGAATTCTTTCGCTCGAACAAACACACCCTGATACATCCCTCGACCCTTTTGCAAATGGATCGGTAATCAAGGAACTCGGAAACACTCGGATTATATAAGCGTCCTCGCGGGCGTTCCTTCAAGTAATGCACCAACGGTCAAGTTCGTGTCATCTCTCAAACCTTGCAATGGCGAAGAAAGAGGACAGACAGGAAACCGGAAAATCCACATCTGCATGCGGCCTAAATCTCAGTTCTCGACCCGGCACGACCGATGGGCTTTCTCCACAGTCACTCTTCTCCGCTCTGAATCAGCCGAGAGAGAACCACTCATGCGATGATCATTCCAATGAACCCACTAGCCCCAACTCAGAGTCTCGAGGGAGCATGATTACCAGGTGCAGTCCATGCCTTGAATCAAGAATCATTGCCTGAAATCGCCACATATGCAGGGCCATGATGCCCGCTTTGCTTCGCGACTAATCATGCCGGGGACGACCGGATCATGGCGCGGAGCGCATTACAACACTCGATCTTTCCCATGCGGCCCTTCGTCTCTCCTTCCCTCTGCACCGATTCAAATCGCACAAGACCTGGCCGGTCCATCAAGAAACATTCGACCATAATTCACAAAAATCTCAGACCTCCCTGAATTCTGCAAATCCCCTCGCCCTCCCACAACAGAGCTCGTCCCGGGCGCCAAGGCAAAACCACATCGTTCCACACAATCCATTGGAGAGACAGAAAGCAGCCAAGAAGTTTCAATTTCAATCAAACGAAACCCATCAAAGCGCGGGCGCGCATGGAGGCCGCGAGAGGGCGACAGCAGTCATTTCGTCGAACATTTGTTTATTTAAGGAGCGGCGCCATCATCATCATCATCATCATCATCATCATCCCAATTCCGTCCCTGTCTTTGCACACCTTTTTTTGTCTTCACGATCTAATGGCGCCTTCAAAGGCCCAGCACTGTCCCTGTCCCACGCCCACCTACTCAAAACTAACCACAGCAGTCTCGCAGTTGACTAAAAAGCCCCGTCGCTAATTCTGCCCCCGCGTTAGGAAAATTCAATGCGCTGATCGCGTCTTATTCCCGTCTCGGGGGCGCCGCCACCGCCACGGGCGACCCGCGGCCGTGAACGTCACGCCCCCTTTCGACGTCCCGACCGCCCTCGCGGCTCCCCCGTGGCGCCGCGCCGCGCCCCGGCGTTGCCCTAAGCTTCTCCTCTAATCTAACTTACACATGGTGGTCCGGAGATACATGGAGGAAAAAGGAGGAAGAAGAGATGGAAACCATGAACGAAAACATGCTTCAAGAAATAAAATTTAATATTATTTATCGAGAGAAAAATTTTTGAATTTCACAACACATTGCTACTCCGGAATCGCTACCAGTACCGGCCGCCATGGTCTCCTGAGCAATCTGTACCGGAAGGCAGCCGACAACGGCCTGATCGAGCCGCCCCCGCCGCGCCGGGCCGCGAACCCCCGCCGCCGGCCCCATCGTCTCGGTCCCCGCCGCATCGGCCAGCAGCCGCTCGCGCGCGTCGAGCCTCCTCTCCGACCGGGCCGCGCCGTCGAGCGGCGGGGGCGGCGGCGGGGACGACACGAACAGGTCCCGCAGCTTGTGCCGGGCCCGGAACCTGCCGGGGTTCTGCGGGGGGCTTTGGCGGGGGAGGTCCCGCTCCGGGGAGCCCTCGCGGCGGGGGAGCCGGCGGCGATCCGCCCGGTTGAGGAGCATGCGGAGGGTCTTGCGGCGGCGGAGGTGGACGACGGGGCTGGTGGTGGGGCTGCGGGAGGGGCTCCCCACGACGGCGCACTGCGTCGCCAGCAGCTTGAATTTCTGCAGGGTCGTCATCTCTCCCTCGCTCCAGAAGCACAAAAAGACCGAAACCCGACTCGAATCGACCCCTTCAACGGAGATGGGCAAGATCCGATTGAAGAGAGCGAGCCAATTTCATCCCCAATTGGCACTCCGACGATGGCTCCTTCTCCGGCAGTACAGCGCCGGACGGACGGCGAGAGAGGAGTCGGAAGGAGGAGGAGGAGGAGGAGGAAAGCGATAAAGGAACGGGCCGAGCGAAGGACGGCTTTAGCGGTTTGCTCCGCACATGCGCTCCTTACTGACACGTGGCGGTCCGTCGGAATTTTGGGAATTTATGTCCTTCCTCTTTTTTTTTTTTTTTTTTTTTTTTGGGCCCGCGGGGGAGGAGAAGATGCTTGCTGCGATGGGGACTGCACGAATGCGATGCGCAGCCCGTGACGGAAAGACGCGATTGAAAGAATGGGTTAGCCTTCTGTTCAAAAAAAAAAAAAAAAAAAGAATGGGTTAGCTTCGATTCCTCAGATGCCTTCCTATCCTGCGAAGGAACATACCCAAAATCTGTTTTTTGGGCGTTAGATGCTTGTTATCTTCTCACTTGTCCTGATGCTTTTCCAGGGTTCCGCAGGGAATGACAGTTCTTTGAGTTGGTCTTGATGTTGATGGTACTGCGGAGACGGTCCAAATCTCGATATCGTGTTTTCGTTTGAAGCGACGCGCTATTTTATTTTTGGCATGTTTGGGTGCGTTTGGCAGAACGTTTTCGTTTAAAAATGTCGAGGCGAACGTAAATAGAAAAAAGTATTTACATTCCTAACAATTTTTCAACAAAAAAAAAAGAGGCCAGAAACTTGTTTAGGGAATAAAAAAAATGAAAAAAAAGTTTGGTAAATTTGTATTTTTTTTATTTCTTTTAATTTTTTAATATTTTTTTATTTTTTTCTTTTTTGGCCGGTCGCCGCCTCGGCCATGGGCCGGCGACCGGCCGACGAGGGCCGGCGGCCTCGCCCGGCCACGGCGAGGCTCGCGGCCGGCGAGGCCGAGCCTCGCCGTGGTGGGCGAGGCTCGGCCTCGCCTTGGGCCGGGCGAGCTCGAGCTCGCCCGATCCAGCGAGCCCGAAGCTCGCCAGCCCACGGCGAGGCTCGGCCCGCCGGCCACCGCGTGCGACGCCGGCCGGAGGTGGCCTGGCGAGGCCGAGCATCGCCGTGGCGGGCGAGCTCGAGCTCGCCCGGATCGAGGCAAGGCTGGGCGAGCTCGAAGCCGCCGGATCCGGCGAGCGGAGCTCGCCCAACCACCGGCGATGCTCGGCCTCGCCAGGTGGTCGGGCGAGCTCGGCCTCGCCGGATCCGGGCGAGCTCGACGCCGACTGGAGGTGGCCGGCGAGGCCGAGCATCGCCTGGTGGGGGCGAGCCCGGCCGCCGGATCTGGCGAGCTCGAGCTCGCCCGGATCGCGAGCCCGAGCTCGCCCACCACCGGCGAGGCTCGGCCTCGCCGGCCACCGCAGCGACGCCGCCCGGAGGTGGCCGGCGAGGCCGAGCCTCGCCTGGTCGGGCGAGCGAGCGGGCTCGCCTGGATCTGGCGAGCTCGAGCTCGCCCGGCCAAGGCGAGGCCGAGCCTCGCCAAGGGCCGGCGACGCCGGCCTCGCCGGGGGCCGGCGACGCTCCGGCGAGGTCGTCGCCCTCGACGGCCGGCCGCCGGCCATGGCCGAGGCCGCGACCGGCCAAAGAAAAAAAAGAAAGAAAAAGGAAGAAGAAAAAGAGAGAAATGTTTCGAATTTTGTTTAAACAAAGTTAAACAATTTTTTTTTTTTTGTTTTTGTTCAGATGTGTTTCGGGAACAGAAAAACAATTTTGGAACAAAAACGCACTCCAAACGCTGCGTTGCATTCTTTTTGTTTCAGGGAACAAAAACAGAAAAATTGTTCAAAAAAAAAAAAAGAAATAAAAACAAACGGGCCCTTTGTGATTCGCATTTTGATTATATCTCAATAAATTTAGCTTAAAACACGGTAGTATGGGTTTCTATTTTTATTTTTAATCTTTTCTTAATTTCGAGACTTATGCGGTTTGATTATTATTTAACACGAATCATTTGGAAGGTATGCATATGTGCTTATTCCAAAGTACATGATTATCCATATGTAAAACCATGCACGAGGTTTTTATAGCTTTAAGGGATCTTTTTATTTCCCTCGGAGAGAATATTGAAACAATAAGGAAGAATTTGCAAGAAATAGGCCTTGTCCATAATGTCAACATAAAGTTGACAGATACTCTTTTGAACACTCTATCTTTTCATCCACCTCTCTTATGGTTCTGCTTTTTCTTCTACTCCAAAATGACTTTTAGTTGAGGGAGGCTCTATCTTCTCAACTTGAATTGGAATTTTCTCTCTGGTCCAATCTAGGAGAATTTTGTTGTTTTCATCTTCTTCTTCTTCTTCCTTTTTTTTGGGGGGTGTTTTCTTCTTTGCTTGTAACTAATACTTTTCTTTGCTCGCTAGGCGTATTTATTGCTTCCATTGTTAGGGATCAACATGCTGCTTTAGATCCTCCAAATCAAGAAGTCTCACAGGATTGAAGAGGAACACAATGAGTTCATGACAGAAGCGTTTATATGACTTAACCGAGCTTTGGAATCTATCATCTCCCAATCTAGATTCAAATTTGGGAACTCTTCTCTCTCAATTTAGATTTATGAGTTCCTTAGAGGCCTTTCTATACTCGTCCAACCTCTCTCGATCTAGATCTATAAGTATATTCAACTTTTTTTTTGGTGTTTTCATATGGTGATGGTGTTGAGGATATTGAGCCTAGGTATACATTGCCCATCAGGTAAGCCGGGATGCGAATGAAATATTCACCAATGATGATGATGTGAGATTCGCTGATTGACTACCGTTTGTTCTGTTTTGACGTTAAGACAAACATGTTGTTATGAGATGAGAGGGAGCTTCTAATAGCAAACTGTGCTTTATTGTTCTAGTTTGTTATTTGGGATTTACTTTATTTGAAATTTCTCATATATCATCTTGAGATATGAATGAAATATTCACTTTCGACAAAAAAAAAATTGCCGCATTGGAGCCTAACATGATGCTTACATTACGCAAAGGGAAAAAGAATAATAGAAGTCATAACGGTAAATTCACTGGACAAGAATAGAGTCGTTCCTTAACCATTTTGGTTGTTCGTCAACGAGTCTTTAATATTCTAGCTTGATCAATAAAGCGTTTTATTCATCGGCCAATTGGGTCATTAATGTTTTACTTCAATCAATTGAATTCTTAATATCTTAGTTTGCTTATCTAAATCTTCTAAATTTGAAAAAAAGAAAAAGAAAAAAAAGAAACAGGCAATGATGTCCTGGCAAGCAAAACTTCTTCTCCCTAAAAATGAGGAGCACCAACCTTTCCCTCCAAACCCCCATCAAAACGCAACTAAGCAAACTCTAAATTACACTCAAATATAAAACAAGAACTGTAAGTTGTAATTTGAAGAAATGACATTTTTTTATAAGAGAGAAAGCCATTGTGGCAAGATCTTGATGAGAATGGATGGAGAGGAATTGTCCAATTAATCTTAAACCTATTATATGAATGTTAATTAAAAACTTTCCAATTTTGCTAATTTAGTTTTAAATCTTTGCATGAAATTTCAATACAATTCTTTTGGCCAGTTTTCATTGAAAATCATTGATGTAACAATGTGTTATGTAAGACAGCCGGCGATGACTAATTTGTTTGTTAATAATTTCCGGTAAAAATTGATTGGAAGGATTATATTGGAATTCCATGCAAAAGTTTAGTATAATTGAATTGATCGAATTGAAATGTTTATTACTGAATTAGTTTTCATATAATATGTTTATAATTGATTGGATAATTTTCCCAAATAAAGGGAGATTAGGGAGAATCGTGTTGATTGCCACACTAATGGGGCTCGGCCTCGCCAGATTTGGGCGAGGCCACTGCCCACCATGGCTTGGGCGAGGCTCGGCTCGGTGACACTCCGTGTGAGGTTGTCGGCCCTCGTCTAGTCGGTTGTTGGTCATCCCAAGGCCGGCGATCGGCGGCCTTGAAGAAGAAGAAGAAAAGAAAGAAAGGAAAAAAAAAAAAAAAGAAGAAGAAAAAAAGGAAAAAAAGTAAAAAAATTATTTAAAAATTAAAAGAAAATGATTTGAAGTAGAAATTTTGAGGATGGTGTCAAACACAATTCTATTTCGGGAATTGAAATTTTGGACAGTTACCAAACGGCTTAAAATGCTTAGAAATTATTCTTGGGAACAGAATAAAAAAAAATCATTTCTGATTAGAAATTGTTTTCAGGAACAGAAGTGTTATCAAAAGCGCTCTTAGAATCCCGATAATTGACAAAACAGGCAAGTAACTAAGAATACCTTTTGATTGGGGCAATCGAAGAAGCAAATGTTTGCTTGGATCTTAGCAGGGGTGAACATGAAACTATAGGGTTGGAAAGAGAAATTAATATCAAAAGCTGGAAAAGAAATGTTGGTTAAGACTGTAATGCAAGCCTTGCCTCAATATGCCATGTCTATCTTTAAAATCCCACTCTCGATATGTAGAGCGATTGAACAAAGAATTGCCACCTTCTAATGGAAACAAAGGCTGGGATTAATTGGAAGAATTGGGAAACTTTTAAAATGAGGAAGGATAGTGGTGGATTGGGATTCCTAGACTTAATCTCTTTTAATAAGGCAATGTTAGCAAGTGGGCTTGGAGACTTTCTAAGTCCCCGATAGCTCTTTGGAGCTGTTTCTTCAAAGGAATACATTTTCCCAAATAAGAATTTTGGAAGGCACAAAAGGGTTCAAGACCCTCTTGGTGATGGCAAAGTATGTTTATTGGTAGGGACTCAATTTATGGAGACATTAGATGGACTGTGGGTGATCAACATAAGAGAGGATAGGTGGCTAGAAAGGGGAATTATTGGTGGACTGGCAAATATTGAAGAGCCCCGACGGGTGGAGGAACTCATTAATGAAGAGGATAGAACTTGAAGTGAGCATGTGTTGCGGAAGATGTTTTATGGCACTGTGGCTAATGAAATCCTAGCAATTCCTCTCAGCAGAAACTCTGAGGAAGACCATTTGGTCTGGATAGGGAAGATGGAAGAAAACCATGCATTATACAGTCAAGAGCATCTACAATAAACTATATCCATCCAACCAAAAGCAACAACCAACTTCAGCCTCTACCTCCTTCCAAGCCCAAAGATCCTTTTGGACACGGCTATGGAAACTAAACACTTATCTTAAAATTCTCATCTTCCTATAGAGAGTTTGTTGAAAATAGGGGTGAGTATGGTTCGAGCGAGCGATTTTCACCCTCGAATTGAAAACCACCTGTTAAAGACCAGCTCCAAAAAATTGGAACTAGGAATCTCTAGTTGATTCTTTGGATCCATCAAAAAATTGGACTGTTAATTCAGTCTGATTTCCGAATAGATCTATATGAAACTAGTCCTACCAAACTTTACACGACATCCCTGCCTTGGCTGAGTCATCTACGGCAAACCCAATGACTTTTAGTGCTCCAGCGTGACAGTCAGCGGTGGACCTCCATCAGCATTATTAGACTTGTTATCATTAACTAACACTGTGCGGGTTTTCCAATGTTACTGTGGCTTTGGTGGCATTAGCCTAGTTCCTCCTGACGTACCTAATCTCGACGACGCAAATCCGACAACACCGGCGTCCTTTGCCTTCCCCCTCCCAACAATTCGGAGAGGAATTGGAACCGGGATTGAGGGCGAGAAGATCGCCCAAGCTGTACCGTTCGATGCGTACTTTCCATCTTGATTTTTGTCCATCAAACCCCCCTTCCATTGTTGCATCAATTGCGATTTTGTCCTTGCAAGTTGGAAAGAAAAATTCTTTCTTTTCCTTTTTGGCGTCGACCGATTAACGCTTGCCACCAGTCTTTCCCATCAAAATTGTTCCCAAATCCATCCATTGAAATTCTCTTCATTCAAATATCTCACTACCCATTCACAATTCTTTCCTCAAAATTCTCTTTATTCAAATATCTTTCACAATTCTTTCCTCAAAATTCTCTTTATTCAAATATCTTTTGACTATTTTTGTTGCACTTTTTCCAACTTATGTGGATTATCGAATGCAATCAAATCTCCAGTATGCTTGTGCAAGGTTGTCCATTGCCGAATTTCTATGGATCCTTGGTCAATCATTATCTTGTGCCCATCTCAATTCCCAAATTTGACATTATCACCATCGAATTCTTTGTGATAAAATACAAAAATGCAAATGCACAATATTACAAATCCAATCCGGATGAGTGAGTGGGCGGTTCCTCACTTGGAATTTGAAATCGGACCAGACTCACTGGTTTGATAAATTGGAATCGTGAACAGGAGATCAAGTTTTCCTGTGAACCACAGGTTTTGGGCTAATCCAGTCTAGTTCTGGGTGGGTTGGACGGTTCTCGGTAACCTTGCACCCCTAGCCGAAATGCCCTACCCACCCAAGAAAACCACTATAAAAGGAAGATATTACCAGACCCCTTGTGCCCATCATGCCACCATGTGCCGGAGGCTATTGAGCACACGCTCTTGCTTTGTCCTTGGACAGCTTTGAT
This sequence comes from Eucalyptus marginata, assembly GCA_014182565.1. NCBI lineage: Eukaryota > Viridiplantae > Streptophyta > Magnoliopsida > Myrtales > Myrtaceae > Eucalyptus > Eucalyptus marginata. Next base: position 19,619,003 of record CM024594.1, read on the forward strand.
ATGGGTAGACGAAAAAATCAAGTTACAATCTTTAGACATACCCATCACTCGACTGAACAAATGGTTATTGAAATGCCTTGAAGCTAATACGCACCAGGTCTCGCATGAGGAAATTGCAAGTATCCGGTGGTCAATCTGGAGGGCACGAAATGGGTTTGTTTTTAGCTCTCGCTTAGCTGAACTCGAGCAGAACGTTGGATCTTGCAATTACAAAGCAAGCCAGTTTTCTTGAGATGGAATCCAAGGCCGAAAAGCGCAATTAGGAACAGGAAAAGCTTATCTTCTTCATGGCAGCCACCAGAGGGAGGGTCTTTGGTAATTAACGTCGATTGCTCCAAATCGGAGAACTCGTCGGAAGCAGCCGTAGCAGGGGTGATTCGAGACTGCAGAGGAGTGGTGGTGGATGGTTTCACAAATTCTATCTTGGCTGGATCAGTCGAAGCGGCTGAAACCTTAGCTTTGCTTATTGGCCTACGATTTATCGAAGAGAGAAGCACATGTGAAGAGTTCTGTGGAGTTCAAATTCAAGTACAATCAGATTGTACTTCGCTAGTTAACTGCATTATGGAAGAAGAGCGGAACCCATGAGCTCTACGGGCCTGGATTGATGACTGCAAAGCAAATCTGACCCAACCGAACTTTGTGAACCTAGCCCGATGTCCCCAAGATGCAAATAGTCTGACCCAACGAATTGGGTAGCCAAAGCCCAATGAAAGAAGGAACTCCCCTCAAATTGCCATCTTGCCCTCCAAAACCTTTGTTGGATATCTTATCTTGCGATGTGAGCGGACTTTTTTAAGGGTTCCGTTCTTTTCACGAAAAATGTATCATTTCTAGAAATGCTTTTCAAAAAACCCTTTTTAAGGAAAAAAATCATATCGCTGAGATTGTCCATAGGCGAAAAGGGAAAAAAAGAGGAAAAAAGAGAAAGAAAAGTAAAGGAAAGAAAATTTAAAAAATTATAAAAAATTATTGACGTCAATGTCGGTCATATCATGTTTTTTTTTTTTTTTTGGTCGTAAAAGGGAAATTTCATTCAAGAAAAGGAAGCATTACATCCTGCAGCCATAACATCCGAAACAAGAAGATCAAGCAAGCAAGAGGGGGGCGCATCAGCCCAATTAACAGCTAGGGTTCCATCCTTGTGGGCCTTTGCGGCCCAGTCGGCTGCAAAGTTGGCTTCTCGCTTGCAATGCTGTTCGAGACTGGACGCCCGACGGCCCACGGGCGATCAATGTTTAGTCGATACACTGTGGTTGCCAGACATCTTTCGCATGAAAGCCAATGGACAGAGGCCACTTACATGGTATATATAGATTTTGATCAATTTTTCAAATGCGATTTAATTGTTTATTAAACGAGAGATGAGAGATTTTAGGATACTCAGCAATTTTTGTGAATTTAAATTTAAACAATAAGAAATTTAATGATTACTTGCCAATTATCTTGATTATCGTAAAATACAATTTTGTTCATCTGTAATTCTTTTTATTTTTATTTATTTTTTTTTGGATCAGTGGTCCATTTATAATTATGTGTGGTGAAAAGATATTTAAAACTTGTCCATGTTTTTTTTTCAATGGAATTTTGTTTTTGGAGAAAATTGAGGTCGAAGTGGAAATTGGATTTGTTTAATTATAGTATTGAGTGTGATTCAAAGGTTTGACATGCATAATTCTGGGAGTGTTGAAATATATATCTAAATATGCCAGAAAAGTTACAAATATATGATTTTATAAGTTCAAAATAGTTCATTTAACAAACCACAAATTTTAAATGATTATAATTCGTGGGTGATACCTTAATTAAACTCTTAAATTTTGAGCAAAGTATATAGGTCGGTCAGTGTATCTTCCACATTGGTTGGCTCTAAAGCAAGAAAGGCAAACGTGGAATTCAAGACCAAAAAATAAAAATAAAAATAAAATAATATATGTTTAATGACAATTTAAAATAATTTATCCATGATATCTTGCTGTTAGCGTACTGGGAAAATATACTTGCTCACGACGAATTATAATCCCAGCTACCATACCTCGAGGGAGGGACCAGACGTGTCGCCCTGCCAATGAATATCAACTGAAGTTCACATACAAAACGAAACCATGTAGTTTTTTCAGTCTAAAATGCATAAACAACAATGACAACTGGAAAACTGAACAAAGGAGGATGCTTTGGCTTCTGCATTTGTAGACCACGCCATCACACTCTTCCTAATACATCAGCAACACCAAATACTTGCATGGTAAATCCATTAACATTAGTAGTGACTTGTAAAATGACATCATTTTGGACAATCTTTGAATGAATTCCTCCTGTGATACCGGATGATTATCACTCAAGATAAAGTGCGCTGCACAGTCTGGTTTTCCTAACATTTTTGGGAGAGAACAGACAGCAAGTGTATTCATCTGAAAACATCATAAAACAGATAAGTACTGCAGACCGCCTTTACTATGTACATTGCTCTTAGTGGCTCCTGTCCACCTGCCTAATCACCACCAGACTAGAAGGCCAGAGAGCTTATGGTCATCATACATGAAATCACTTTTCCTGCTTCAAGATTTATGAAATAACCAGACTAGCAAATCTCAATCGCTAAATGGAATTAGGTGGGGTTGAGCTGCTTCCCCAATTAGGCGAGACCTCCGAGTCTGGGGAAAACAGGGGAGGCATATTCTTTAGAAGCCCAACATCATCTGACCTGATGTCAATCACCTCGGCTTTCTTCACTGTTGCATTCTTGTACTGAAATCCCCTCAAGGTGTCTAGAACTTCGTCCATAACCTCGGCCTTCTGCTCTTTTATCTGCTCAGTCCCAATTCTTTTCAGAGAGTCCAAGACTTCTTCCATAGTCGGCCTCATATCCCTTTCCTCCTGCAAACACCGAAAAGCTAACTCTGCCACCAAGGTTGTCATCCTCCTAATTGCATAATCTGTTTCAAACCCCAGAGAAGGATCGATCAGTTCGTGCAATGTACGATTTTGAATTCTGTTGACAGCCATGTTGGCCAAATTAATGTCTTGACGATGCCTATTAGTGTCGACTGCAGGTCTTGATGACAAGAGTTCACATAGGACAACGCCGAAACTATATACATCACTCTTGTCTGTAAGTTGGTAGCACTGATAATACTCTGGATCCACATAACCAGGAGTTCCTTGTGGAGCAGTAGATACATGGCTGACATCTGTGGGGAATAACCGTGAAAGACCAAAATCGGCCACCTTTACACGGAAATTGTTCTCTAGGAGAATGTTATTAGTCTTAACATCACGGTGAATGACATCAGACGCATGAAGGTAAGTGAGTGCATCTGCAGTCTCAACGGCTATATTCAACCTAACATGCCAAGGAAGACAATTAGAACTCACTCGCTTTCCATAGAGATGATCGGCCACTGTTCCATTTGGAATATATTCATAGACAAGAAGCAGCTCCCGGCTCCGTCTTGAGGTGCATCCATACAGCTTTACTAGGTTCTGGTGGTGCAGGCGTGTTAGGATGTCTACTTCATTCATGAACTGCTCAACACGTCTCAAATTGTTCTCGTACAGGCGCTTGACTGCAACTACTCGCCCATCACGAAGCTCACCTGCAACACAATCATTACTACTTTGATTAGCGGGCTAATAATTCCCATGGTTCATTACATTAAATGACTAACAGTGCATCCCCCTACCATAATAAACTGTCCCAAAACCTCCATCTCCAAGTTCTCGAGAAGGATCGAAATTTTTAGTTGCCTCTTCAAGTTCTACGTACTCAAAGACTTTAACTCCAAAATAGGTGCTTCCCTTCTCAAGGTCGGACTTCAAAGAAGGATAAGATGGTATGCTTCTAGCGAAATTACTCGATATGAGAAGGTTTTTGCTTGAAGGAGTACTGCCAAGATCTTTGGTTTGAACTTCAAAAGCAGCTTTCTTTTTCTTTTTCCGCACTAAACAGACGAACAAGAAACCTAGCAGAATCACCACAAAACCAGCTCCGCCAATGCCAAGGCCTGCACAATATGAATGAACATTCACTTTTCATCACTTATTGGACATCATTAATTCACTCATGATCAGAGAGTATATTACCTATGCTGAGTGATTTAGACTCCTTCTTCCCTGTGTCAGAGATAAGACTGAGAATTAATAATCAAATCACAATTGCTAAAAAAGCAAGAAAACAGACAAGTAAAATGTGAGTTCTCTAATCCTAATCTAAGTATTTAAGAATGGAATTAGTTTTCAAGGCAAATTCATATCCACATCCACGATGACAGTCCATAGTAAAAAACAGTAACTTCAGAATCAGGCAAATAAGTCCAATATGAAGTGTTCTAATAACAACATTACCTCCAAGTCTAAAGAACCTATGCTTGGAAAATCACCCGTGAGAACAAACTGTTTTCTGAATTGACCAAACTGAACTTTTCAATTGCTGAACATTGAAGTAGAATACAAAAACTTATAATGGCATCAATTGGTGAACATTATTTTTAAACTGAAGTGTGCCAAATCCTTCTGTTCTTAAAAAGAAATTAAGTGGCTTTGTCGCCCTAAACATGTCCTGATAATCATTCTAGAGAATAAGAAAGGACACCTGAACTTGAGAGCGATCAGACAGGACGAGGGAAAAGAAACAATTAGTCATGTATCTGTCTTTACGTAGCTCTCCAGCCGAAAAAAATACAATGGTTCTATGGTAATCACCTCACAAAATCCAACTTTTCATAGATTTTCAAGTTCATTCAAGAGAAATAACAGTGATAATCATTAGAAAGAACCAGCCTCATCCGAAGCAATGTACCGAACATGATTAATATTGATTCAGCATGATAGTATATCATCTGATGGTAAATGCTCTCTCCAAATTTAATCAGGTCAAGACACAATTTGCCTCCCCTCACATCCACAGAGCAACACTTAAAGTTCTACCCCCAAATTTGATTCTTTCTTGGACAGAATTCAAGGGAAACTCAATGAATTACTCGATGTCATCTACACAGTATCATGACTCATAACCTACAAGGTTCTTGTTTTAAAAAGGCTGGATGTGATAGATGGGTTTGACTAAGTGCAGAGATATCAACCTTTACCAACTATCCATGTTCTCCACCATCCCCTCCTAACAATATAATATCTTAAGTAAGAGGAAAAAAAAATCTCTGTCGAGCTTAGATTAGCAGACTCTAAGGGATATTTATTAGAGCATCATTTTAGATGTGGCTGGCAGATAAAATATCACTTACTAAAGTCATGGGGAAAGTGATGTTTCATTAATTATTCAAGTGTGGGTGAGTCTTCCAACAACCAACCTTTGCTTTAGTCCAAAGGGAACTTATGGAAGCTAAGCAGTTAGCAGGGCCAGCAAATCTCTGGTCAAAAAGTACAAAAGGGTTGCTAACCCTATGTTTGGAAAAAAGAGCAAGGAAGGGCAGAAGATGATGAGGGGAATAAGAAGAAACTGGGATTGGAAGCAGAGAAAACATATCTTCTCTTGACCTTGTTTGGGTGGGGAGGAAATTGGAGGAATGGAAGTGAATAGAAACATCTAAATTTACAAGTAGAATAAAAATTCTGTACTTCAAAGTGACCTCGTTTAAGATTGTTTCTTGTGGGATCCAATTGAAAACTCTCTCTCCGCGTTATACTCTCTCCATTTTCTTTCTTCTTCCAAACAATGGCATATTTAGTTTCCCCCATATTTTCCTCTACCCTTTTCTTTCCATCCTACTTCCGCGCTCCCAAATTGCACGGCAAAGTGAAATAAGTGATGAAGAAAAGTTAAGATAAACTACCTTGTGTAGATTTAGCAGTTGTTGCCTCTGGTGTCGCGGCATAAGTCGATGAACCACAGGTTTTGGAACCAAAGAACTGGTCAGGACAATAGCAAGTGGGCTGATTCGCGGCGGGATCGTAACCACACACTCCATGCGATTGAGTGCACTCAACACATGCTTCACTATCCACCTTCAGCTGAACCTCAAAACCATGCTGCAGCGCCTCATTTAAACTGGACGAGCTATTCACCAAATTACTCCCAAAAGACGAAAAAACCGGGACTACCACGCTCTTGAAGCACGCTCCGACGATACCACTCAACCCTGGCCAGCCAACACTCAACCCTGACAGCACATAGCCCGCTGCGGACGGAACTCCCGGAATAGGGCACGAGAATTGGCTCAAGAAAGATGAGACAACCGATTGGCAACCGTAGAATAAAGTGAAGTTGGTGTAGCCTTCGGCGATTTGGAACAGCGTGGAGTCGAGAGTCGTGTTGAGGAAATTCGTGGGACAGAGTCCCTGCATATAGTCGTCCCTCGCGATCCTCAGCACCAGAGTAGGATAAGGATACACCCCCAGAACACGGTACTTCACTCCCTTTATCACGATGGTCGTGTCGCTTCCGTTCTCGCACTTGAGCCCCAACTCGGGATACCCACAAGAGCTCCCCCTGTTGCCTCCCCAGAAAGGATAGCCGACGCCATTAACATCCCCGCAGCTGAACGTGCCGCTGCAGCTCGAGTAGTTATCCACGCCCTGGGAACGAGGAGTCTTGATCAAGATCAAGAACAGCGGAAACAGCAAGCGTAGAGCAAGAGACGAGGATGAAGCAGGAGCCCAGGAAACGGACATCGTGCTTCACCACGAAATGGGAATGCGGATGCTGGAGAGAGGAAATGGAAGGCGAGTTGAAGGGGTGACATCACCTGGGTTTGGAGAAATATAGTCCAAGAAAAAGGAGACTTGGAAAAATTGCACGTCGGGTTGACCTGGTGTGAGCTCTAAGTGTCATAGGTCGAACAGGACATGGGATTTTTAATGCGGTTTTCTGTCCTGAGGGGCCGTTGGAGAGAAGACGGGCCCTGTCATTACCTAAAGGATGAGTGCCATTCGTTCGCCTCCCAACCGTCCCCCGAATCGAACCGTCCCGCGTCCTTCCACGATCGCACGCTACCATCTCCGGATTGCTATGTGCTAACCACCGGAATCTCGCGGATTATCATGACTCGAGACTGCTCAAAGAGTCGTTTAAGCAATATAACATCATCAAATTACTGTGATGCCTCGAGGTTATTAGAGATCACATTCATGTGGTGTTCATTCAATTATCATATGTTAGCGGCATGATGGTATGGTGGATTACCATTCAATGGAGATTTTGATTCGAGATTGGAAAAAAAAAATGGGTGAATATACCTCAAAAGATAAAGTTCTAAATATGGTGGAATTAGAAATGAGGATTGAGATGGAACCAATTTGTGAGTTGGCATAATTGCTAATCAGGATGGAAGTCAAACTAAACAATAATGCGATTCGGCATTTAAAAAAAAAGGGAATAAGGTGAAGCTGCTTTCCTTCTAGTTTCTGGTAAAATAGACTCATTACATGGTTAAAGGAGGGAGGAGGTGGTTGAAGATCAATTCAATGACCTGTTGATTTAACTGCTTCTTCATCGTCAATTAGTGTCGTAATTATGATGGTGCCTGCTACTGCTATAGCTAGCCAAGTTAGTTGGGCGAAACCGACCCCCCAAAAAGAAAAAAAAGAAAAAAAGAAAAAAAAAGGTTAGTTGGGCCAAAGCTTTGAAATTTCTTTCCTCTTTCTTCTTGCTCTTTGCCCTTTCTTTCCCTTTCTTTCATTATCTTTTGAAGATTTTGATTTCGGGTTTTGTTTGCTCCATATATGTTCCGCAATATGCAAATGGGTGAGGCTGTTTTCACACCCTTTTTTCGTTTTGGGCAAAAGGACAGTCTTTTTTTAACGTGATTGACCAAATTAACCTTCAATTTAGGTCTAGCATGAACTGCTATTTAATGACACATTTCCTAGGCAATTTTGATCCACAAATCGCTACTTTCTTATCTCAGTTTACCTCAAAAAAAAAAAAAATTCCTTTGGAAGTGAACAATTTACAATTAGCAAAAAAACATCCTTAAAATGTGCTTTAAGTTAGAAACTCAACTTGGGACTTATTTCTTTTGTTCCTTTCAATCTTAAAATCATAAAGACTAAACAAGATTATAAATATCAATATTAAACTTTTATATAATTTGACCATGGAGAAAGCCATTAATACTATTCACAATCCCATAATTCAATATGGTTGGGCAAGTTTTTTGATGAAGAATTATGACTTTGACTATAAAGAAATTGGAATTCGGTTTCACCCTCTGACAAAATTAAAAGCTCAAATAAAAGCACAAATGAATGATATCTTAACAACAAATAGCATTATAATGTCAATAAGCCAGTCGATTCGTGATTGAAGAAAGACAATTTTTATTACTACTAATTTTTTCGGGTCGAAACTAGCCACTTCGTTTAACTAACAGAACTGGTAGAATAACCACAATTAGCATCAAAACATAGAAAATACCAACGGGGTTGGGGGCTTACAAAGCTAATTAGGAGGGATGTACCCTAGGCCTTCGCGATCTAATTTGCACATCAATTTGCTCCTCGTGGAGAATAGACAACTATCAATCCTTTTAGCTAGGTCAAAAGGCCCTTGCACTCGTCAATAAGGTTTTAGAGGGCCAAGCATCATGGGCTTCACTTGATAAGAACTCTACCGTTGATAATTTGTCAGAACTGGAGTTCAATTGGCCAATCAACACTTCTTCCCCATAGATCAGTTCTCACAGCTTCTGACAGACAAAGAAGACCCTCATGAACTGCTTGAGTTTTCCGCCATTGACGAGCCAGTCCATTGGCGTCTCTACATATGCCAGCGATTGAGTCTTTCAATGAGTTGTCTACCCACGAGTCATCGACGTTTAGACTCCAAGAGCCTTGGTCCGGTGGCCTTCACTTCTCAGGTAAGAAAGTCCCGTCCTTTTCTGCTTGTTTCGACCCTAGAGACCGAGTAATCAAAGCTTCTGCTCGTTGCGAGGGTGTCTTCCACGATCAACTGAGGGATTAGCTTGTGCATTTGAAAGATGAAGGAGTTCCGGGTTTTCCGCATCGACCAAAGTATGCTCGCGACTAAATCTCTCGAAGGAGGCGTTGGAATCCTCGATCAATATTTCAAAAACCCATTTCTCCATCTGGTAATCTTCTGCGGAGAGGTGTTGATGTTAATCCTCGGGTCTGACCAGATAACTTTGCTTCACTTGCACAGGGTAAAAAGGTGTTTCGACTATTTCTGGAGCTTGTCGGCACATGGGACAAATCGGATCAGACATTAGCTTCTGTTTGTACAAATTTTCTTTCGTAGGTAGTGCATTCAGACCCACACTTCACATAAAGAAGCATCCTTATAACAGATATTCAGTTGCCAAGTCGGGGATAAAGGATCCCCTTATCTAATATAAGCGTGAATGATTCTCGAGCAGTTCGCTTCCCACTTGAAAATTGGGAACTAGACTACCTGGTCTTGGATTGATCCAGTTCGGTTCCCTAACCATCCAATAAAACTGGTGGATTCATAGTAATTCATATTATTCAAACGTGTTAAATGCATTAAATTCCACAATAATAAGCCCTCATACCTTTATGAAGCTAGAAAAGTAGATTTTAGTTGGGCACCTGAAAAAAGCATTTGCCTAACAACTTTCACAATGCAATGTCCAAAGGGTAAAGATTTGTTTATAAAGTCACAATCCATAGAGTTGTATCAACTCATATGCGTCTATTTTGCATTATAAACTGAGTTGCTCATATGACATAATTAATGAGTGCCGGACACCTGGAATGCCAAAACTTGGCACGGATGGATACTTAAGTGCTAAAAGTTAGGAAAGTGACACTTAAGTGCCAAAATCGGAGCAAAATAGATTTGCCAACGATGAGAAAATCCGTCGAGAAAAATATTAAAAAATTACCATGTAGGAATTGGTAGGTTTCGTTGGAGATGGTACTTAAGTGTCTCATTTTTAAAAAAAAAGTGGCACTTAAATGTCACTTTCTTAACTTTTGGCACGTAAATGTCAATTTGTGCTAAGTTTTGACACTTGAGGTGTACCTCTTCCCATAATTAATTATGCCAACTCTTAGATGGTTGGCCAAAAGAAAAACTTGGGACAAATGCATTATAGCATCAAAGCTCAAGCTTGTTTATAATGCAATCCAAAAACCTCCGGTCAACATTGATCATAGATTCATAGTAAAAGAAAACTTGCTTTTCTGCTAGTTTGCAGTTTGCATCATTACAGTAGTTTCACTAATTTGTATCTAAAAGTCAAGTATTCCCATGAGAAATGGCAACAATAAGGATATATCCCATCAGATTATAATTCATACTTCACTGAAATTAGAATTAGAAAAAACCCAGTTAGGGTTAAAATAATGCTTAAATTTAGCAACAAATAAATACTTTATGAAAACATAACTTTTTCCCACTTCTTCCGAAAACTACATCATAGCCAAGAGAGCGTAAAACAGGCACGAGTTAGATGCCCAACAACCATGTTAAGTGTTGAGCATATATAAGTAGACAACATCATAAAGAAGAGTTCTGTTTTTCTCAACAAACATCAAATACCATTCAACAACTACATCAATAGACAAACACACATTAATAGAATCATTTTCATGATTTTAATCAACTATATGGATAGTCGAACACACATCAACATACAACTAAATAGACAATTAGTGTAAACAGACAATGATTTGCATCTTATAAATTGCCATGCCAAGTTAATTCCTTTCTTGATAGTTGATGGATGAAGTGAATCAGCGGCCAAACTGCATTAAGTATATATGATCATTGAACATTACTTTTAGATTATAATTAACATAAATTGAACTCAAATTATTAATAGAAAATCTCACCAAGTATATTCCTTCCTTTTCAACTTGTAAACTCAATTAACTAGTAAGTTTTGAGTGAACATCATCTATATCTAACAAAAACAAGATATTAAATAAAGTATTCATTCATTAGATATACGAAAGAATTATAAGATAAAACAAGATATTAAATAAAGCGTTCATTCATTAGATACACGAAAGAATTATAAGATAAAAAAATATACTTATGACTTACCCTACTCAAATTTTTTCGCATCTCGATGCATTCTTCGACATTAATCGGCATGGTAACCACTCTCAACTAATTTTGAGTGCAAATCAAAAGTTTCACCACTCTAGGAGTCTAGGGTGAGCATGGTCTGCGTTGGGTTGGTCTAGCACCTAACCCATGGACCAACTCACATAGTATTAGTCCTCAATTTTTGGGATCAGGAACTAACCCTATTAAACTTGTAATTTATGGATTGGTGGGTTTGGTTTGGTTTCAGGGTCAACTTAAGACAAACTGATTGTTTTTCGTTTCATTTTTTATATTCCTTGAAAGGACAAACATACTCTTTTAAATTGCATATCCATTAACAATGTGACATTGAGTAACCAAATTATGAATAACGGTACATATCAAACATTTAAGATAATGTAACATCATAAGTCTTCATTTGTGATTGTTAAGTTGCGTTCATGAGGTGGGCTAAGAGAGTCGAACCATTTCACTAATTGAGGTGTGCTCGAGAAGTGAGTGGCGAGGCAAGCGGTGAGCAAGGTGAGTGAGGTTGAGGCAAGTGAAGAGGGATTCTATTTTCTATTTTTTTTTTAATGATTGAATCTGAGTTGGGTTTCTACTTTCTAATTTATATGACAGAATCACAAAAAAAAGAATAGAGGCGGAGGCGCAAGGGTTAAAAGTAGACAAAAATATATAATATATTATAAAATAAATATGATATTTATAATAAATAATATATATTACATATTACATATACATAGGGTTGGTCTGTGACCAACCCTAAAGTCCTTAGACTGAGTACCAACCAACATAGTGTAGAGTCCAGGGGTCCTAGGACTAAGGATTGGCCTAGATTCCTTGGGAATCAGACTAGGATCGGTTAGGTTGGGCCAATCCAAGGTCGGTCTAAGGTTAACGTTAGACCGATACTCACCCCTATAGGAGTCAAAGAACTTTGATAGCCGTCAAGTGCATGGCCAAATGTACCGAAAAGTTGACTTCAAAGCAATGATTGTTGTTGGAATAAACAAAATATCATGACCAATCAAAGAGAAGATCTTAAACTTTTGGCTAGCAATTTTCCACCACATCAAAAGGCTAGGATCATGAGCTTCTTCATATTCGGCTTTAAGATATGTATTGAGCTAAGATAAGTTACCCTTGGACACTTTTTTCTCATCGTCAAGAAAGCCTTCGTATGTCTTTTTTCAAATAAAAAACCACATTGAAATCTTGCTTGTCTTTGTTAGCCTCCTTATGGCTATCAAAATCCCAACTACTACTAGTATCAATCAAAAGTTGATCACCCAACTTTTTGTCGCAAGAAGTAGAACCAAAAAAAGATTTCTCATAAAAGTGAAACAAACATCTGGCAATCCTCACATTCTCATACATCTCATCAACTTTTGCACTATCAAGATAGATTAGTCTATAATAATACTGCACGTGATTCATCTTTTTTCTTGGATCCGATACTACTGCAATCAACAACATTCTACTTGCTTTTTTAAAACTCCCATAAAATTTTTCGAACTCATCCTTCATCTTTGTACCATAGCTTTCACCCTAGGATCCGAAACCTTCTCCACTTATTTTGGATTTTTATATAGAGTAATTATCCTCTCAAAATAATTATTTGAAGTGATATACATAGTCTTGGACATTTTGTTGGTGGCATCATAGAACTTTTTCAAAAATATGGAAAGATTTTTAGCATTTTCCCAATCTTTATGTTTATGAGTTTCCATAGTCAATCCCAAGTAAGAAAGAAAGATTGTTTTCTCCATCCTTTTAAAAGCTTTTCTTAGCTTTGAGGCCGTTTCCAACATGAGGTAAGTTGAGTTGCACCAAATAGTGACATAAAGAAAAATTGAGCCCTTATAAGTGATCCTTGTATTCTCAATGCAAGCTTGGAATGATTTAGCTCTCATGGGAGAACTCATTGCATACTTAACTACGTTTTGGGATCCGTGCAATAGAATCACGTACCTTAATTAAGTCATCCCTCATAATCAAGTTTAATATATGAACCGTGCACCTTGTTGTGACTTACCCCATGGGGGAGAGAAATAGGTTTAGAGATATTGCAAAATTTGAGCCAATCGCCTTCAATTGACTCAGATTCCCCCAATTCCATATCTTGCGTGACATTAGACATTCAATTTTTATTCAATTAATCCTATGTGAATTTCTACATGGTCGGCACTAACTTATTTTGTTTGACTAGAAACCAAGTAATATATGGGTAAATATCTCGCTTTTTGTGCAATCAGATATAATGGGAATGGACTTGATTACATCAATCCTAATACTAATGGCCTTTAGTCTGGGAGAGAAGGAATGAAGTGGAACAATAAACTTCATACAGCATTAATAAAAAACTGTCACTAAATAAGAACCCATTTTGGAACTGCACACAAACGTGCAAAACAGAACCGCACACAAACGTGCAAAAGACTTGTTCCACTTCCTAGAAAATACTTGACTGAATAAAAAAAACAACAGAATATCAGCAGCACACTGAGACACACCTCCAACAACTTGGAGCAAGTATCCACCAAGAACGATGCCTTCATCACTTGTGAGGTGGCTTAGCCTCGTGGCCTTGATCTGGCTCTAGACCATCGCTGGGACGAACACCAACTTCCCGGCCTACTCGTCGCAGCTCAAGCAAGTCCTCTCCATCTCCTAGGTCCAGCTCAACAACCTCGTCTTTGCCTCCGACGCTGGCAAGCTCCTGGGGTGGTTCTCGAGCGTCGCCGCGGTGCACCTCCCTCTTTGGGTCGTCCTCCTGGTCAGCGCGCTGCTCAGGCTCGTCGGGAATGGCGTCCAGTACCACAGCACACTCCGAAGTTCTTGGTCCCGAAGAGATCGGTGGTGGTTGCCACGGAGATGGACGTGATGGCCCCGGTGCAGACGCCGATGACGGCAGTGCTTACGTAAAGTGCTCCCGTGGCGGGGCCGAGGAGCAGGAAGTAGGCGCCGACCATGGGTGCCATCAATGCTGCCATTGCTGCCGGTCTCGACACCACGTACTCCCTCCTGAAAGAAACAAAGAAAGCGTTCACTCTATGACTTAAACTTTTGGACCATGACTTAAATTCTTAGGACGCTTTGAGAACGTTGTCCCAACAACTCGTGTCCGTTCAAACGTAGCAGACAATATGTTCAAAAAAAAAAAAAACGTAGCAGACATTGATCCGCGCTCCGACATTGGAACAAAAGAGCCCACTTTTTTCACCTAAAAGTGGACGCACAAAATGCAGGAAAGCGATATAAAGCGCCTACTTCCTGCTCCTCGGCCCTGCCACGGGAGCACTTTACGTAAGCACTGCCGTCATCGGCGTCTGCACCGGGGCCATCACGTCCATCTCCGTGGCAACCACCACCGAGCTCTTCGGGACCAAGAACTTCGGAGTGTGCTGTGGTACCGGACGCCGTTCCCGACGAGCCCGAGCAGCGCGCCGACCAGGAGGACGACCCAGAGAGGGAGGTGCGCAGCGGCGACGCCCGAGAACCACCCCAGGAGCTTGCCGGCGTTAGAGGCGAAGGCGAGGTTGTTGAGCTAGACCTGGGAGATGGAGAGGACTTGCTTGAGCTGCAACGAGTAGGCCGGGAAGTTGGTGTTCGTCCCAGCGATGGTCTAGAGCCAGATCAAGGCCACGAGGCTAAGCCACCTCACCAGTGATGAAGGCATCGTTCTTGGTGGATACTTGCTCCAAGTTGTTGGAGATGTGTCTCAGTGTGCTGCTGATATTTTGTTATTTTTTTTATTCAGTCAAGTTTATTTATTAGGCAGTTAGTTTGTTAGCTATTTTTTAGGAAGTGGAACAAGTCTTTTGCACGTTTGTGTGCGGTCCTGTTTTGCACGTTTGTGTGTAGTACCAAAATAGGTTCTTATTTAGTGACAGCTTTTTATTAATGCTGTATGAAGTTTATTGTTCCGCTCCATTCCTTCTTTCTCAGTTAGAGCGGCCAAAATCGGTCATAAACCCATATTATGACCCATTTTGTCGGCTCTACCTTTCGGTACCTAAATTTGATTAATGCTAACTAATGTTGAGGCAACCTATCAAAGACTTTTAGATTTCATCATTACTATTCTAAAAACAAAGGTAACACGCAAGATATTTTAAAGTGTGCAATCAAGTGCAATTGAAGTAAACACACAAACAACCTAATATTGTCTCTAAAAAGCACTCGAAAATCCCTATTGTAAAAGCCCTAAAAACTTATTTAATTTCGGGTTTCAACTAAAAGCCCTAAATTTTTTATTATCTGAATTTTTGATATTTTTAACGATTTTAACGATTTTATTTATTTATTATTTATTTATTTATTATTAAGAAAAGGGATTTGGACCGGGTCAAGAGATCTGGCCCAACCAGCTGACCTGGACGTTATCAATTTAGGTTGGGTCAAAATCTGAACCAATTATAAGGCCCATTCCAAATTGACCAAAATGGCCCTTGAAGTTTTTAAGCCCACTCGGAATTCAACCTATTTTCCGTTTTATAATTCTTGGCCCAACCTGTCTTTCTCGCTCGACTGGCCCACCCGATGAATCCTTAACCCAAATTTTCATCTCTTAACCGAGCCGGTGATATTCTAAGCCCATCTTCCATTAAAATTCGACTAGCCCATTTGGTCCTAGCCCATGAACACCACCTGGCCCAGTCCAAGTCTATTCAGTCCATAACTCCCAACCCAACCTTTTTTTTTTTCTTTTTCTATTTTCCATTTCTTTTTGTTCTCCACGCGCTTGGTCTTCTTCTTCACGATAGCTCCTCTTCCCCGAACTAGCAACACCATCTTCCAATTGTGTTGTCGTTGGCACCCTGCCGTCGAACCACCGCCATCCGCCTATCATCCACTTCGACCAGCGTCGACCACTGCCGGCCGCCCACTTTGGTGATAGTCAAACCGTTGGCCATCTACTCCGATAAAAAAAGGCTCACCAAATCCGTACTTTTAATACTAGCAATTCAAGCAAACAAAGAAACATGAACATACTAAAATGAGGTAAAATAAGCTAACTAGGGCGGCCTTGAACTGCCGGCTTTGCGACGAGGGAAAGGCTTCCGGCGGAGGGTAGGACATATGGCAGACTCAATGATGAATGGTTGTTCCACGAAATCACATGAAAACATACCGAAAACACGAAAATTAGACATGATTCAACAAATACAAAAGCACGTACGGATCGACTCGAGTTTAAAACATGAATTGCTTTTTGGTCCTCTCTTAGGCATTTTATGAAATAAGTGATGTGTAGCACTGAGACTAGCTTAATCTAGAAAAGATATATGGACACTCACATCACGTCATTCCTTGACGAATTAGCCCTATTCTATCAGGATTCTCTCATGATTTCATCGCTCGAACTTAACGTCTCCCTCTCGGCCAAAAACAGGGCAAGTGCAGAGCACTTGGAGCGAGGAACCTACCTGATCGGGAACGGAGTCGTTGTTGCCGTACATTCGCCGTCGAGACTTTAGAAGATGCGTGGTATCCTTCCTCTTTGTCTGAGGAATGAGCTTAAGGGATGCAAGCTTTCACTTGGCCGCGGACAGATATGGTGACCGATGGTCGCGAATTGTGATCTTCGACCAATCTGGGCTATGAAGAAAGCAAAAAGAATGAAAGAAATGGGCTCCAAAGGCAGCAAAAATGAAGTCAGACTGCAAATTTTTGTTTACTAGAAGGACAAGTATGATGTGTCTTGTTTGTGTCGGATGCCTCTTGGAGGTCTTCTTCACCTTCATGTTTTAGTTTTAGTGAGTCCATTGTTAGAGTCATCGCATTATTGGATTTGTCCACTTCTATTGACGTGTACATAGATTACCTGAATCAAGCAAAACGTAGATTAGCGCCAATAACAAGAATTGATTGAGAATCTACTCAAAGAAGAG
This sequence comes from Eucalyptus marginata, assembly GCA_014182565.1. Lineage (NCBI taxonomy): Eukaryota > Viridiplantae > Streptophyta > Magnoliopsida > Myrtales > Myrtaceae > Eucalyptus > Eucalyptus marginata. Next base: position 19,635,890 of record CM024594.1, read on the forward strand.
ATGTGTTGGTGGAGTGTAAACGTCAAAAGAAGCACAAGCAACTGACCATAGCCCTCTCTTATTAAATACCAAAGCTGCTATTGGGAAAAAACAGCGGTACTTTATGTTTAAAGCTTATTGGAACCAGGATAGTGATTGTCATAAAATCTATGCGGTTGGTTTGTGAGCTGTTGCAGTTGTTGTTGCAAATTTGCCACTTTGAGTCGATTATGTGAGAGTTTGTTGCGAATCCACTTTGCTAGAGCATCCGAAACTGCCTTAATTTTACGCGTAAAAGCTGCATTCTTCACCTGTTCAGAATTACATGAAGAATTAATAATTTATGAGGTGGGGATAAGGGGATTTAGGGCTTAAGGTTGGGTACGGTTTTGGGAAAGCTGTCACCCCGGGGATAGAGGAGAGCTTGCAGAGAGTACAATTTTGATTGTCAATTATCTTGAATTTTCTACTGCCATTGTGATTCAAAAGGAAATGGGATAATAAATAAATTAAATGTGGTAAGCAAGGGTGAGTGCATCTAATCGGTGTCGATCCAATTAAATTCGGTTTCTAAGTAACATTGGGTTCGAGTAATTTCAGATTATAAGATTTCAAGTGCATGTCGGGCTTGATCCGGATCCTCTCAAGCTTAGCTCATTACATGTTCTTTGCGTTTCGAATGCAAGTAGAGACATTTTGGTGGCGATAGAGATAGTGAGGAAGACGGAGGGGGAACGGGTGATGTGACGAAGAGAGATGGGGTTCGATGGGTTTATTTATTTCGAAGAGGACTCTCTCCTTTCTTGTCAGAAAATAAAAGTTTCTTTTTTTTTTAAAATTTTTTTTATCCTCTCTATCTATTATATAACTTTGAAAAATCTTTCTGCTGAATAATCGGTCATTTCTTGTTAGGAAAAGAAAAGCAAATCCTCCTTTTAAACCTTTTTGTTCTAAGTTTTGTCCTCCCTATTATATCACTTGGAAATATTTTGGCTGGATAATCAGCAAGGAAAAGAAGTATCGAACAAAATTTTCGGTGTTAATTTGAAATTTGTAGGAAAAGGAAGAAAACATATGTCTAGTGGATAAGTCCACTAGATCCAATTCTATTGTATTATGCTATCAAAAAGGAAATGCTATAAGATTAAGATCATGCCTTTTACTTGAATTTGATTTAATTATTGGTAGGAATAATACCCACTTCAAATACAAATTTTTTGTCCCATCCCATCGCTCGAACTAACTAGAATTTTTGGCCATTATGATGGTAATTCAAAACTTATTTAAATTTAGAATCAATTGATCCGGGTCGATTTTTGCTACCGTTAAAAAAATATTAGGTGCATTAAGAGTACGCTTGTGTTTTTAAGGCAAGGTCCAAGCATTTTATAATCTAAGGGAGCAGAGCCAAGTGTAAGAAGTCAAGTTATGTTAAGTTCCCACTTGACTTGGAGCTAATCCAGCCTAACTTCGACCTGAATCTTACATAATCTTACCGTATTAATGAAAACTTCAATTAAAGTAAAGAGAAGGTGCTTCGATTTGTATGAATTGAGAGTCGCAATAGTTATTGAGTTAAATTGGTTCGTGTGTGTAGGGACAGTTTTTGCAAGATGCACAATCCGCGCAAAAGTTACTAAGATCGTGGAAATGAAGAAAATCATGGAAATGGGAGCTGTGGGTATTGCATGTCAACTGCAGTAAGCCTTGAGGACGTTTAAAACATGTGGAACACTTTAGTTCTATCAGCCTATGCAACTTTGCCTATAAGATATTAAAAAAAAAAAAAAATACTGGCAAACCAATTAAACCTTGGTTGCCAAAATTGATTGTTGTTGTGCAGGGTGCATATGGTAGTGGATAGCAAATTCATGATATCATCTTGATTATTCAAGATGTGTTGCATTAACAAAGGATTCATAAAAGGAAGAGGAGATTTCAAGCAGTTTTTAAGCTAGACATGAAGAAAGAGCATGACCACGTGAAATGGGATTTCTCGGAAGCTACTATGCTTAAAACATATTTCGTGCTAAATGGGTCAATTGATGATCCAGTGTGTGTCAATGGTCACTTTTAATGTCAACTTTAATACATAATTAATGCCCTCATTTCATCCATTGCAAGGAATAAGATAAGGCGACCCTCTTTCCCCTAACTTGTTTATCATGGTATCTAATGTACTATCTCACATGAAGAAAGCTATGGAAGATGGGAGCACTAAAGGTTTCAAGATGAATAGTTCATGACTCACTCTCTCTCATTTATTATTTGCGAATGATTTGATATTTTTTATGGATGGGAAAATTAGGAGAAAAGTACAAAAAAATAAATTCTAAACCTATTTTATTGATATCAATTTAACCATAAATATTTCAATTGAACTTATATTTAGTCCTAAATCTTGTCATATTAATATCAATTGAGTCCATCCTCCTGATTTAGGCCAGAAATTGCTAATATTGATGTTGATCATTTTATGTGACATGACAAGCACTAACGTATACATTTTTTTGCAATTTTATATTTTTATGAAATTTTTAATTTTTTTTATTAATTTGTTCTTTTCCTTTTCTTTTCTTTTTTTTTTTTCCTTTTTTTCAATGTGGCCGATGAGGGTTGTTGGAGCTTGTCAGCCGCTAGGCGAAGGCGAGGCCATGGCGACCTTTGCCCATGGCCAGCAAGGCTGGCCTTTGCTAGATCTGGATGAGGCGGTCTTGCCCTCGGCCACCTTTGTAACCAACTGCTCTCTCTCTCTCTGCAGCAATGTTGACTGGTATCTTTAAGTGAGCAATCCCAATCTCTAAGGTGGCTACATCCTCGGTGGCTCGTATCTTGCTAGCTTGCCACCATGCAAGCGAGACCCAGGCTTGAAAGGTCGAGCCCAAGGCCAAGTCCACCAATTTCAATACGCTCTTGATATATCAGGTGAACCCCGACAACCCCTCGAAGTCGAAGCTCCAAGACTACCAGATCAACCTCAAGGAGTTCAGTCTTATGGTCCTTGACGCCCTCATCAAGATCAAGAATGAGATCGACTCATCCCTCCCTTTCGACATGCCTGCCGTGAGGAAATCTGCGAGTCCTGTGTGCTCCGAACGATGATGTGGTCAAGTGGTCATAGATGGGGCTAGCCTCGTCGATCGTGGATGAAGGTGGCCACGGCCTTGCCCAGATTTGGGCAAGGCAGCCTTGTCCGCTGCCACTCGTGCCTCGCCTACATTTGGGTGTGATCCTTGTCTAGTGGCTAATGAGTTCTCGCGATCGTCACCGGTTACTGTGAAATAATAAATAAATAAATAAAAAGAGAAGGAAAAGAGAAAGAAAAGAAAAAAAAAAGGAAAAAGAAAAGAAAAAAACTAATAAAGGTTTAGAACTGAATTGGCTTCAATATATTATGTTTATGGCTTTTTTTAAATACTTTTCCTGAAAATTAGTGAGTGCTAGAATGTAGCTGTGATATTCAGCCAGTGTTGCTATGGTTCGGATCAAAATGCACTTTCTACCGAAGAAAATTTGTTCAAAAGGTGAATTATACTTGATCCTATGTGCGACTTAGTATGCATACTCGAACTTAACCATTGTGAATGAATTATCTTTATGGCAAAAAAAAAATGAATGATGATGATGATGATGATGATGATGTGAAAATGGCAGTTTATCTTTTGGTTTTCTTTATTTTAAAAAGAAATTGTTTATTTAGTAACACTCAAAATCAAATAACAGATCCTCAAACCATGCTTAATCCAATTTGATTTCTATACATTTTGGAGAGAGTATGTGGTTTTTGTCCCAAAACAAAAAGTTGTAATGCATTTCACATTTTAGTGGTTATATGACTTCCCTCAGATAAAAAAGATCAAGCTTTTTGATCGATCCACGAAAGATAGATCGGTGGTGAGTCTAAAACGAACATTTTAAGGATCTGATCGCTTTATTAGATTATCATAACCTAAAATTGGGAAGTGTAGGATCCTTCGGTGGTACAGATTGAGCTCTAAGGTTGGAATTTTCTAGGTGCTACACTAATGTTTTGATGAAGACGCGGCTCAAACTGATGTGAGTTGCAGACCAGAGCAAGGAAATTGATTTGGAAAAGTCCAAGTTCGATACCAAGCGTTTGAAGAATCAATCCTTGACGCCCGAGGATGGCCTGGTAGCTACTGTGGCAATCAATCATCTGGTGCTCGACCATGCCGTCGAATCCCCAGTGAGCACAGAGTCTTGGTCTGGTATGGCCAGGCGGCCAGCAAAACGAGCGCCTAAAGGCGTCATTTTCTTGGGTTTCCAGCGCTTGGTGCATTTTCGAGGGTTTTGCTGTGTTACCTATTTCAGAGCTTTTGACAGTATTTTAGGGTTCACTTTATTATGAGTTTCTGTGAGGAAACAATACTAGAGACTCTGAAAAACATTGACTGAGCTTTGGACGTACTTGGAGGTTGGTTTGAAAGGCACAAAATGGCCTTTCCCTGTGGATTTTACTTTTCTTAGCGCTGCTACTTACTCTTCCCTATGAATGTATATCACACCGGTCAAATCACATCTTAGGGTTGGATTTTCCTTATTTGCCACTTATTTATCGCAAATTGCCCATCAATCTCATAACAAACTTAATGCTCCATAATCATTTGGGCGGACGGTCAGTGCGGCTCGACGAGCATCTTACAATTTCTCAGCCATGTTTTGCCCAATTCAGCGTAAGCATCGACGTCAAAGTTCTCATGCACACAAAATTACGCAAGCTAAGCACCAAGTTGTAGCACATATGTCTTATTCATATCCAAATGTCTGATTACAATCACTCATTCTTCACCCAAGGGCAATCCCATTGTCATTACTCCCGTGCTACGTTGGAGCATTCCTTCTTTCTTTGGGCCTGTCCAATTAACAGCGAGGGTAGGGAATTTGACAGATCTCCAAGACTACCCTGGCCCTGTTAGGATCCACGTACTGTCTGTAGCGCTTCATGAAGTCGCAGAGGCACGGCTGCTGCTCTTTCAGCCCGCCGCAGCACTCAGCCGTTGGCGGCGGGTATGGGGAACTGAAACAAGGCCAGCAGGGAAGGAGCCGGGTAGCGTCGCACATGGCCTCCGCTCTCGGCGCCAGTTGGCTCGAAAGGATGAGCGCCATCACGAGAAGCGAGGTGACAAGAGGAAAAGGTCCCTTCCTCGTCATAGTCATTGAGCGAGTGCGATTAAGATAGAGAGTAGGAAGATGGTGCATTGGGAATTAGAAGCGAGGGAGATATAAATATAGAGGGTTTGGGGGGGTCACGAAATGGAACCTGCCTTCGAGTCACACCAGAAGTCCAAGGGAGCGTGCGTGGGTCATGTGGTTGGGGAGGAAGGAAATCGGGAAACGAGGTGGAGTTACCGATGAGGGGACTGCGAGGCGAGATGCATGGGTGCTCTCGGAAAGTGACAAAGTTACTGTCCATGGCCAACCATGACTGAGTGGTCTTGAAATTGTATACGTTCCATGCCCTCGCCAAAACAATGTGCCGCGTTTGGATTCTTTCTTAATAATGTCTCGCGCTTTCGAGATAAGTCCCAACCCCCTTGATATGAATCACGATTAGAAATACATGTTAGGGGTCGTAATGTTCATTTGGAATTGATAAAAACATCATTATGCTGCTTGCTTGAGTAAATATAAATCAGATATACTTAGCCTGTTGTAATGCTGGAATGATATTCTAGTCTCAAAATATGCTGTTATGTTGCCGAAATACTTTTTTAAAGTGATGCATGGTTCCATGCCATCTAAATGACTCTTGAATTTTAGATTTGAATTAGGTGGTTAGGACGCTGGCTGTACTAAAATTGCATTTAATGCATCATTTGAATAGTTCATTTTCCAAAAAGTGATCCACGTAGATTTTAAAAATTATATTCGCAAGTTCAATTTCGATTTCTAAGTCTATCAATCACGTTTCGTTCAATGTCTATTTCTAGCCATTTGTCATGCATTGCATATTTGCCCCTGTAAAATGATGTCGGTTGCAAATGGGCATATAACATCAAGATGAAGGCCATTGGCATCGTGAAACACTACAAAGCTCAACTTGTACCAAAATGCTTCACTCTTGAGTATGGAATTAATTATGTTTAGACCTTTGCTCTTGTGGCATGTCTTACCCTATTTGGAGTATTTTGCTGTTGCATCTATTAAGCAAGTGATCCTATTTTAAATGGATGCCAAAACTGCATTTCTCAATTATAGTCTTCTCAACAAAGTCTACGTAGAGCATTCTCTTGGGCCCATATTCATCTAACAAAGTGTGCCATTTACATAGAGTATCATATGGGCTTAGGTAGGTTCCTTATGCGTGGTATGCCAAGTTTAGTTTTGTCGTGGAGCGCCTTTAGTTTAGTCCTCTGTTTGGAAAACATCTCGTAGATTTGTCATGCTGTAGACGACCTGATTATTATCGGTGATGTGATCATTTGCATTGCAGCGCTCACACGGTATCTTGACCTATGGTTTGGAATGAAGGACCTCGAGAAACTTAATTATTTTCGAGGCTTGGAAGTTGCTTTTGATTCATATGGTTATAATCATTGGAAGCCAAGTACAACACTATTATTCTTTCACAAGTAGTAATAGCAGGTTGCTGCCACTTCAATTGAGACAAATGCCAAATTTGGCGACATAGATGAGACTCATATTAAGAAACCTGCAATCTATTGACAACTAGTTAGTAGCCTTCATATGTTACTAACACTTGTATTTGGATATCACCTATGTTGTTCACATTTTTAACCATTTCATGTCTGTGCTTTTGCCAATTTAGTCCTGTTGACACCTAAATTTTGGTTAGGTATTTTGAATTAAATTGTATAAGAAAATTAGGGACCAATTTGGCCCTAACAAAAATGATTTTCGCATCACCTAGGTCTTAGTTTTTATTTGCATCCATTAAATTTTATTTTATTTTATTTTTTCTTACCTTATTTCAGATAACTAGAATTATATAATAAAAAAAGGGGCCCGCAGCTCCCCTTCTTTTTCTTTTTTCACCCATGCGGGCTAAAGGCCCATTCCCACTTTTTTTTTTTCCCTTGGCCCGACCCCCTCCTTGAGAGGACTAGTAATAACACCTAGAGGGGGGTGAATAAGTGTTTAAACAAAACCTTGGCAAATATATGCGGAATAAAATAAAGTTTAGGGAAAGAGAATAAGAACACAATGTTTATAGTGGTTCGGCTTAATCCAAGCCTACGTCCACTCTCCCACGCTAACAGACCTTCTTGTCTGGATTCCACTATGCAATCAACAAGAGATTACAACTTTGAGTACGAACACTTAGTAGTAGATCACACTATCTCACTAAGTCACTCTTTTGGTATTTCTCTCAAGATCACAAACATTTAAGCTCACGAGAGACAAGTATCTTCTAGAAGACTTTGGAATTATAAATTCTACGCTCCGTCTCTTACTTGCTCATCGGTCCTTCATCTCCTTAAATACTCCTCCACTTCCAAACTAGCCGTTGGACAGCATCCTGAGGATCGTCTTCCAATCTACCCATTGGACAGCTCTGTATCTAGAAGATTTGGAAGCCGTTGAGTGACAAAGATAGAATCCCAAATTGATTCCGATTGCCCATACAAACGAAATCTTGGTTTCGATAAGTAAAGCTTCTTCGTATAGAAAGTTCTTGTATTCAAGATCCAATTGTCAATCAATTAGATTAGTCAATCAAATCAATCTTGATGTAGAATCCAAACCAGATCACTAGCCGTTATATCTTCGGGGCTTGTGTTACGTTCGTCGAATATGGATGTAAAGTCTCGAGAGCAATAGACTTTACAATCTGAGTCTGAGTGCGATAGACTTTACAATCTAGGTCTGAACAGATTTAACTTTAAGGTCTGAACACAGTCTGTTATGTTCTGTTTCAGCATAGAGTCTGTCTTCTAGTTCAACATTCACGTTCAGTTTGGAATTTGTCAGAGTAGGCAGATTTCTGATGTAGAACAGACTTTGACACTAAAGTCTGGCAGTCTTCAGACTTTGACACAGAAGTCTGGAAATCTTCAAAATATACTTTGGACATGTGTTCCGTTCAGTCTTCTGGACGTCTTCAAACTTTGACAATATCCTTTACATGTTCAATCATCTACATAGTCTATTACTTAACCATTAAACACGTTAGTAGCCTTTGATTTATTTTGTCATCTTCAAAACATCATAAGGGATTTCCCTAACAATCTCCCCCTTTTTGATGATGACAAAACAATCTCTGAATATGCAGATTTGTAAACATACTTTTAAAAATATTAATTTAAATCAAAGGATATCAAAAGATAACAAATAGATTGAGCATAACAATATATAGAAAAATAATCGCAGCTCAATATTATGCAATGAATAATATTAACGAATCAACACATATGCATATTCATATTCTCTCCCCCTTTTTGTCATAATCAAAAAGCGATAACAAAGAGTCACGTAGAGAATATAAAGCGATAGCAAATAATTTCCAAAAATCAGCTTTTATAAATCGAATATTAAAAATGTGCAATATAGCTCACTTCGATCATATATATCAGCAAATAAAAATCACGGATGCATTATAAAATTCACTTATCCTTTTTGTCATAATAAAAAGATAATATCAATAAGAGATTTGTTATGACAAGAGGTAAAAAAAATGCACTAACCGGATTTTGTAGAACTTGGTAAGTTCCAACACATTTAGCTTTTCTTCTTTCCATAATAATCAAGATCACGATCAATTCAAAAAGATTTTTCCATAATTGATCAAAGCTCCCCTCAATTTGTTGCCTTTTTGAGATGATCACGATTCTTTCCTTTTTCTTGGATTCGCTTTCTCCCCCTATCATCATGACAGTATTTGCGAATAGAAACAATTGTTGCTTGTGCATGTTGAACAGAATATTTTTCCATTATTCCCTTTGCACCAACAACATCCGCAATGATCACTTGCATTTTGAAATTCGAGGCAAAAATTTATTTTCTTCAATCAAGCTCGTCTCGAATTTAACCTGCATCAACTTAACGAACTTTTTGCACAAATAAGTTGTAATAATATCCACATAATATATAATGCCCCTTTTTTTCACATAAATAAATTGAATAGCATATATAAGATTATCAAATATTTAAAATCAGAGCTACTCAACATTTCATATGACACATTAGGGATTTCCTTAACAATTCGCAAAAACATCACGTAATACCTTCCTCTGATTTGCGGATCAAACTTGCTAGATATAAGATATCTTCTAAAATGTAGCAAGAATATCCATAAATATGCAATAATATATTTCGAGATCAAAGGGATTTGCTTGAACATAAATCTCAAAAATATATTATAAATGCATTTCATAGAAAGAAAGATGATATTGCTATTACGTGCCAAATCAAGAAAAAAAAAATATTGCAATGCCTTATATTTATGAGAAGAAATATTTGCAATATAAATGATAAGCAATCGTCCAAAATCAGGATAAATGCACGTAGAAATTTGTATTGCGGGATGATAAAAAAATCTCTTACCCAAGGTATATGTTTGAAATATACCATTGATTAAAAAAGATCATTACCAATCTTCGTAGGAGATACTTTTCTGATTGCACCAAAATCTGTGTAGATTCACAATCATTCTTGCCTTATTGAATTTCCTGCAATCAACTCATATCCTTTTTGGTATCCATCAATTTGGATCCTTCCATTCCGTTAGAGCAAAATATGAAATCTCCATAGATAAACAAATATTCTTTCTTAATTCATCATAATAAAGTATTCAAAGAAAAAATATTATGCACAAAGATATTTTGAAAGATAAATTCTCACTTAGTCATAGTACCATAAAAACAGAGAGAATAAAATTCTTGAATATCTAAGCATATCTTGCATCATCACGTAAAATAGATTTTCACTTTGCAAAATATGACTATATCTGAGAGTGTAAAATTAGACAAAATAATCTGAATTATCTCAAATAATCACACGTATTAAATCAAATCTCAACGCACGAATCACAAAAATAAATCACACGATTCTTTCTTCAATAAAATAAAATATGATCATTATAAAATCTCAATCAACCAAGGATAAATCGAATATCAAGCATAATGAGAAATTTTAAATTGTGTACTCAAACCAAATTGAAAAATATATACCTCCCTTACCAATTTCTCTTTCTTCTTTTCCTTTATATCCTGCAAAAATAACTCATCTTTTCTTTGGTACCCATTTTTTCTTGGGTCCATGAGAGTTAGTAGAGTTTGCTATTTTTACCCAATCTTCCTTAATAGATCTCCAGACTTTAGGACATTTTTTCTCAAAGTGTTTAGAATCTCCACAATTTAAACACTTGAGGGCATTTCGACCAACAGGTTTTATAAACATTTTTTGAAAATGATTTTTGTAAAATGCCTTTGAAGGTCTTTGTTTGAGTCTTTCCTTGACTTTAGGAAAATCTATTAGAGAATCACTTTCCTTATTGAAACCAAGTCCCGACTTATTATAGTAAGGAACTTGTATAGAAAGGATATGCTCTAATATTTTTGATCCATTTGAAAATTTTGTCGAAATATTTGAAAGTTCTTTCTTTAAAGAATCATTTTCCTTGACAAGTAAATCTCGACTTTCTTTTGTTTGTAGAAAATCTTTTTGCAAAATTTCAAACTTTTCTTTTTGAGAAAGATCCTGTTGCCTAAGCCGAGAATTCTCCATTTTAAGTTCGGAGATCCTTTTAAGATAAGATTTGAGATTTAAGCAAAGCTCATTTAAATATTTTGAGACTTTGATAGGAATTTTTGAATTGCTTACCTTGATTTCCTCATCGGATTCTCGAGTCCGTGTGCAGTCGACTCGATTTGAATGTGCCATCAAGCATAAATATCCTTGCTCGTCATCTTCTTTCATGGTTCTTTTCTGCCCATTTTGCTTGTATTGTTTTCTTTCACTGAATTTCCTTCCTTTTCTACTTTGCTTTTTGAATCTCTTGATCATAAAAGCAAGTTCTTCGTCGTCCATATCATTTTCTGAATCTGTATCATCAAAATCAGAGTTAGATATTAAAGCTATGGACTTCTTACCTTTGGGATCTTCATCATTGATTTGTTCCACTTCATAGGATTGAAGAGTGCCAATCAATTCATCAACGGAGAGTTGCATAATCCTCTGAGTTTCCCGGATTGAAGTCTTGACATGGTTCCAATCTTTTGAGAGACCTCGCAAGAGTTTGTTGACCTTCATTGGAGAAGAAATTGGATGACCTTGATGCGCCAAACCGTTTACAATTTCTGTAAAACGATTGAACATATCTCCAATCGACTCTCTTGGCTTCATCTTGAAGGATTCATATTGGTCAAGCAGGAAATTTACTCTTGTCTCTTTTACACGATCAGTCCCTTCATATGTAACATGAAGTCTATCCCAAACTTCTTTTGCTGTTTCACATGAAGATATTCTATTATATTCAGTAGGAGATAAAGCGCAATATAAAGAATAAATGGCTTTTGCATCAAGCGCTTCCCTTTTGGACATCTCCGTCCGAGACATAGGAGCGGGGGGTTTGCTTTCTTTGTCTTTGCCATTCTTATTTGATGTAGACGCGGCAGTGGGATTGATTCCTCTTTCCACAACATCCCATTGCAAGGGATCTCTAGATCTTAAGAATGCTTTCATTTTGTTCTTTCACGTGTTGTATTCCTTTCCATCAAAATACGGTGGCCTTGTGTTGCTTTGTCCCTCCATAAGTCCTGGTGCCAAGATACTAGCCATAAAAGATCTTTAGCTCAAAAGTAAAAACACTTTTATAAACCGAGCACTTGGCTCTGATACCAATTGAGAGGACTAGTAACAACACCTAGAGGGGGGTGAATAGGTGTTTAAACAAAACCTTGGCAAATATATGCGGAATAAAATAAAGTTTAGGGAAAGAGAATAAGAACACAATGTTTATAGTGGTTCGGCTTAATCCAAGCCTACGTCCACTCTCCCACGCTAACAGCCTTCTTGGCTGGATTCCACTATGCAATCAACAAGAGATTACAACTTTGAGTGCAAACACTTAGTAGTAGATCACACTATCTCACTAAGTCACTCTTTTGGTATTTCTCTCAAGATCACAAACGTTTAAGCTCACGAGAGACAAGTATCTTCTCAGACTTTGGAATTATAAATTCTACGCTCCGTCTCTTACTTGCTCATCGGTCCTTCATCTCCTTAAATACTCCTCCACTTCCAAACTAGCCGTTGGACAGCATCCCGAGGATCGTCTTCCAATCTACCCATTGGACAGCTCGTATCTAGAAGATTTGGAAGCCGTTGAGTGACAAAGATAGAATCCCAAATTGATTCCGATCGCCCATACAAACGAAATCTTGGTTTCCATAAGTAAAGCTTCTTCGTATAGAAAGTTCTTGTATTCAAGATCCAATTGTCAATCAATTAGATTAGTCAATTAAATCAATCTTGATGTAGAATCCAAACCAGATCACTAGCCGTTATATCTTCGGGGCTTGTGTTACGTTCTGTCGAATATGGATGTAAAGTCTGAGAGCAATAGACTTTACAATTTGAGTCTGAGTGCGATAGACTTTACAATATGGGTCTGAACAGATTTAACTTTAAGGTCTGAACATAGTCTGTTATGTTCTTCAAAGCATAAAGTCGTCTTCCGGTTCAAGCATTCACGTTCGATTTGGAATTTGTCGAGTAGGCAGATTTCGATGTAGAACAGACTTTGACACTAAAGTGCGAGTCTTGAGACTTTGACACAAAAGTTTGGAAATCTTCAAAATATACTTTGGACATGTGTTCCGTTTAGTCTTCTGGACGTCTTCAGACTTTGACAATATCCTTTACATGTTCAATCATCTGCATAGTCTATTACTTAACCATTAAACACGTTAGTAGCCTTTGATTTATTTTGTCATCTTCAAAACATCATAAGGGATTTCCCTAACACTCCTCCTTGTCTTCTTCCTCCTTGCCTCTACAACACATGCGTAAAGGAGGCCGAGATGCGTGCAAGGCCGGACAAAAGAGGAGAACGGTGACGCACGTGGAGTGGCGTAGACGGAGGGGATGCATCTTCAATGCGGTAGAGGAGAAGGTCTAGCTAGAGCCGCCTCGACTGGTGGGATGCCGGTTCAGTCGGGGGAGGCCACTTGGAGCGCCAAGGACTGGCAGTTCGAGCACCTTCGCCGACCAGCCTCCTCGCCTATAAATAGGGCGTTGGGGGGTGGGTGGGTGGAGGCTAGGAGTGCACACACGAAGAGAGAGAGAGAGAGAGAGAGAGAGAGAGAGAGAGAGAGAGAGAGAGAGAGAGAGAGAGAGAGAGAGAGAGAGATTGGAGGAGTGAGCTTGACGACTTCCCTTGCGAGACATTTGGGGAGGTTTAAGAGTGAGCAGATCTGAGATTTGAAGGGGAAAGGAAAAGGGGAAGGAGATCTGAGAGAAGTAGGTCTGGGAGAGAGAAACCATGGCGGAGAGAGAGATTTGAGTTTGCAGGAGAGATGCGAGACTCGTCCCGGCGACGAGTCATCGCTGCAGCTTCACCTACTATCGCCCCGGCGACCCCCTATGTTGTGCTCGTTGGCTTGACGCTTGCCGCTTCGCCGATCTGTCACGGTCCCTGTGCTTCTCATGTCTCAGCCTGAGTGTGCCCACAGCCGAGGCCAAGGAACATCAGCCTGCTGAGCTGCTTGCCGTGCCTCCGCATCCAAAATTTTCAGGCTAGTCGCTGTCGCACGCTACGGTCGTCTCCATTAGGTGAGAGGAAGAGAGAGACAAGGGAGAAATTTGGGTTGACGGCCGCGAACCAAGTTGGACACGGGTATCCAGTCGGGTAGGATTTTGGCAGATTTAGGCCATATGTGTGGGCCGGGTTTAGATTGACTTAAAACTTGGGTAGGGCATTTTCTTTTAATTAAAAAGAGAGCCCAATTTTGTGTGAAATGGGCTTGGATTGTTTTTTAAAAAAATAAAATAAAAGAGGATTCAAGGCCGAGCCCACGCTTTAGGCCCATTCCGGGCCACTGGCTTTAGCCACTTGGGTCAGTCCCAACCCGAGACTTTGACCAGGGTCATTTGTATAATATATTATTATTTTAATAAAAAATATAATACTAAAAAAATTAAAAAATTAGAAATATTAGAAATATTTTCCAAAAAATTAGAAAAATCCGATTTTTTTAATTTCCAAAAATAGAAAAAGACCAAAAATGTGGTTTTTGATTAGTTTTTTTTTTTTCGTAAATGCATAGAAAACCCTTGAAAAACCCAAAAAAAAAAAGATATTGTATTTATCTTCTTGGAAGCAAATATTGACTTATTTCTTGTATTCCAATTGCGCCCTTGTGATGCATAGATTTATATTTCCTCAGTCTGATTATGAATTGAATCCTAGAACTTGTGATTGGCATAAAATGCTGCATAAATGCTTTATCTAATATTTAAACAATATTAGATATCGAAAGGGTATTAGTGTTTAATTAGCGTAATTAAGTCCTCAATCCTAGTTTTTTTTTGGTTGCGTAGGAGTGAATTATTTTTCCCAATAGTTCACTTGGATTTCTAATCGGGCCACCCCAAATCGAATAGTGGTGACTCCTATTTGAAATTGACTTACAGGTTAAAAATTTGGATCATAAGTCGTGAATTGGTGGGTTTGGGAGAGCCCGCGCTAAGTCTAATAAACTTAATGAGCCATTAGACTCTGCACGTGCCTACGTGTAAGAGGGCGCCCGAAAAATGAGGTCATAACAGCTTGGCAAGTCTGCTTGGGATTATAAGTTGCTATGCATGTTTTAATGTTTTAGCCTACATGTGGCACACACAACCCAGTTGTCGGACCTAGGCCGCCATAGGATATTTTAGGATGGTGTTAAGAAAGATACGGCCTTGAACGCAAGACTGTGATGTAGATGTTGCCTTTCTTTTCCTCGAATTTCTTTAGGTAGAGCCATGGTTAAGACGGGATAATGCCAATGCAAGATTGTGACGGGCAGACACCCTCTTAATTTCTCTAAACATTCTCAGTTAGACATCTAGCCGCACATATCATGCGCATGTCTATGTGCTTTCTATTTTCTTTAAAAGTAAAGTGATTTCTAGACTTTTTTTATTTACTCAGTCTTTTTACTTTATTGGCCCATGACAATTTAGGTCGGTTTTTAGGTTCCAGTTTATATGCGATGGGAAGAAACGATATCCAGTTTATTTCCACCCCTAAAGCAAAGCTTTTTAGATGATGGGGTCAATTGGACCAATTTGCCCAAAAGTGTGTGAAAGCCAAAATCTGTCATCTTCTATTGTTGTTCCAAATTTCTATTCATCTCGAAGTCCTACAAGCAATATCACATTTTTGGTGCCCTAGGACATCCACTTTAATGTTTGGTAGGTTCGAGTTAACCACAACTATAGAAGAATACAACATCACTATTGGAATGCCTTTTGAGAGTAAGCTTGTCAGGCCACCAATAGGTATTGAACTACTGCGTGGGTTAGTGCGACTTTCAAGAACTGAAGTTCATGTTATGAGACAAATTCTTGAAACCAACCATAATACCTACCCATTACCCTTTTTGGTTGATTGTTTTGAAAATCAACCGATGAGCCAAAAAAGTAAGATTTTCCTCATAACCTTTTTTGGGTTCATTATTTTCCCCCATCAAAAAGATGCCATAAGTCCCTCGATGGCATAAGTGGTTGATTAAGTCTTAAGGGGGCAAAATTATGTCAACATGATTTTAGCCAAAACATTCATGTCCCTTAATCGCTTTAAAGAAAATGCGGCAAAAATCATGTGGGCCTCTCCGGAAATTTTACAGGTCTAATTCTTTTCTCACCTAAGTGAATTTGGATGCCTCATGCAATTGTCTGAAATTAATGATTTTGAAAATCCACTACAAAAGATTTGTGGTTCTAAGACCACACATTCCTAATCAAAGCTGTTTTAACTAGATAGATTCTCTAAGGGACCCCACTTTTGAGGCATTCTTGTGGTGTGCTATTGGTTTCACAAAATGAGAGCTCGCTTTGCTTACAAACGTTGCAATCCAATCCCGTTATTCAGCCTCACCTGCGTCACTCTCTATTACCCATATAGGGTGTCACGTCAATATGGAGCCCTTCAGGAGATCCCGCCACCTCTCAAGATGAAGATCTCTCCACTCTTTTTCACCCATAAAAGCCGTGATTACGCATTCAAGATTTGCATTATCAAGGATACATGGAGCAAGTGCCATCGCGAAAGGATTGTTTTACTTGAAAGGCTTGAGGGATATGAAAAGGCCCAATACGCCTCTAAATCCTACATCCACAACCATCGTATCCCGACAAGACTGTGACCATTGGTCCCTGACCTAGTTAGCAAAATCAGTTAGCAAGAGCAAATTGAGCATATGCAGGGGCTCGGGAATAAGTTGGATACATGTCTTAGAGCTAGTCCAAGAAAGCAAATAGCTTCACAAGACCAAGGCTCCCCGTCACATATAAAATAGTGGTCACGTGCCCACTAATGTTGATATTTTGGAAGTTTTGTCTTAGTCCCATTGTTTAGCGACTTCTATTTAATGTCCAGTATTTTGTTTTGTTATTCCATGTTTAGATGTCAGAAATATGCTGTCTACGAAATCCTCTTTTGATAAATAAAAACAGCTGGATCGTTGCCATGGGTCAATTTTTACTTACTCTCGTTCTCATTCAATTTTTTTTTTTTTTTTTTTTTTTATGATGTTAGGTAATTATGAATCGTCGACCACCCGTTGCTCATGAATGGCCTCAAGCAATAGTGGCCGATCAGAGTGATGTACAAAATTGCATTGCTAATATTGAAGATGGCGTAGGACAGATGTCCATTGTCCTTTGATAACTCTCCAAGCAAATGGAGTCCACTCAGGCCAAGACCAACCCCGTAGTTGCTCTAAACACACTCGTGACACCTGCGAACTTGCCAAATGATGACCAATAGGATAAACACTTTGTAAGGATCATGAAGAAACTGAGCCAGCTACAGGGTCAAGATCCCATTGATCTGTCTAACTATGTCACTGTTAAAATTCTAGAAGAGCTCAAAGTGCCTGAATGCGAGGGGTATACCAATGCCTCTTGCCCAGAAGCCTATTTGCAGGCCTACTTGGTCCAAATGATGATTCAATCATACCAATCAAATTTGACTGGCCCCACCTTGTGGTGGTACATTATAAGGCCAATTAGTCTCCTTAAGACTTGGGGGGAACTGACTGATGCTTTTCGCCAAGAATATAATATTGACATCGACATCGACATCACCCTACCTCACGAAGAACTGATAGTCGCAGAGATAAAGGATAATAAGTTCTCAATGACACATGCTACTTTGGGGAGTAGCCTGACCACCCAGTTTGACTCGCAGCCAATAGAAGGAGGATCGATTAGAGAAAATATCGATGTAGCCTTGCATGATAAATGGACTATCGAGTAGTATCCTATTACTGAAAATCTTCCTACTAAAAAAGGCAAGGAGCCCACGAATGAGGTCAACACTATAAAACCTATTCAGAACCAGATCATGACAATGCAGCTTCCCAAGCTTAACACAAGTGCTAGGGTCCAAAGAATGCCGACCCCCATTAATCTATGAAGTGAAACTCCGCCATCTCCCAATCCCCTTGATAAACTCAAGTTGGCAAAACGAAGGGGTTTACTTAAAAGGTCAGGACCAGGCGTCAAGAAAAGAAAGCCTAAGCAATTTGAGTCAACACTTGCCATTGAATGTAGGCAAAGTCTGATAGCCAATGAACTACCATGCCAAGGCTCCGAACATCGCCGTGGTACAATCCCGAGAGCTACCGGTGTTATACAGATGAGGTCGGTCGTTCATCGAATAACTACCCCTCACCCGCACACAAGGTCTAAAGCCTATTAGAAGGAGGAACACTTGCCTTTCAGGGCTTAACTCTCAATGGGCTACTAAATTTGTCACCCGACTATGAGGGTGACGTAGATGCCTCATCCTCAGTTGGAAATTTTGATTCGGAAAAAAGCAATGAAATGATCTCGGAAGAGTCTAGCCTCCCTGAAGTAGCATAATTCATCATCGTAATGAATGGAATATTGATGCAATGGGATGATTAGTCGCCTAACCAAGACATGGCAGGTCCATCTTGCCTCCACAAGATTACAATTTCCAGAGAAATGGGAATACCTAATCTCCGTAAATATAATGGCACGACTTGTCTCATGACCTACTTTCAATATTTCCAGGTTGAAATGAGTTGGCACTGCAACTGGATGCCATTCGTAACTCAAGCCTTCCAAGAAAGTCTCATGGGGCCTGCATTGCAATGGTTCTTCATGGTAAGGATCTACCTCACGAGGGATTGGAGTGAGCTGTCTTCTGTATTCCTGCATCAATACCAAAGCAAGATTGGAACTAAATTGCCCGGCGAGGATTTGGTTCACATATGAAGAAGACCAATGGAGGATTTCGGAGCATATGCAGAAAGGTAGGAGGCTCTCGTGATGCAAACTAATCCTCAACTGGCTGAGGAAGAAATGATGAAACTATTCATAAAAGTCTTATCCCGCAAGCATCGCTTTTGGTTGCATAGATTGTGCTTCCATAACTTCAATAAAGTGGTCATCTCATGCGAATAGTTCAAATTTGCTAGGGGTGAAGAACTCAAAGGCACTTAATTTCAAAGCCAACACTGTCAACCATCAAAATGCTCCATTTCATAGGAGTTTTCATGGGTTTCAGTTGTTTTTATAACCTCATGTTTTCTATCATGTCTAGTATATTACTGTTGCACTTTCCATTCTAATAATTTAATTTGTTTTCACTCAGTGAATATACAGTCATAATATTTTGTTTTGAGAGCATGAGGTGGTATTTCAAACTAGCCTAGTGATGCTTTCTAACCATGAGAAAAAAATATCATCCAAGGAGAATTTTGAGGGCTGGGCTTCCTCATGCTTCCACACAAGAAAAAAAGAATCTTTTTGAAAACCAAAAAACATTTCATTGCTGAAAACTTTTTCGAAGCAAGATGTCAAATTTGACCTTGTTTATTTTTCTGACTTACTTACTTTATGTCTCAAAATATCATCTCCTTGACTTAGCATGACAGGGGACATTTGAAAATGGCATATCATATGGACTCGTTAGATTCTAAAGCACTCTTTCAAGAAAACATGAGCAAACAGAAAAGATCACCCTGTTTCAAAAAATGTAGATCTTGTTCCATGAACATAATTTTGAAAATGACATTCTCTCTCTTCTATTTACAAGAGATGAAAGATAGAACATAATAAGCATAGGTACACGATTGAACTCGAAGTATGCATATCATGGTAGCTTAAGGCAGGGTAACTTGGGAATCCTTCTCCATGATGCTCTTAGCATCCCCCATTTTGCAAGTGGTCCTTGGAGCTCTGTACACTCCATGTTGCACCTGCACGACTCTATCTCAAGTTTGAGCAGTGTCTCATTCGCACAATGTACTCGAGTGACCAAGCATTGCAGTTTCATTGACGGGATGTCCAACTTTAGTGAGCTGGGAAGCATGGAGAACGGACTTGTTGGCTACTATCAACAGCGAGAAAATCCAAACAGTTGAGGCGATCTCTAGCCCTCTATTCCAAATGATGACTTTAGAATCTAGAAATCTCACTTCTTGTTCCAAATGCATACTCTCTCGAGAAGCGGTTGCCAAAAAAACTAGAGGTTTTGACTATCCATCTTAGATTCTATGGAAGCCTGAAGTACATACTTTGCCCAATGTTGCTAATGTTCATATGATCAAAGGTAGAAGAAAAAATTCCATAGAAGGAAGGTGTTGAAGATGGATCAATGGCCATTGGCCGCACATAGGTGACCACAATGAGAAAGGCCAATCAAAAGGGATGCTGAATCATGACAAGACAAAATGATTGTCACCAACATTCTAGACATTTTGAGAATTCATCGAATACAAACTCTGAGGAAGGGTAATTTGGTTTCGTTTCCAATATTCTCTCCTCTAACTTCACCTTTGACATAATTTCTCTATTTGACAGAAAGTATCGAGATTTAAGGAACAAACTCAATGGAATAATTTGAGCAAATCGATACTAGCCAAGCAAGTGTATGAGAATAATCCATATCAAATTCACCTAACTTGGGGTGAAAGGACGTGTTGTCCTAGAGCCGGATGATTAAATAAAAAGGAAGCGTCCCATGGACACTACCAGTGCCTCGGCCTGGTGGTATGGAGGATGAAGCGGTCCAAGAACAACCGGGGTTCAATCCCCGGAAACGGCAACAATGCTGCCATGTGTAAAAAAACTAATAAAAAATATTTTGCCTCTCTTGGTTCTACAAAAATGGGAGGGTACTTGACCTAATGAAACTAAAAGTGCTGGACTTCACACCCTCCTCAAGATTTAGGATCACAGGTCTATTCCTTTGTTTACAAACTGATGAGTCGTTTGCAAACCAACGAAAGGAAATGTTGTATCGCTCCTAGTTTTTCAACTCCTAAAAATTCATATACTAACACATTTCCTCTTATCCAATGTAGGATCACCTGACCACCACAGGTATGGATGACAAATCAAGGAGTGGTATGTCAAACTCTGATAAACTCTCCCAAGCGAAATGGTGTCTTAAATATCGCCGAAGCAAATCCCAAGAATATTGCAGGCCTCAATTTGCATTTTTGCTTTTAGCACTACTTATTGATCTATTTTTACATCTTCACGTATGCAAATGCAAAAGCAAACACATCCATCGAATCAAAGATTAGTTCTGATTAATTGTTTGTGTGTTATTTCCCCTTTTGAAATAGGGGCAATCCGTGAGTATTCATTTTTTTTTGAATAATCCCCTTTGTGTTCAGGATTTAACACATCGATAGGGGCAATTTTGTTAAATGCTTTTGATGAAATTTTCTGAGTAAAATCAATTATTTGTTTCAAGAGTACAAAATCCCTCATACTTTATGCCTTTTTCAAACGGATTTTGCATGAAGATTTTGTCTGTCTAAGTCACTGATTCCATCGAGGGTTATCACAGTAGACGGTTGAATGAATGACGTGGGAACGATCGAGCATGCCAAATGAGGTGCATCAGAATGATGAAAGGCAAGTTATATCCCACACACAGTCCCCTGTTTATACAATTATGAGATGAGTATAGGAGGTTCCATGTCTGCATGGAAAATGATTCTCTCGCGAGTGGTACAATAACCAAAGTAATGAGGGTCAATTTATTTCTTTACCCTAAACACTACAGGTTATCCATTGCTTACCCCATTTGAGTTTCATACACTTGTGAAGTTTCTTTCATACCCCTGTCAAGAACCACCCCAAATTGGGGCAGATCAAAGGTGAGATGACATCACAAGGCGAGAAAGAAGATAGAAATTTTCTTGCTCGCACTTGCATCAATCTTTGGATGTCTTTATTGCATATTGAACAGTCATCATAATTTAAGCACCCCATAATGATAGAGAACAATTCTTTCTCTACCTTATGCACTTGTATCCGTCGTACAACACAATTAAGTCTGTAATTTCACCCTCACATTGAGGCAAAGCAGCAGTTACTGCCATTCAAGCGGCATGATCCGGAGCGCGGACTCAAGATAAAGACCCCAAGAGTCTAATAGCAGTGTTTTGCTTAAACTTACCTAGGCTAGTTTTTCAAACAACAAAAATGAAAAACTAAGGGCAAGAAAAAGCAGTGTGCTTGGTAAAAGCAAGATCAATACCCATAGTTGAGAAAATTGGACTAAAAATTAGGGGCATGAAAAAACAGTGTGCCTAGTAAAAAGCAAGGCTGACACCCTTAGACAAAAAAGTGAATTTTAGCCAATTGTACTCCCAAGTAAAGCTGTTGTCGTGGTTCAATTAATGGAGCCTCCATGAAGATAATATCTAGCGGTGAGTTGAAAGACATGTGACAATGCCAAGACAATCACCAACTCTCACCCTTTTACACATGAACCGAGCTTACGTTGCGTCCCTCTGTGAAAGTCTCTTTAGACTAAGGCATTTCAATTAATGTAGCACTTCATATGTTTATAAGCATCGCTCGAAGAAGTATGAGTAAAATTATATCTATCTCTTTTCATAGGGTTCTTGACTTATAAACCCGGAGATGATTATGTTGCATTTCTTTCATAAGCCTTGACCTTATGGTCCCCTTTGATAAGCCATTGACCAAACCTACATTACGGTCCCTCCAAAGACCTCTTAAATTGATAAAGTCGTACCGCTTGCGAGAATACTTTGACTCCTACTAATATGATGATAGTGAGATGGTGTGATTCTTATAAATCCTGTATTAATAGTTAGTATAAAACAACCTTTTCCATGAGAGTGAGTGGAAAATCCTTTTAGACTGAAAGTCCCTCATTTGGCATGTTCAAGACGTTCACATTTTGAATGAAGATTGTCTTTCAAAATTCTCACAATGGAACTTTGGTGATGCAAAATTGACAAAATTGTCATGCATGAATCCCATTTAAACTCATGAATTTACAACATGTACAATCTTGTGTACATATTGTGTGTTGTCTAACAAGAGACATACTCTTAGATATCGGAGATATCTCCGGATAAGCATATCTCTACCCCTTATTCCAAAAACCTTGTGTCTGACCAAGTGTTTCATTGCTCCTGAGTACCTACCATTGTTTGGGTACTTTGTTTCATTGACACTCGACCTATTCGAGTTGTTTTCAGAGTTTGGATACTTGCTACTGTTCAGGTATCCCATTATCTTTGAGTACCTGCTATAGTCTAAGTACCCCCTTATTGACGCTCAACCTATTCAAGTTGTCCTCGAAGTATGGATACTTGCGATTGTCCAAGTATCCCATTATCCTTGTATGCTTGCCACAGTCTGGGTATTCTCTCTTATCGACACTCGACTTGTTCGAATTGTCCTCAGGATATAAATACTTGTGATTGTTTAGGTATCCCATTGTCTTTGAGTAACTGACATTGTTCAGGTACTCTCTCTTATTGACACTTGACTTGTTTGAGTTGTCCTTAGAGTATGGATACTGGTGACTACTCAAGTATCCTATTGTCTTCAAGTACCTGCCACCGTCCAAGTACTCCATTTCCATTACACTCGACCTGCCCAAGTTGTCCTCAAATTGTATCATTGAATACTAGCAAGCTGTTCAAGTATTCCAATGCTTTATGTACCTGCGGCTACCTAGGTGTTCCAACCCTTTTGAGTACCTATGGTTATCCAGGTAAGCCTTGTGCTACATTCAAAATTTATGTTACCAGGAGGTGGGAGACCTTCACCAATTATCAAGAGGTGAGAGACCTTCGTGAATATCTGAGATGCATCCTCGATATTCCATATACCAGGAGGTAGAAGACCTTCATTACTAGGAGGTGGAAGACCTTCATCAATTGTCAGGAGGTGATAAACCTTTACGAATATTCGAGGTACGTCATCAATATTCCATTTACCAGAAGGTAGGAAACCTTCACAAATGTTTAAAGAGATAGGAGATTTTCACGAATATCCAAGGTGCATCCTTGATATCACAACTTCTCTCTCCTTGGAGGTGAAAGACTTCACAGATATCCTGAGTTCGTCCTAGTTATTGCCAAGTTCTCTTTACCAGAAGGTGAGAGACCTTCCCAAGTGTTGGAAGTGAGTAGTCACAAGTACTCTTTCGATGCCTGTGAATGTCTAGGTATCTTTCAAGATATTTTTCAGGAAATATCACTAGGGAAATGACACGGCGTGCTTCCGTAGCTCGGAGTCCCCTTACATCAACTTGGTGTGCTTACATAACCCGGAGTCCATGCTTTCGTAGCTTGGAGTCCACCTGCATCGACGTGGCGTGCTTCCGTAGCCTGATGTCCTCCTACCTTGAACCGGCGTGCTTCCAAAGCTCGAAGTCCCCCTACATCGACTCGGCGTGCTTCTGTAGCCCAGAGCCCCAACGTAGCTTGGAGCCCCCTTTCATCGATCCGGCGTGCTTTCGTAGCCTGACGTCCCTTTACATCGACCCGGCGTGCTTCTGTAGCCCGGAGTCCCTTCCTCAACCTGGTGTGCTTCTGTAGATTGGAGTCCCCTATCTTGACACGGCATGCTTCCATAACCCGAAGTCACTATTCATCGACATGGTGTGCTTTTGTAGCCTAGAGTCCCTTTATCGACACGATGTGCTTCCGTAACCCAATGTCCTCCTACATCGATCCGACGTGCTGCCGTAGCTCAAAGTCCCCCTTCATTGACCTAGTGTGCTTTTGAAGCCCATAGTCTCCCTTTTATTGACCCGGCATGCTTTGATAGCCTAGAGTCCCCCTATATCGACCCGACGTGCTTCCATAGCTCGGGGTCCATCTCATCGACCTGATGTGCTTCCGTAGCACGAAGTCAAGTAAACAAATTGTTGCTCTGACAGGTGACCGAAGAAAGGTTCGGGTCCTGGAAAGGAAATTTCCCGTCAAGGCGACTGAAGAAAGATTCGAGTCATAAATAAACAACTTATTGCTCTAACAATCGATTGAAGAATAGTTTAGGTCTTGTAAAAGCAATTTCCAATCAAGTCGGTCGAAGAAAGGTTCAAGTCTTCGAAAAGCAACTTCCTCGTGTCATCAGGTAAAATGATACCCTGATACTTGCCAAACTCATGGTTCGTGCCCCATATCACTCATTCCCGGTAAGTAACTAAGGTATCTTTTTATCTGTCTTAGTATATATTATACTATATTGCCTTCTTTGCATAGGACACCTAGCCCTAACATAAGCTATTACTATCCACTACATCTGCATGGACAAAATTTAGGTATTAGTTTGTGTTTGAATGCAACCTTTGCAAGCTCACCTTCAAATATGGGTAATTGTTGACATCTAAATTTTGGCTAGATATTTTGAATTAAATTGCATAAGAAAATTAGGGACCAATTTGGCCCTAACAAAAATGATTTTCGCATCACCTAGGTCTTAGTTTTTATTTGCATCCATTAAGTTTTATTTTCTAGTTTTATTTTCCTTTTTCTTACCTTATTTTAGATAACTAGAATTATATAATAATAAAAAAAGGGGCTCGCAGGGGCTGGGCCTTTGTGCCTAGCTCCCCTTCTTCTTCTTTTTTCACCCATGCGGGCCCAAGGCCCATTCCCACGTTTTTTTTTCCTTGGCCCGGCCCCCTCCTCCTTGTTTTCTTCCTCCTTGCCTCTACAACACGCGCATAGAGAAGGCCGAACGTGCACGAGGCCGGACAGAAGAGGAGAACGGTGACACACGTGGAGCGGCACAAACGGAGGGGACACGTCTTCAATGTAGTAGAGGAGGCGGCCTAGCTAGAGCCGCCTCGACTGGTAGGATGTCGGTTCGGTTGGGGGAGGTCACTCGGAGCGCTAAGGACCGGCGATCTAAGCACCTCTGCCGACCAGCCTCCTTGCCTATAAATAGGGCGTCGGGAGGGAGGCCAAGAATACACACATGAAGAGAGAGAGATCGGTGGAGCGAGCTTGACGACTTCCCCTTAGAGACATCTAGGGATGTCTAAGAGTAAGTAGATTCGAGATCTAAGGGGAAAGGAAAAGAGGAAGGAGATTTGGGGAAAGCCAGATCTAAGAGAAGGAGGTTCGGGAGAGAGAAACCAGGGCGGAGAGAGAGATTTGAGTTTGTAGGAGAGATGCGGGACTTGTCTCGGTGACCTGTTGCCGCTGTGGCTTCACCTGCCATTGCACTGGCGACTTGTTGCGAGCCCCGCCGTGCTGAGCTTGTTGGCTTGATGCTTGCCGCTTCGCCGATCTGTCGTTGTCCCTGTGCCGAGCTGATCTGTGCCATTGCTTGTCGTTGTTGCCCCTTTCGTGTCTTAGCCTGAGCGTGCCCACAATTGAGACCGAGGAACCTAGGCTTGCAGAGTTGCTTGTAGTGCCTTCGCATCCAAAATTTTCGGGCCAGTCGCCATCGCACGTTGCGGCCGTCTTCGTCGAATGAGAGAAAGAGAGAGACGAGGGAGAGATTTGGGTTGACGACCGCGAATTGGGTCGAACATAGGTATCTAGTCGGGTAGGGTTTTGGCAGATTCGGGCCATACATGTGGGTTAGGTTTGGATTGACCTAAAATTTGGGTCGGGCATTTTCTTTTAATTAAAAGAGAGCCTAGTTTTGTGTAACAACTTGGATTGTTTTTTTACAAAAAAAAAAAAAAAAGAAAAAGAGAGAGGATTTCTTGCCGGGCCCATGCTTTAGGCCCATTTCGGGCCACCGGCTTTAGCGAGCCAGGTTAGTCCCAACCTAGGAATTTGACCAGGGTCGTTTTTATAATATATTATTATTTTTTAAAAATATAATAAAAAATTAAAACTCGGAAAAATCTAAAAATAATTTATATTTTCCAAAACATAAAAAAATCCGAAATTCTTTTTTTTTTTTATTTTCAAAAATAGAAAAAGACCAAAAAATATGGTTTTTGATTAGTTTTCTCCGTAAATGCATAGAAAACCCTTAAAAAACCCCCAAAAAAAAGAAAGAAAGAAAAGAAATCGTATTTAACTTCTTGGAAGCAAATATTGACTTATTTCATGCATTCCAATTGCACCTTTGTGATGCATGGATTTCTATTTCCTCGTTTGATTAGGAATTGAGTCCTAGAACTTGTGATCGGTATAAAATGCTGCATAAATGCTTTATTTAATATTTAAACAAGATTATGTACCGGAAGCGCATTAGTGATTAATTAGTGTAATCAAGTCTCCGATCCTAGTTTCTATGATTGCGTAGAAGTGAATTATTTCTCCCAATAGTTTACTTGGGTTTCTAATCAACTCACCTCAAATCGATTAGTAGCGACTCCTATTTGAAATTGATTTATAGGTTAAAAATTCGGACCATAAGTCGTGAATTGGTGGACTTGGGAGAGCCCGCGCTAAACCTAATAAACTCAGCGAGCCATTAGCCTCCGCACTCGTTTGCATGTAATAAGATGCCTAAAAAATGAGGTCACGACAAGTCCTAAATATTTATTTTTATTGAGTGAGAGTCCTAAACATTTTCACTTTTTGTCAATTGAGTCCATTCGGCTAATTTTAGTTGTAAATCATTGATGTGGACACTAGTGATGTCATGTAGAGCAGCTAACACCGATATAAATAATATTTAATAATATTTTCATATTTTTTGAATTTTATATATTTTTTTCTTTCTTCTTTTTTTTTGCTGGTGGTTGGTGGCCAGCCACCTGCAAGGGCTTAACGATTTTAATGAGAGCACCTGTGGCCATTTAAGAGATGCAAAACGTTAGGCTTCCATGGACTTTCGCTGCAAAATGAAGGTTCGAAGGAAACTGCGTCTTCCATGTCTGGTCTCCGGCCACAGACCAAAGTCAACCCAAACTTTAGGCAATCCTATAGGGCAACTTACAGGTTCTCCCTTGAATTCAATGACCATCCGTCCTCACGATCATGATCTCATTCATGCCTTTCCCTTTCCTCTCTTCGACCCTAGCCTTCCTCGGCTTGTGGCTCTCAATTTCCTCACTAGGCAATACCTCGATCCTCTGCCTCATGTGGCCATTCTCCGAGGGATGCGGCAATGCTACATTGGCAATGGACTTGAACTGCCAAGGCTACAGTATCCGTAGCCTTGAGCCTTGGGAGCTTGGCTCCATTGGAGCCTACGGCTTATTCTCTGCCTCATGTAGCTGTTCTCCAAGGGATGTGGCATCGTCACATTGGTGATGGACTTGAACGGCCGAGGCTTAGGATTCGTAGCCTTAAGCCCCGGGAGCTTGTCTCCATTGAAGCCTACGGCTCACACTCTTTGACCACACCACAACAAATTCCAGCCATTACAAGAATTATCTCACTCCTGATTGACTAAACAAACTGAACTTCCTAAAATTTCGATCACAGTGTCAATTGAATTTTAGCTTGTTAGCTCTTAAAGACAGACGGAATTAAACCTAGAAAATTAACAAGGGAAGCAATGGAACCAAGTAAGAAGATAGTGAAAGTAATGGTTTGCATCTCTTTGCTAGATCTAGCCTGGCCAAGAGCTACTCTCTCTAGATTTGGGGAGGCCAGCACTTGCCCAGGCCAAGGCGGCCTCGCTTGGCCTAGGTGAGGGCTCCCCTCATTGTGTTTCACCAAGGTCGGCTCGCCTAGCCATGGTCGATGGCTGGTCACTGGCATAAAGAGAAGAAAGGAAAAAAAAAGAAAGAAAAAAATTAAAAATTGAAAAAATATTTACATATAATTAAAAATTATACATGTTAGCATTGGTTGTGCCATGTAGGATGAGTCAAAATTGCCCGGATGGACTTTAGCAAAATAGGAAAAGATTTAGCACTTAATTGACAAAATTGAAATGTTTATGGCTAAATTGATAATGATGCAATGAGTTTATAAATTTTTAGACAATTTTCTCACGCACGACTCATTTTGTGGCAATCCTCCATATCTTTCGCTATGTCAAGGTATCTTGTTTCATGGCTTTCAGTTTTTTTGCTTAATCTATCATAGAGCTCCAAGCTTATTTTTGTTAGTAATATTAGGATATTTAGATTTCTCTTAGAGATATTTAGGATATTTAGATTTCCTTTAGAGATATTTAGGATATTTTCTCTTGTTTTGATATCTCTTTTGATTATACAAATATGATATAATTTTCTTTGATTTCCTCCATTACTCTTTTCATATATTGAATTATACAAAAAACTCCTCAATTCTCTTTTTAGCTTTATATGTAACTTGGTATATAGAAAATTCCACAATCCTAGTGCATTGGGTGCACTTCACACCGGTTGCACCTAAGAAATTTTCCAATTCTATAATTTTTTGGGGCTTTGCCCATCCCCACCGCTCGACAATGGTCGCCTAGGTGCATCATTCTTGTCTGACTAAGCATCACAGTGGTTGTCTTATGTCGCCAAGTCAAACTTTTCTTTTCTACAGAGGTATTTTTTGACGCCACGAAGACGCATTTCCACAGAGTAACTTTTCCCGTAGCAAAGCCTAGCTTATCTTGCTTACTGTAATCATGCCAGCTGTATCAATTGTGTTTAAGTTATTGTCTCAATAGCAAAGTTGACCACAAGGGACGCATGCTACTTGACTCCATTTCCTTTGATTCTTGACTTTTAACTTCTTATTTTGAGAAGCCAACACCTTCACCAAACTTGTAGTTGTCAAGCAAGAAACATATTCAAATATTCTCATCCGCGGAATTTGGGAGGCATCATATGTCACACCCCAAAATTACAAAGAATGGGGATGACACAGTTGTCCTTCCACACAAAGGACGCAGCCTCAAACACAACTCACAACTTCAAATCAATTTATATATACATATCAGATAAACCAATAGGTTGGTTGCAATATCAGAGTTTTCATAATCCACCAAAAAGAAATATACAATTAGAATTCAGCTAACCCAACTACTTGCAACAACTATGTACACCATTTCTTTAAACCATACCCAAAAATAGAACTCTCCAAAGTTTCCCACTGATGGCGCTCTCGCTCTATTCGCCGCTAACCGAGGAACCTGAAAAGATTAAAGGACTAGTGGAATGAGCAACAACAGCTCAGTGAGTAGCACATATTTCCTAAACAGATCGAGCAACCACTATGCATGTATACAAAGCAATACCAAATTTCATAACTCAAACTGAATATATAAAATACATATTGAATCATATAAGAGTTATTTCTTATCATCAAAGCTTTATACTAATATGAAAACTCATTTAAATCACCATCAAAAGTCAAGTATCGATAGTCAAGTCCATTGAATAATCTCCATAAAAAATATCATATATCAATGGTCCATCCATTGACTAATCTATTGCTCAATACTCTACCATGGTCACGACACAATGCCTAGTGACAAGGTGACCAAGATTCCCCCATTAGCAAGGTCTCCACCTACAAAGCTGGTGGCTCAGCCTAGAATGATATCCTAAATCTGGTATGCATACCCCAAAAACCCCTCACTGGGTTCACAGTCATATTGAGGATAAATAACCATCCTCCAATACCAGAAATTCAATCCAGAAATCAATATCTTAAACCATGCAAATAACATTTTGCAGCATAGCCCATCATCCATTTCCTATCCATTTCTCAAGTCATCATAAACCTTTTCATAAATCAATTGCAAAGCAATTTCATATATATTACCTCACGAATTTTGTATAACATGTTTTTCAAATATTCATAATCAACCAAGGGGTAGCAAATGCTTGATCTGGCTTTTATGCAATAAAAATGCTCCTCAATTCAATATATATAAAATATACTTCAAGACATGATTTTACAAAACCAAAGAAGATATAGTACCACTCACCTCGTTGTCTACAACCAAACAACAAACGATACTTGTATCGTCGAACTCACGGCCCTATCAAATAATCGAAGAATAATATTAAAATAAAATAAAAATCTATCTCAACTATGAAACGACTAAATTATGCCTTAACTCTAACAAAAGGACTCCTACGCTAACAAATCACATAACCCAAGCAATTGTTCAAGCCGTTCGCGACGCAAAGTTTAAGCGCAAAACTTAGTTACACTATTACTTTCTCCTCTGAACCCTGTTTCGAAAGTATTTATAGTCAAAAGAAAGCCCTTCAAATATACTACATGAATCCCAACTTGACCGTCCCAAAATCAAGCTGAAAAATGACAAAATCCGGGCCCAAAGTTGCTGGACGCGTATTGTTCACTGCGTGTAGGAAACTTTGAAATTTTGTTTCGGACAAACCATAAGCTCAAATCATAATCCCTAAAATCCCATGGCTCCACAACACCCTAAACTATCATTTCTACAAAAATACACAGCTCAACGACACCAAAATCGGACTTCGCCGCTCGATTTTCCAAAAATTCCAAATTTGAGCCCTAAACCCATAAATTACGTCGATTGGACGAACGAGGGGCCTAATCTCTTCCCGGGCTCTGCGTTATGGAGTTGAGTCAGCTTGATGAGGCATCCACGGCGTGCACATGCCAAAACCCCTTTCATTTCTTCCCCCTTCTCTTCTTCTTCTTCTTCTTCTTCTTCTTCTCTTCTTTCTTTTTGGTCGAGGGAGCTCTCAGCTTCTATTTAGCCGAGCCCCCCTCCTCTCCTTTTTGCTTTATTGACTCTTCAACTTCTTTTTTCTTTTTCTTCTTTTGGGGCCCATTAGCCTAATATTACATCATATGTGTCACCTCGTCTCATATATGTAGAAGCTTATTTTAATCGAAGAGTTTGTGACATTGTTTGGATTACTTTTCAAACTCAAGTCAATTTGTTTCAATTCAACTTGTGTTTGAGGGGGAATATTAGTAATATTAGGACATTGTTTATCTTGGAGATATTTAGGATATTGTCTCTTATTTCAATATGTGTTTTGGTTATGCATGTTTGATTTGATTTCTTTTGATTTCTTCTATTTAAGTCTATAAATAGGCTCTCCACATACTCTTTTTCGTATAACTCAATTGTTCAATTTTCTTCTCTACTTTATATTAAACTATTTTGATGCAGATTGTGCCCATGATCTTTCAGATTATCGCTCCATAGGCTATTGGTTCTTCCTAGTCAATTCTCTTATCTATCAGTTTAGCAAAAAGCAGACCATCGCACTTGATAGTATAAATGTATTGTCGTGGTTGTGATAGTTAGTACAAGTAGGGGTGTCAAAAATACTTGAACTGAACCGAAAATTTTGGATCTTTTTGGTTGGAGTATCATTTGGTTAATAAGTAAGGAAATTTGCATATATTGACAGTCGGTTTGGGTTATGGGTTTCCTCTTTTTTTTTTTATTCGCTTCATCTTATTCCCTTCACCTCTCTCTCTCTCTCTCTCTCTCGTTGCCTCCCCCACAAACCTTTTGTCAAACTCTCCCACTCCACCAGGCGAACCCAAACCCCACGTTTCAAAAACTCACCAGACAGCCCAGGCGAGTCACCTCCCTGTGGCCACAACCGCCCATCTCCACCCTTTGCCAACGTCAACCGCCCACTCCGCTTCTCTCTCCGCCGGTCCTCATCCTCCTCTACCCATACTCGCCCTTGTTCTTTTGTTCTTTGTGATCCACTTGTTCTATCTCCTTCTCCTCCCATATCCTCTAAGCCATCACTATTAAGTGTTCTATATTTATGACTGTTTAGACAATTTTCTCTCTATAAAATCGTCCATCTTGTCTCTACTCCATCTGTCAATTAAACTTTTGATATTTTCACAAGGCACATCCGCTGAAGCATTTCTTTAATCTTTTTCTCCAGACTTAAGTTGACGTTTTCCCTCCCACCTTGATGTTGAGGGAGATTTTAGAGATATCTGTAATCTCTCCAAATTGTGCAGTATCTATAATTGATATCGATCTACTTAGGATAATAATTTAATATTGCCATTAAATATGATACACCGAATATATCCTAACCATAGATTGGTTTCCCTAAAGCCTATATATATAGCCATGTACTCCTTCATTGTCATATATAGGAAACATGCATTTCTCTCTATTCGTTAATTGAAGATAATTTTTTATATATCTAATATCATCCTTAACAAAACAAAGGTTGAATTTTCCTTTTTTGGCCATATGAGTTCTGGTCAATCCGAATGAAAACCCCACTTTTTGCGCATTCTCAGGACTTCCGCTGACTCAAAGTCGACAGCCGTTGCGTGAAAGTCGACTTTTCAAAATCGCCCACGTGTCTTTTTGATCTCGGACTTTCATGCAAGAAGCAGAGAAGGCAAACTTGTCTGATTGCAAGTGGAGCCCGAATGATAGTCAAACAGTCCTTGCCAACCTCTTCTTGAATGTTTCCACTCCACCTACTTAGCCACAATTAACGCCGCCAATCACGCCTACAGATTGAAGGACCCCTCGACAAGGCAGACCATCAGATGGAATCTTGACTATTGTCCCTAAAGTTTTAAATATGGATTCCCAGTCTATAAAAAAGAAAAGTCTAAATTACCTGGTTCGAGGAAGGTGACAGTGTTCATGGGGCCAAAAGAATTGGACAAAGAGTAGCTCATGACATGTTTCTAAAATGGCAAAAAGGATAAGAACAAGTCGAATTGCGTATTAACAAGGGGAGCGTGTTTTTGGAATATATACGTGAACCTGGAATTAATTCTCAAGAGGCTACCGGGATGGATGACCTCTGAAAAAGTGTCAACTTGTATGCCAAATGACAAAACTATGAGTCGCGATATGGGACGAATCAAAATAGACAATTTATCAAAAGAGTTAATTTACATATGTTGCAAAAATAGGTAAAGTTCTGAACGGATTTTATTCGATGCATGACATGTTAACCGTCATTTTTAATTTAGGATGACGGACGCCATTCATCCAGGAAATCTAAAGCATCTTCTTTTCTTTACGTAGGCCGTGCACGACTGGAAATCCAGTGAAGATGAGGGCTAATGGCAAAGTCATGCCTAGAGACTTCAGTTCTCTTATTAGAAAAGAACCTAAGCGTTAATTGGTGGGGACAAATTGACCTTTGGGACCTAAAAGGGGAAGCACGACGTGCCTCTAGCTGTCGGTTCTCAAGTTGTGATTTGGCTCCAGCACTCGAGTTTGCGTTCATTGGAAGAGTGTCTCATGGGTTCATGTAGTTAATTTTTTATAGCATTATGATAACGAATCTCTTCCTTTATTCATCCACTCTTGTCCCCAGAGATAAGCACTGAGAACGACGTTTCCTCCGTTGAATTCATGACAAGGCAAAGGAAGAGACTGCAAGTTTCTTAGGTCTCGCATCTTTGGACACGTTTGCTTGTCAAAGGTCCTCCACACTACAAAGCTTTTAAAGTTCTGCAAAAGTCCCAGTTCATAAGTTTTATTGCCCTTTCCCAACTTTTGAATCACCCTTTTCAGTTTTTTGATAACCGATCATCATCTCTCAGAGTGCTTCTGCACAAGATGGCGCTCTTCTGTAGCCTGGTGATCCTTCTCATGACCAACCTCTTTTACATGCCGGTGCAATCTCTGAACAATGAAGGCCTCGCGCTCTGGTCCTTGAAAGAGTCCATCCGTGAAGAAGCCGGCAGGTTCTTAAAAAATTGGAACTTGTCTGACGAAACTCCGTGCAAGTGGAAAGGAGTCGAATGCGAAAGAGACAGAGTCGTTTGTCTCAGCCTTTCGAATAAGAATCTCACAGGCTTCCTTCCTTCAATCTTTGGAAACCTATCGGCGCTCCGGCATATCGATCTCAGGAACAACAACCTCTCGGGAAGCCTACCTGTCACGCTCTTTGATGTGAATGGGTTACAAAGCCTGGTGCTCTCAGGGAACTCTTTCTCCGGGATGATTCCTGAAGAACTTGGAAAGCTCGGTTCACTTCAGACCTTGGATTTTTCCCGGAATTCATTCAACGGTTCGGTCCCAGCATCATTACTTTGGTGTGGGAAACTTAACGTGCTTGATTTGAGTCGGAATGGATTCTCAGGATCCCTGCCTGATGGGTTCGGGACTAGATTAACTCGTCTTCAACATCTCAATCTTTCATTCAACATGTTCACCGGTTCCATCCCCAGTGATATGGGGAACTTGTCGAGCTTGCAAGGGATTCTGAATTTGTCAAATAACTTGTTCAGTGGCCTGATCCCAGCAAACCTAGGAAAACTCCCTGAGACTGTCTACATTGATCTCAGCCACAACAATCTCTGTGGACCAATACCGCAAAATGGTGCTCTACTTGATGCAGGGCCGACTGCTTTCATCGGTAATCCTCTGCTCTGTGGAGTGCCACTCAAGTCGATGTGCCCACCCGACATTCCCAACCCACATTTCCCGCCAATTCCGCCAATTCCATCCCAGGTTTTGCCTTCTGGGCCTAAAAGAGGAAGTGCCATGAGTAAAGAGATCTTGATCTCAATAATTGCGAGCTCCATGGTCGGAAGCTGCTTTCTCGGGTGGTTGTTGTCCCATGTATGTCGAAAGTATCGTGATTGCAGGGTATGTGACAGTATTACTAACAGTGTTAATGAAGAGAAAGTGATGTTTAAGAAGGAGCTCTTCTGCTTTGGAAAGGAGGCCGTCGAGGCTCTCTCACAAAAGATGGAGCAGTACAAGTTCGTGGCGCTGGACTCGCAGGTTAATTTCGATCTCGACAAGCTCCTGAAAGCATCTGCTTTCCTTTTGGGCAAGACAGGGACCGGAATAGTTTACAAAGTTGTTCTTGAGGACGGGCTGACCTTAGCAGTCAGGAGATTGGGCGGAGATTCTCAGAGGCTAAAGGAATTCCAAACCGAGGTTGAAGCAATAGCGAAGATCAAGCACTCGAATATCGTGCCTCTCCGAGCTTATTGCTGGTCTGGCGATGAGAAGCTGCTCATATACGATTTCATACCCAATGGTGACCTCTCTGCAGCAGTACATGGTATAATTTGCATATTTTTTTTATTTATTATAAATGAAAGAATTGTAAAATTAGGTGGTAGAACTCACCAAAATGTTGAACAATGATTATGCAAGTCGATCTTATCTGTGCACTACAAATTTATTTTGTTTGGCAGGGAAGGCTGGGACAACAAATTCAATGCCGCTTTCATGGAGCACACGTCTCAGGATCATGAAAGGAGTAGCAAAAGGCGTAGCCCATCTTCATGAGTTCAGTCCAAAAAGGTACGTCCATGGAGACTTGAAACCGAGCAATGTACTGCTTGGGAAGAATATGAAGCCCTTCATCTCTGATTTTGGCATCAGTCGACTTGCTAATTTCACTGGAGAATCTTCAAAGTTTCACCTTGAACAAGTAGCGATGGGGACGCCAGAGCCGAGCTCTCCCTATGAGTTCACAGCAATAAACACCACTGAGAATTTGAGATCCTATTATCAAGCGCCTGAAGCATCCAAACCGACGAAGCCATCGCAGAAGTGGGATGTCTACTCCTTCGGGATGATTTTACTAGAGATGATCACAGGGAAGATGCCCATAGTTGAAGTGGGGTCTCTCAGATTCGATCTGGTCCGATGGGTGCAGATGAGTGTTGATGAAAGAATTCCAATTTCCAGCATTATAGATCCCATCTTGCTCCACGATCTTGACAAGGAAGAAGAGATGGCCACAGTGCTTCACATGGCTCTTGCTTGTCTGAACAAGAGCCCTGAAAGGAGACCTTCTATGAGGCATGTCATGAACAATTTGGACAAATTTGCCATCTTCACCAACACTTAGGCATTACAGTTCTTAATACAACAGTGGCAAGCGTTCATCGTCCTTTGCTTGGAAGCTGGTTGTTAAACAAGTTGTGCCTCTTCAGAGTTTGCTACTGCAGAAACAGGTCTGGGAGTAGAAAGGCCCGGGCTGATAAAATCTAATCAGGCTCAGAGAATCTACCGAGGATTGTTTCATCTCTTCATCTCCCTTGGCAAGATTTTCTTCATTCTCATGCTTAAATATGAGCCTAAGAGGTTGCTTGGTGGCAATTCTCTCCCATTTCTGATCCTTGCTTATACAGTTAGATGATAAATATGGTTCATTGAATTAGAGAGATATATATATATTGTTGTACTTCCATATCTAGCAGTAAAGGTCGTTGTTCCAAGCAGTCTTGATGGCAATGTTCTTTCAACTTGTTAAGCGATGCAACGATCCTAATGGCAGAAATGGACAGGCACCAAGAATCAACGGGACTTTAATTATGATAGTTGTGGAGCGCTGTTTTCTTTTCATCAATCGGAATTTAAATTAGATGTTTGCATATAAATTGATACTTGATTCAACGAAACGTGTACCCTCCAAATCTCCATTCAGAGCAAGCTCGCCCAAAAGTTTTCACCATGCAAAGCAGGGCTACAACAGGCGTTCCCTGGTCCAACTAGAGGTTACACAACATTTCGTCGAGATAACTATCTCGGATCACAACAACAAAACGCTCATCATAACAATAATACAGAGAAAAGTGAAATTGAATCTCACCCAGTGAGAATGCGAAAATTCATTAGTAGAATCGACTTTCCAATGACTAGCTCTGGTCAATAGGTAGCGCACATCGCCGCGAACAACATACTAGAATTTGGTCGAAATCAAGACTGAAATGGCCATCTGATTCTTGATAAACGTAGCCCCACACAGGGTCTTTTTTTCGCCCTTCTCTTCCTCTCAGTGTTTTCCTCGGACGAGCTCCCTTTTCTATGAAATGCTTCTGTTCACTCAGCTGACTCTCCTCTCTTTTCATTTTTGGCCGAGTGGCTCAAGGCCACAATTTGACCAAGTTGATGAGTGCCTGGGGGAACCCACACACACAACAGATCTCCCTCCAACTCACTTAAAGGGAGGCTCTCCATGCCCGCTGTCACCCTGCAAGTAAGTTTTTCTTGAGGCAAAGCTTTCGTCATCATATTTGACCCCCTGCCGCCAGTATGGATCTTCTCTTACTGCAGTTCCTTCATCTCGGAGCGAATCTTGAATCCAGTGATACCTCACTTCTTACTGCTTCGTATGTGAATGAAACATCCAGTTCTTGCTTAGATGGATCACACTCTGGCAGCCGCAGAATAGAGTATAATTCTTTTGTTCATGGCCTGACTCTTGTAGGAACCTCTTCATCCACAAGTTCTCCTTGCAGGATTCTGCCTCAGTCGTTGACTAAGGAACGCATTTCTGCAACTTTGGCTACCAAGACACTGCTCCCCATGCGTAAGTAACCAGATATCTCATCAAATTGTCCAGAGTCAATGCTACATACCCTGTCTGCATCGGTGGATCCTTATACCATAGGTTTGCCATTGTCAAGGCACAGACAAGAGTTAGAGGTGTCTCTGAGATACCCGAAAGTACATTTCACAAAACTGCCCAATGTTCTCTGCCTGGATTGGAGGGGAAGCAATAACGAGCCTACTGCATGAGTAATGTCTGGCTGGTACATACCATGGCGTAAATCGAGCTACCAACCGCCAATGCATACAGCACTTCCTTCATTTCTCCTTTGTCCGTCTCACTTGTAGGACACTAACTCAGCTTAAAAGGCATACAAGTGGAGCGCTAACTGGCTTTGACTTGCTCACGTTGAATCTCTCCAGCACCTTCTTGATGTATATCTCTCCTGCCATAATCAGGGTTACTTCTTGTAGGAGTGATTCTTATATTAAGGATCTGCTTAGTTGGTCCCAAGTCCTTCATAGCAAACGACTTTCTCAACTCTCCTTTCATACTGTGAATCTTCTCTGCATCCCAGCTGATAATCAACATATCTTCCATGTAGAGTAGAAGGGTAACGAACTCAGCATCTGCAAATGTCTTCATGAACACGGAGGGATCTGCAGTCATTTTGCCGTATCCATGATCTACCATGAACAAATCAAATGTTCTACACCACTGTCTTGGAGCCTGTTTACACCCATACAAGCTCTTCTTCAATTTACACACCAAATGCTCTTTTCCCCTCACTGCGAATCCCTTGGGTTGCTCCATATAGATATCCTCCTCCATATCATCATGAAGGAAAGCAGTCTTCATGGAGACCTCTTCAGTCTCTAGATTCATGCTGGCAGCGATGCCCGACAAATTACATAGCAAAGACATCTTACCTATGGGTGAGTAAATTTGCACAAAGTCAGATACCTTCTTCTGGTCAAGTGCCTTAACGACCAGTTGCATCGTTGCTTGGCTTTTAGCTCCTCTTTGGCTTTCAATCAAAAGACCCATTTATGCTAGAGTGTTCTCTTCCTTTGGGCAGTTTCACCGACTCAAAAGAGTGCTTCTCATGCAAGGATTTCATCTATTCTTGTATGGGTTTTAACCAATCTTCCCTGAGCTCATGCGACATAACCTCTTGGTAACTCTGGCTCTTCCCCATCAGTAAGCATGGTATTTATACAGGGAGGATATAAATGGGATGGTGCTCTTTAGCGGAACGTCTCAACTAAGGCTGAACTGCTGCTTCTGGAGGAACTTCCTGAATTTGCTCATCTGCCACATCATTATGAGGTGCAGGTACTTCTTTTGTAGGACTATCATGTTTTTCAACTTCCCCACCATCAAGGGTAGTGTTACGAGATACTTTTTGCGGATCAACACAAGTTCTGGAATCTTACTTTTGCTTCTCGTATTTCTGGAAATGTTCAATGGTTTCATCCTTTACATATACTCCATTGTGACTCCTGATAATCTTTTCTTCCACTAGAACTGACAGCCTGTAACCATACTCTTGATGAGCAGAACCCAGTAGCATACATAGTTTGGACTTCGCATCAAGCGTCTAACTCATCCCTTGAGATGTGCACAGAGGCTGTGGCCAAACACTCTCGAGTGCTTGTAAGAGACATCTTTTGCTGTCCGAACTCATTCTGATATGTCACCATCCAAAGGAACTGAGGCAGAAAGGTTGGTCAATTAGCTACAGTTGTTATTACCATACCCCAAAATGATTTAGGGAGCTTTGCATGAGAGAGCATGCACAAAATTATCTCGAGAATGGTGCAGTTCATTCTCTCTACAACACTATTCTGCTTTAGAGTCTTTGGGATGGTCTTCTCCGGCCTAATGTCATGATCTCTGTAGTACTACTCGATGGGACCTCAGTATTCATCACCATTATCTGCACAAACACATTTCAACTTCCTTTCCGTTGCCCTCCTGATACTGAAATGAAGCTGCTTGAATAGATCAAGTACCTCAGCGTTGATTGTCAAAGCAAATGCCCGGACTTTTCTAGAGTAATGATCAATAAATGTAACATGATACAGGGCACTGCCAAGAGTTCCAGCATCAATTGTGCATAAGTCAGCACGAACAAGATCTAAAGCCTGTGATCTTCTGGAGGGATAACAACTACAAAATGCAGCTCTATGTTGTTTGCCAGCCAGACAATAAGCACAAGCTTCTGAAGGCGTACCTTTCAAAGGAAGCAATTCCTTTCCAGTGAGAATTTGCAGTCCCTTCTCACATTTGTGACTAAGCAGCCTATGCCACAACTCTAATGAGGCATCCTCAACTGCGTTCACCTCTCCATGGCACGACCTGAGCTTCTGTCGTATACAGAGTGCTTGACTTGACACCTCTCACCACCATGAGAGAACCTTTGGCGATCTTCCATTTACCTCCACTGAAGTGGCTATGATAGCCCACGTTGTCAAGTGCACTAGCGGAGATCAACTGAAGACAGAATGTTTTGGAACATGTCTGACATGTCTTAGTACCAGCGTGCATTGGGTATTGGTTTGTGAAGAGATGCTACCAATGCCAACAATCTTGTCTACCTGTTGGAAATGGTGATCCATTTTCTAGAATTTCCTAGAGTTGCTAAACTTCTAGAATTTCCTAGATGAAGTTTCTAGAATTAAGAGGAAAATTTCAAGCATGTAAGAGAAGTCTAGAGAAGTCTAGTATTCAAGAGAAGTCTAGAAATGTAAGAGAAGTCTAGAGAAGTCTAGCATTCAAGAGAAGTCTAGAATCTTCTAAGGCGGTGACTTATGCCTATAAATAGGCTTGTAGTTCATTCATTTGAGTATGTGAGAGGTAAACCCTCCACCTTGTGTGAGAGGTAAACCCTCCACCTCTTGTGTGAGGTGAACCCTCCACCATGAAAGGTCTTAGATCTCCATCAAACTATTTCCTTCAACTATTGTAAAATTATTTTCATAAACTAATGAAACTATTTCCCATATCCCATGTTCTTTGTCATTCAATTATCCTATCTCATCCCTTGTCCATCCTCTACAAAATATACCATACACTTGCACACATCACTAATAAAAAACTATCATCAATACCAAAACTATACTTTCGCACCGCGCATATTTAATACACTAACACTACCCCATCACTCCCAATCCTAACATTACCACAATCACCGACAGTGTTTGATGGATGGATATCTCCCATGGAAGTAACGTTGAATGAGGCAGTCGAATCAACAACCACGTAGCGTCTTGGCTTGTGAGATTAACATAACCATCACCTCACACAACGGCCACATAATCATCAGATGCTGCTGCTGTAGAATCTTTTTCTTCTGTCTCTTCCTTTCCAACCTACTTCTGCTCCTTCTTGAGCAATCTGCACTCTATTTTCATGTGACCTGGCTAGCCACAATGGAAACACTTAAACTCCCTTTCTCAACTTGGATCTCCCCCTTCATTTACTACAACCAGTGTTATCTCGGGGCTTTCATAATCTGTTCCTCTCTTGCCGTTTTGTCACCGGTGCCCCGCATTGGGACGACTAGCCCGGAGATTTCCCTTTCATCTCCTCATTCAAGACACCACTCAACCAGTTCTATAGAAACAACACTGCCAGAAGCATAATTCACAAGCGCGACTCCAAAAGTTTACAACTG
Source organism: Eucalyptus marginata (assembly GCA_014182565.1). Lineage (NCBI taxonomy): Eukaryota > Viridiplantae > Streptophyta > Magnoliopsida > Myrtales > Myrtaceae > Eucalyptus > Eucalyptus marginata. The sequence continues at coordinate 19,677,103 of CM024594.1, forward strand.
GCCCATAATCCCCAGGAAATTCATTCAAGCAATCGGCAACAGTGGTTACCTCTCCATATTTCAGATGCGTCGTTTGCTTAAGTGGAAATAACTTATTATTTCCAGTCTTCAAGGCGAACAACTGCTCAAATTCCAATTCCAAAGTCCTTGCATATGTGTCCCTACAGATGAGATTGTGTGCATTACTATCTACCAATTGCCGAATGAATCCCCATACCTGCTCATGCTCACATGCCCAGTTCTCATCACTTAGATTCAGGTTTCTCAGTAGCAAACACCGGAAGATGCAACGATTCCGCAAACGTTAGATCTTTCGTTTTACTCTTCCATATATGATAATTTGTGCCACTCAAAATGTCACACCCTAAAACTACAAAGAACGGGGATGACACGGCCTTCCTTCCATGCAAAGGATGCAACCTCAAACACAACCAATAACCTAATATCAACTTATATATATCTCAAACCATATATACATACATATTAGATAAACGAACAGGTTGGTTGCAATATCAGAGTTTCTATAATCCACCAAAAAGAAATATACATTTAGAACTCAACCGTCCAACCACTAGTAAGGATTATGTGCACCACTTCTTTAAACCATACCCAAAAATAGAACTTCCAAAAGTTTTCCAACAGCGCTCTCATCCTACTAATAGCTAACCCTGGGACCTAAAAACATGGAAGATGAATGGAATGAACAACCACAACTCAGTGAGTAGTATATATCATAAAAGCATATCAAACTTCCACATTACATATTTAAAACTCAAGTCATGACTCATTATTACTAAACAAAAACATAATAACTTGCATGAACAAAATGCGTTATATGTCACCTCAACTTAGTTATATCAAATAGCAAAATTTCTTATTCATCCATAATAACAAAACAAGCATCACCAATTTGGTTCAATAATCGGACTCATTCTATCTCATATCAATGGTTCATTCCAGTTTAATATCCAAGCTCAAGGCCCTAGAGATGGCTCCCACGAAATTACGTTGTCATGTAGTGTGACATCCTGATTTTCCAATTCTGGTTTCAATTGAATAAGTCGGGCATTTCATCTTTGCGCCTATAGCTCTCTTCTCTGAGTTGGCCACTCACGAGATAATTAGTCTATCAGGTGAAGCCGTTAAGGAATCTAAACGCAATAGACTTGAGAATTCGACCAGAACCGGCTGCTCGACCGTGCTAATCTGCAAGGGTCATTACGGCACGGAATCGATTAGAGCGGAGATAGGTCGATTCAACGAGAACCATGTAATTCGGTGTGGGTGATTCCACCTAATTGCACAATTCTTGTTGATCGGCACTAGACCGATTTCTCGTTATTTTGGTACCCCCGTGTCCGTATTTGAAACCTTGAGATTCCTACGACAACCGAGAGTCGCCAATGTGTCGAAGATGTACTTTATGGCTTGAAATTAATCAATCACAGGTCAATTGCACTGAAAATTCCTAAAAGCTACCGGGTAGATTAGGACGCGCTAAAGTCGCGCCAAATTGAAATTAACCGTGAAATTGAACCCGATTATAGAAATTGGAAGTTCTGTCAAGTCACAATTCATTTTAGGAATATCAACTCATCTCTAGAAGATTTTTCTACAAACCGAGATTTTTGGCAGAAAAGCAAAGTAAGGCCGTTTTTGTTCGAGATTGTCAGATGGCCGTTTTTAATCGAATCTTTGGGATGCAAGTTGGATCACTTGATGGGGAAAAGTCATAAGAAGGTTGAGGACACATGGGTTGATTTAATTGAGCTTCAATTGGATGGAATTGAGTGAGAATTGATTGAATTTGATGTTCAAATACTCAAAAATTCGTATGCCAAGGGCCAAGGGACAAATTGCACCTATTAACAAGCTTGTAGAGGAAGCTTGAGGGAGAGAGAATGGGCTGATGTCATGTGAGGTCATGTGGGGGCAAAGCAAATGAAATTTTGACAAGTGTAGAAGGCTTGAAGACTCACCAAAGGGCCCCCTCTTCAGCAGACCGTCTTCTTCCTTCATTCATGGCTTTCTCCATGGTTGAGGCTTAGGAAAAGCTCAAGAGAACCAGAGGAAACCGAGCTCACCAGCCCCTCCATCGTCGCACGCCCGGAAGGCCATCGTCGGCCGTTTTCCTCCCCTGTTTTCTCCTCATTCCAGTTTCTGCTCCAGCTGACCCTTCGGTGAAAAATCGAGTCAAAAGTGGTCTTCTCGTGCGAATCAGCTCACGAAACACCCACCATTCTCTTCATCACATCCAAACCGTCCAAATGGTCCTGGTTTCACACCGAACGGAGCTTCCGGCCGGCCTGGGCGCTGCCGGGAAGGAACCGGTCGCCGGTCCGTCGGTCCGCCTGCAGCCTGCACTGTTTCGCGTTTTCGGCCATTTTTCTCCCATTCTGGTCCTTCCTCTGCCCATCCCAACCTCCAGCAAGATCCCCAAGACCCTCGGGAGCCTCCGGTTGTCGACCAACCCCCTCGCCGGAGCTCTGGCCAAGCCATTCAACTCTGTTTCTCCTCCGGCAGGCTGTTTTTCAGTGTTTTCAGTGGGAGTCCGAGCTGTGGTTGCTGTGTTGAGCTTGGGACCGCCTTGGATCGTCGTGGTAGAGGTCCCGGAGCGTTGCCTCTGTCGCCGCAGCCGCGTCGGTGTCTCCGGCCCGCTTAACGGGTGAGTTTAGCTCCTAATCCTTCGATTAGTGCCTAAACTTGCTTAGGGTTGGTTTAGTTAGATTTAATTCTAGTTTTTGTGATTTAATTAAGTTGTATTAGCCCTAAGATAGGTGTTTAGATGGATGGATTAGATTAGTTTAGCTTAATCTTGCTTTATTTGCTTTAATTGTGCTTATGTGTTTAATTAAGCTTGTTTTGCTTAATTACTTGTTTGATTGTTTTAATTAATGATTTTAATGATTTCTGAGTTTAATTTATCATTTATTAAATTCTGGAAATTTACTGTTCACTCGACACTATTCACGGTTACTGTTCACGAGGCACTGTTCACGAATTACTGTTCACACAAACACTGTTCACGAGTTACTGTTCACCCGAGAACGAAAAAGTGTCTAATTTCATGTGGGTTTAATCCTATAAAGTATTGGATGTGTTATTGCATAAACATCTGCATGAATTGAATGATGATTTGTGCAATTGTGTGGTGATTGGAAAAATTGGATTTTATTTAGAAAATCCCGGGTGTCGGGTTTGGACATCGAAAATGGATTTTAAGTATTATATCAAACAGTGGGGTTTGAAAAATGAAAGTATCAGTTTTCTGATTCAAATTGACGTGTACCCACGCACGACTACTTTCGCGGATATTTTTAATACGAAGAAAAGAGGCCGGGATTACTATTTTAATCAAGGCATTTGAGTGAAATGCAAAGTATCCTGGGCCGATAATGAATTGTCGTGTGTTGGCTAATGAGGAACCGTCCTTTGTTGAGCTAGACGTGCCCCTATATGGGATGCCCGCGCAGTGGATGCCGGTCGCAGTAGAGGCTGGGCCGACTGGACCGATGCTCCTTCGGGAATGCCGTCGACGTAGTGACGAAGCCGTGCTCCAAGGGGGGAGACGATGCTCCTTCGGGAATGCCGTCGATGTAGTGACGGCCGTGCTCACGGGGGAGACGATGCTGGCTAAACGCCGCAGATAGCCGGCGTGAGTAAGCTATGCCCATGTGTGGCAGTAATTAACAATTGGAACGCATCTTTGAGTGTTATTGATGTGCCGGATTATGAGACGAAATTGTGTGGCACGGAATGGGACGTGTCATAACGATTTGGTCTTATAATCAGGACCCATGTGATTGACTGAGATGAGTAAGGCATTTCAATTGTTGTATGCATTGAGTATATGCATTGTGTTTATGAACTGTGATAATGTGCAAGAATGCATGAGAATCATGGCATCTGTGATTTCAGTCATGCAGGAGTTAAGCACATTGTTTATGGCATGCACGCATGAATCGATAACGTGCAGGGTGTGGCAATGGTAAGGTGAGATCGCTTGTGATGCGACTCGTATGTGATTGATGAAATGTATCATCTAATGGCCATGTGCATTGCGTGTATCGTGCTGAATTATAACGTGCGGGGGTATGGCATACCGAGGTAAGGTTGTATGCGAATCGACTATTAGTTGTTGCTTGTGGTGGGGTTGTTCTGGATAGATACCCTGGGTTGAGTTGGTGTACTAACCGGGGCTTAGGGGTGGAACTCACTGAGATTTATATCTCACTGGTTATTGAATAACCATTTTCAGGTCCCTAGAGTGAAGAGCCAAGAGCTTGAAGCGGAAGGGTCAAGAGCATAGGTGGCCTAGTAGTTCTTTTTGACATAGACCTTCTGTATAAGCTTGAAGTGTTTATAAACGTGTATTTGCTTGGAAAAATTTGTCTTGTTTTTCTATCCCATGTTTGTTGAGGTCAGGGGATTAGTAATTCGCTTCCGCATGTGCATTTAAAATGAATGGGTCGGCGACGAGTGCCTGGGAACGTCGCATAGCTGATCGACCACAGTGGGATGCGCGCGCGCTCAGGGTTCGGGGCATGACATGTAGCACTTAGCCCTTGACCACATATAACAGTAGTACAAGGCCCTAAAGGTGGCTCCTACGAAATTACGTTATCATGTAGCACTTAGTCCTTTACTATGTATATTAATAGTGCAAGGCTCTAGAGGTGACTCGAGTTGTCATGTAGCACTTAGCCCTTGACTACAAGGTTTTAGAGGTGACTCACACGAAATTTCGTTATCGTGTAGCACTTAGTCCTTTACCTTTTCATAACACATTTGATTTCCTCAACACAACACATATCATCTTTTAATAGTCATCACATAATCATATAAATCAATTATACCAAAACAACATCCATAACCCTTCAAGAGAGGTTTGTGGAATCATCCCACAATAACTCAAAATTATCGAGCACTATATCCATCTTTATACAACAAATAAGTCATCACTTCCTTACACAAGTATATGTCGATTATTCTTACTTTAGTACATGAGTTTCACAAAACCAAAGAAGACATTAGTACTACTCACCTGGGGATGCCCAAAATCAAATAACACGCGTTATTTGATCATTCGATCTCACAGCCCTATCAAATAACGAGAAACAACATTAAATTTGGGTAACACACTACGTCAACCATGAATCAGCTATATTATGCCTAAATGTTAACAAAACGATTCCTATGCGCTAATAAATCGCATAACCAAAGCAATAGTTCAAGCCATTTGCAACATGGAGTTTAAGCACAAAACTTGATTGCGCCTTAACTTTCTCCTCTGAACCCCAATTCGAACATACTTATAATCAATAGAAAGCCCTTCAAACATACTACAAGAATCCCAACTTGGCCATCCCAAAATCAAGCCGAAAAATGACAAAATACAGGCCCAAAGCTGCTGGACGTGTACTGTTCATTGCGCGGGAAAACTTTGAAATTTTGTTTTAGACAAACCATAAACTCAAATCACAATCCGCAAAATCCCACGGCTCCACAACACCCTAAACTATCATTCCTACAAAAATACGCGGCTCAATGACTCCAAAATTGGACTTCACCGCTCGATTTTCCCAAATTCCGAATTTTAAACCCTAACTCCGAAACTACTCTGATTGGAAGAACGAAAGGTGCGATCACTTACCGGGCATTGTAAATAAGCTTCGTGAGTTGCCTACGGCATGAACACACAAAGCCCTCTCTCTTCTTTCTTCTCTTTCTTCTTCTTCTTCTTCTTCTTCTTCTTCTTCTTTCCTCTTTTCTTCTACTGCCTGAATGTGGGCTTTCCTTTCCTTTTTATCTCTTCTCCTTTTTGCTTTATTGATTTTTCAACTCCTTTTTCTTTTTCTTCTTTTGGGCCCCACTAGCCAAATATTACACAAAAAATCAGTGTTCATGCTATCCATTTTTGCTCGAGACATCTACCAAAGCACACGATACAAACCAGTGCTCTGGTACCACTTTGTCGGGGAAAGACCGTGGCAGGACCTCCTCACGCCGTGACACCACCGGATTTCTTCCCTCCTCTTTTGGTGACTAGATAGGAACAACAAATACTGCCATGATATAGTTAACAAGTAGACAATGCAGACATGGGGACACACAGTATTATAATTTACAATAGGGCCTTCTCTAGCTCAACTAGATTTACACTACCTTTCATCAAGATAACTACTATCCTGAGAAGCTCATCACAACTAGGTGGGTTACATAATTTAGAAATAAGTGCGGACATGTCTCACCTAGCATGAGCGTTGAAAGATATTCAGATAGATCCGTTCGTTTCATGGAAAATAACTTTAAAAAAAAAACGTTTTCAAATTTTCCAGCATTCGGTTTATAGAAAATGATTTGGTTAAGGAAAACATTGAAAAAATTCTTCTAAAATAGTGGAAAATATTTTCCACTTTTGAAGTAAAGGAAAACATTTTCCATGTTTTCTTTTGCCTCATTTTCTTTCACCAAACATCTTTTCCTTCTATTTTCTTATTTCTATTTTTAAAAATCAAGTTTTTAATTTATTTTTTTTACTTTTTACTTTTTCTCCTTTTCTTTCTTTTTCTTCTTCCTAGGCCGGCCATAGTAGCGGCCAATGGTCGGCCACAAGTGAGCTTGTCCAAGGTTGAGTGACCTCGGGTCGAAGCCTCGCCTAGCTCGCCGCACGACCGAAGCAAGCTTAGGCCTCGCTAGCCTATGGCAAGGCTCGAGCTCGGCTATGGCTGATTGCCGGCCGTCGCGTGGCCATCAATTGGCCAAGGAATAAAAAAAAAAAATTAAAATAAAATTTAAAAGTACAAAATAATGAAAAATTATTGAAAATGAGTTTATAGTGGAAAATATTTTCCTTACTAAACGATTGAAAATATTTTCTTGTTTATTTTCAAGTTTAACCCAAACACCAAAATATATTTGGGATAAGTGTTCCGAAGTTCTAAAACTTGTCATGAAAATGCATTTCACCCTAAAACTTGCAAAAAGTGCAAATAAGTCCTAAAACTTGTCAAAATATTTCAATCGAGTCCTAAAGCTAACACCGTTAGCATTTTCCGTTAAAAATGCTGACGTGGCATTTTAAATTATTTTTTATTTTCCAGTTGGCTTTTTAAAATATTTTTATTCAATTTTTTTAAAAATATATATTTAAAAACTAAAATTTATTTTTAAAAAAACTATTAAAAAAAAAAAAAAAAAAGGAAAAAGGAGGCAGCCGCCCATCGCTGGAGGGGCCGACAACGGTCGTCGGCCGCTGCTCGACCAAGGCGAGGCCTCGCCGGCCCCAGGCGAGGGCCGGTGACCCTGCACGGCGTGGGCGAGCCCTCGCGACCCTCGCCTGGCGCGGGCGAGGGCACTCGGATCCGGGGTACGCCGGCCCTTGCTTAGGGGTCGGCGACCGTCGCCAGCCCTGGGCAAGGCCTCGGTGGCTGTCGCTCGGGGCCGGCAAGGCTCGCCTAGATCTGGCCGGGCACAGAGATGCGAAAGTCGCTGGGTCGCGGGCGAAGGTCGCCGAAGAGGGGACTCGGAATAGCGGTGACTGGCGACTCGGCAATTAGCTCGGATCTGCTGGCGTTGAGCACATGGAAGCACGGGAGCGGGCCACTCGCGCAACCCTCATGCTCCGTGGCAACGCCCGGATCCGGGCGAGCCTCGCCGCCCTAGGTGAGGGCTACCGAGGCCTCGCCTAGGGGCGGCGACGCCGCCAACCCCGTGCGAGGGCCGTGTGTGCCCAGATTTGGGCGCCCTTGCTTGCGTCGGGCAAGGGTCGCCGGCCCTCGCCGGGGCCGGTGAGCCCTCGCCCGCGCCGGGCGAGGGTCGCCGGCCCTCACCGGGGCCGGTGAGGCCTCGCCCGGTTGGGTTGCGGCCGGCAACCGTCGCCGGCCCCTTCGGCGAGGGGCGGCCGCCTTCTTCCCCCTCCCCCTCCCCCTTTTTTTAAACAGTTTTTAAAAATTGAATTTTAGTTTTTAAATATAATTTTTTTTAAATTGAATAAAAATTTATTTTTAAAAACCAGCTGGAAAATAAAAAATTATTTAAAATACTACATCAGCGCTACGTCAACATTTTCCGTCAATAAAACGACGGCGTCAATTTTAGGACTCAAATGAAACATTTTGACAAGTTTTAGGACTTATTTGCACTTTTGCAAGTTTTAGGATTCAAATGCATTTTCGCAACAAATTTTAGGACTTCCTCAGCACTTATCCCAATATATTTTTATAATTATCCTGAAAAATGGCTTCTTACCACATTTTTCACAAAACGAACGGAGTGAAACTTTTAGAAAATCACGATTATATTATATTTAAATTCTCGTGTCGAAATTTGCATAGCACTAATCCTAGATGACGTCACATAGTCAGTTACCAACATTTGTTGACGTCATCAATGACGTTAGCATGAGTCAATTCACTTATATGCACATGTCTCTCACGCGTTGGGCAGTCCTAGCATGTGGGGCATGTGGCACTCACGTGCCATGGATTCTGGCTGCACATGTGGGCACATTCGGCATCGTTTGGTGGCGTGCCACGCTCCATTTTGATTGTCTCGACGAATACTTTCACTCCGTATATTCAAAAATTGATTTTGGCCGAAAAAATATTCCGAAAATGGCCAAAACAGAATGGTTATCCGCAACCTCCAAACCCGTTTTTCGCTTTAGTTTGTTTTCGACGATTCATGTTGCAATTTCTGAGCAATGAACATCCAAACAATATGAAGTTCATCCTCTTGATCCGTATATCAAACGGCAAGCGAGAAAATTCGATGGACGAATAAGGCAGAGATCATAACACAAGCTCTGATACCAATGTTGGAAGAAGAGTCGGCAAAAGAATTGACTAACCTCTTTAATGCATAGCAAACAAATTACCTAGGAATGTACGTTGAATCACGAGTGAACGACGGACGATACGACTTCATTATGGTCCAAATACAATCACGAGGAAAGCATTCACGTTCCACAGATTTAATGCCGATTGTCTTCTTAAAGCAATAATGGAATTGCCTTTTGTTCTTTGATGGAGAGAGGAGAAAAAGAGAGAATAGTTTTTCCGAACGTTCATTCTACCAATCATCTTGGCGGTTATCTCCATAAGTTATTTATATAACTTTCCTCACACCTTTTCAAAAGGTATCTCTTCATTATATCACATCAAGACGAACCGGTGTGACTTAATCGCACCCCATCACCAACGAAATATAACAGACTTGGAGCTAATCCAGCCTAACTTCGACCTAAAACTTACACAATCTTAGTGTATTGATGAAAACTTCAATTAAAGTAAAGAAAAGGTGCTATAATTTGTATGAATTAAGAGTCGCAATAGTTATTGAGTTAAATTGGTTCGCATGTGTAGGGACATTTTTTGCAAGATGCACAATTTGTGAAAAAGTTACTAAGATCATGGAAATGGGGAGTGGTGGGTATTGTATGTCAATTGCAGTAGGCCTTGAGGACGTTTAGAACAGGTGGAACACTTTTGTTCTATCAGCCTGTGCAACTTTGCTTATAAAATATTTAAAAAAATACTAGCAATCCAATTAAACCTTGGTCGCCAAATTTAATTGTTGGGGAGCAGGGTGCATTTGGTAGCGGATAGCCAATTCAAGATATCAGGCCCGTTTGGTCGTTTGGTTCAACTTTGGGAAATGCAAAGCCATTTCCCAAGTATCTTTGAGTGAATAGGCATTTTGTGAAAGCAAGTGTGTTTGGAAACTCATTTTTTGTGTATATTTTGCAAAGCAACTTAAAGGTGAAAAGAAAAAGGAAAAAAAGAAAAGAAAAGAAAATGGAGGAGGAGATGTAGCTACGTGGAGAGAGGAAAGTCGTGGGGAAGAAGACGATGAACAGTGTTTTTTGAGGGCAAAAGGGGAAAATATGATTATCAGTAAGGGCAATATTGAAAAAAAAAATTCATTAAACCTCAGACTAGCATTCCGAAAATGCTGAAAGCCCAAAGTCAGGACTGCTTAGCTTCAAAGCATTCCAAATGCTAGAATTTGACAAATGGAGACTCAAAAATGTGAACCAAACGCAAAATATTTTTCCCTAAGGGGCTTTGGGGGGCTCAAAGGCCCTTGGGAAAAAAATTAGGTGTTTGGTTCAGTATTTGGAGGTGTCTTTGGCCAAATGCTTTGGTATTTGAAATGCAAGTTCACCTATACTTGTTCATCCGTTGACTTTTTTTTTTTTTTTTTTTAAAATCGATCATCTTCCCCACACCCCAACCGCCGGCAGCCAAATTTGGCCAACGGCGGTTGGCGGCAGTTTCATCGGATTTTATTTTTATTTTTAAAAAAATATAATAAAAACCCTTTTAAATGTTGGGTTTACCAAACGATATTTACACCAAAGCCACTTTCCAATGCCCTTTAAATTGTAATTTGTCAAATGTTCGAGCATTCCCGAAAACCCCTTTACCCAAAAAATATTTGCATTTGGCCAAAAGCATTTCCCAAAGCCGAACCAAACGGGTGAAAGGAACTTGGTTTTATTTTTCTTATTGAGGACCTCCCTTTTAATATGCGGTGCTCACTCAAAAATTAGCATCCACAATCGATCGCTTCACCATCCACCGAATAAGTTCACTTTTTTTTTTTTTTTCTATATCATTTTTATCTTTTGACAATCAATAGCCCAACTTTTTATCAATACACTAGAATGATCATTAATTAATGAAGATGATTAATACTACAATAATTAAAAAAAAATTATTCAAAGTTGAAAACAAAACTAAAAGAACCCTAGGCCAAAAGTTGAGCTTTGCATCTAATCTATAATCAAATTCTTTTAATATAATTTTTAAATAAATTTACTAATATCTATCTTTTACATTACTCTCAACATGAAAATGTAAAATGTTATATAGTCATTGTTTCTTTTTTTGCAATTTTAAAAATATTAAAACTAAAAAACTTGATTTGGTCACATTAAAGGGCTTTTCAAATATATGTTTACCAAACAGTCTTGCATTTCCCTAAAGCATTTTTCAGTTATAGTTTACCAAACAGTCTAGCATTTCGGAAAACTCCTTTACCTCAAAGGTATTTGTATTCTCTCAAGGCATTTCTCCAAAGCCGAACCAAACGGGCCCTAAATGGGTCAATTGATGATACAATGTGTGCCAACAGTCACTTTTAGTGTCAGCTTTAATACAAAATGAATGCCATTATTTAATCCCTTACGAGGTATAAGTCAAGGTGACCCTCTTTCACTTAACTTGTTTATCATGGTATCTAATGTACTATCTCAAATAAAGAAAGCTATTGAAGATGGGAGCACTTAAGGTTTCAAGATGAATAGTTCATGTCTCACTCTCTCTCATTTATTATTTGTGAATGATTCGATATTTTTCATGGATGGGAAAATTAGGAGAAAAGTACAAAAAAAGTTCTAAATGTAATTTATCGGTACCAATTCAGTCATAAACATTTCAATTAAACTTATTTAGATCTAAACATTTTCATATTGATATCAATTTAGTCCATCTTACGATTTAGGCCACAAATTACTAACATGGATGCCGATCTGTTCTACGTACATGATTGGCACCGACGTGGATATTTTTTTTGTAATTTTTTATTTTTATGAATTTTTTTTTATTTTTATTTTAATTTGTTCTTTTTTTATTATTATTATTTTTCCCCATTATGGCCAACGAGAGTTGTTGGAGCTTGTCAGCCACTAGGCGAAGGCGAGGCCATGGCCACCTTCACCTATGGCCGCCAAGGCTGGCCTTTCCTAGATCTGGGTGAGGCGGCCTCGCCCTCAACCGCCTTTGTAATCAGCTGCTCTGTCTTTCTGCAGCAATGTTGACTGGTATCTTTAAGCCAGCAATCCCAATCTCTAAGGTGGCTACATCCTCGATGGCTCGTCTCCTGCTCGCTTGCCACCACGCAAGCGAGACTAGGCTCGAAAGGTCGAGCCCAAGGCCAAGTCCACCAATTTCAATACGTTCTTGATATATCGGTGGAACCCCGACAACCTCTCTAAGCCGGAGCTCCAAGACTACCCGATCAACCTCAAGGAGTTCGGTCCTATGGTCCCTGACGCCCTCATCAAGATCAAGAATGAGATTGACTCATCCCTCTCCTTTCGACATGCCTATAGTGAGGAAATCTGCGGGTCCTGTGTGCTCCCATCGATGATATGGCCGTAGACGAGGCTAGCCTCGTCGACTGTGGGTAAAGGCAGCTACGGCCTTGCCCAGATTTGGGCGAGGCAGCCTTGATGAAGACACGGCTCAGACTGATGTGAGCTGCAGACCATAGCAAGGAAATTGATATTGAATAGTCTGAGTTCGATACCAAGCGTTTGGAGAATCAATCCTTAACGTCCGAGAATGGCCTCGTAGCTACTGTGGCAATCAATCATCTGGTGCTTGACCATGCCGTAGAATCCCCAGTGTGCACAGAATCTTGGTCTGGTATGGCCAGGCGGCCAGCAAGTCGAGCGTCTAAAAGCGTCATTTTCTCGGGTTTCCGGCGCTTAGTGCATTTTCGAGGGTTTTGCTGTGTTACATACTTTAGAGCTTTTGACGGTATTTTAGGGTTCACTTTATTATGAGTTTCTATGAGGAAACAATACCAGAGACGTTGACTAAGCTTTGGACGTACTTGGAGGCTGGTTTCAAAGGCACAAAATGAACTCTCTCTGTGGATTTTATTTTTCTTAGCGCTGCTACTTACTCTCCCTATGAATGTATATCACCCCAATCAAATCACGTCTTAGGATTAGATTTTCCTTATTTGCCACTTATTTATCGCAAATTGCTCATCAATCTCATAACAAAATTAATGCTCCATAATCATTTGGGCGGACGGTCAGTGTGGATCGACGAACATCTAACAATTTCTCAGCCATGTTTTCCCCAATTCAACGTAAGCATCGATGTCAAAGTTTTCATGCACACAAAATTACACAAGCTAAGCACCAAGTTGTAGCACATATATCTTATTTATATCCAAATGTCTGATTACAATCACTCATTCTTCACCCAAATGCAATCCCATTGTCATTACTCCCGTGCTACGTTGGAGCATTCCTTCTTTCTTTGGGCCTGTCCAATTAACGCCGAGGGTAGGGAATTTGACAGAGTTGCAAGATTACCCTGGCCCTGGGAGAATCCACGTACTTTCTGTAGCGCGGGTCCTTCATGAAGTCGCAGAGGCACGGCTGCTGCTCTTTCGGCCTGCCACAGCACCGGCCGTCAGCTGAGGGTATGGGGGCATGAACCCAGGCAAGCAGGGGGTGAGCCGGGTCGCGTTGCACACTGCCTCCGCTCTCGGCACGAGTTGGCTTGACAGGACGAGCGCCATCACGAGAACCGAGGTGACAAGAGGAGAAGGTCCCTTCCTCGTCATAGTCATTGAGCGAGTGAGACCAAGATGAGAGTACGAAGATGGTGCATTGAGAATTAGAAGCGAGGGAGATATATATAGAGAGGTTGGAGATTTTGGGGGGTCACGAAATGAGCCTGCCTTCGAGTCACACCAGAAGTCCAAGGGAGAGTGCGTGGGACATGTGGTTCGGGACCGTGCAATGAGGAGGGAAATCGGGAGCGAGGTGGAGTAACCGATGAGGGGAGGCAAGAGGCATGTGCGTTAGCGACAAAGTAACTGTCCATCGCCAACCATGACCTAGTGGTTTCGAAATTGTATACGTTCCACGACCTCGCCAAAACAATGTGCCGCGTTCGGACTCTTTCTTAATAATGTCTCGCGCTTTCGAGATGAGTCCCAACCCCCTTGATTTGAATCACGATTAGAAATGCATGCTAGGACGTCGTAATGTTCATTTGAAATTGATAAATACATCATTATACTGCTTGCTTGAGTAAATATAAACTGGATGTACTTAGCCTGTTGTAATGCTGGAATGATATTTCTAGTTTCAAATTATGTCATATGTTGCGAAAGTACTTTTTAAGTTCTAGGCCATGTAAATGACCATCTTGGATTTTAGATCTGAATTAGGCCTCTAGAATGCTGGCTGTATTAAAATTGCCTAAAATTGCATTTAATGCATCATTTGAATAGTTCATTTTCCAAAAAGTAATCCACGTGGATTTCAAAAATTGTATTTGCAAATTCAATTTCAACTTCTAAGTCATTCAATCACATTTCATTCAATGTCTATTTCTAGGTCATATATCATGCATAGGATATCTCCAATATACAAACTCATACATAATGGGGTTATGCGATATACAAAATGATGTGATCTTTTTGTCTAATTGCGTATCACCCAAAGGTTTTCGAACTCTTTTAAGGAAAGTGCACGATGAATGGGAATTATGGCTTAATCGAGAGGTTGTGGTACCGAATGGCCATTGTAGGATACTAAACCATCCCTCATGTAACCGCAACCCCAGACCTCAACTTCTAGTTAGTGCACTTAGACTAGTCACCTAGCACATTCACATATGTAACTTATTTTCCTTGTAATAGCTTAAGCATTCTACATGTCCAATCAACCTAAATTAGATAAATCCATTGGTGGTGACTCTTTTCTGCTTCTCAATTTGTGTACTTCGTTAGTAGCCAACTTGAACCTAGGGTTTGGGGCGCTGCGATTCGTTGACCCCTGGTTGCAAGATTCAAGGTGCTACAAAACCCTTTTAAGCAGATTAAACTATATTTTCAGGATTGTGGTGTTGGGCACAAAAGGTATAACTATGGGATCCTGTCTCCAGACGTCTTCACGTGTCTTGTGATGTTACCCTTCTCAAGACACCGGAAGTTTTTCTCTTTTGCCACTTTTGAGTCACAAGTCCTTCTCTGGATCTACTTTCTGAAAATGATACATTTGACACCACCACTACTAGGTCTCTATCTTTAGAGTGCTAGGACTAGAATTAGCACCTAGAGGGGGGTGAATAGGTGATTAAAGCGATTTTAACAATCAAATTCGAATATGAAATTAATTAATTAAAATCAGCAATCGCAGCAATTTAAAGTAACGAAGGATAAAAGGATAAGGGATAGAGAATCAAGACTCCAGATTTATAGTGGTTCGGCTTAGACCAAGCCTACGTCCACTCTCCCGCACGGACAGCCCTTCCTCGGCTGGATTTCACTAAGAATCAAAAAGAGTTACAGTCTCACGCTCTTGAGTCCACAATGTAGAACTTCTACTACACTTCCTCAAGGTCTCACAACTCTATGATCACTCTTTTGATTACATGTATTGCTCGAAGAATAAGATCACAAACGAAATGTGGAGGTTCGAGACTTTGGAATTCTTCTATCCAAAGCACACTTCAACAACTCGAACGTCTCTCTTTATATGCTTCTTCATGCCTTCACTACCGTTGGCACCTTCCAAAGAAGTTCTTCCAATCAACCCGTTGGACAGAATCAATTTGGAGAGATCTCGAGCTCTTTAAGGTAAGTGTAGATAGCCCATCAATCCTGCTCGCCCATACAATCAGGATCTTGGTTTCCATAAGTAAAACTTTCCAAATAAGTTGCGAATCTTTAGAGAATCTATATCAATTCGGATACGAATATAAGATCGTGTAGTGCTGAATCCAGTCGAAAGATATTCCTCAGCCATTGAGATAAAGATTATAAAGAATCAAAATAGAAGTTCATTTATCTTGTCGGTCTGGAAACTGTCCATGAGAGAAGACTTTGAAACTTGAGTCTTGTTGACGTCAGACTTTGATCTTCGAGACTTTGCCGGTAGAGTCGCAAGTCTTCGGACTGATCGAGAGAAATGTTTTGTCAACTTCAAAACTTCGAGGAGAATTTATCCAACAATCTCCCCCTTTTTGATGGTGACAAAACTTTCTGATTTGAATACTATTGCCCCGCAAAACAACTTTTAAGCTTGCAAAGATAACATTAGAATAAGAATAGTATAAGATGTCCTCGTACGCGAGATGTCCCATTACACGAGACTTACCCCGTACACGCATCCGCATCCACGAAACCTCATTAGTCGGTCTGCGAGACTTTACTATCTATATCTAATTTTAGCAAACAATAGTAAGCAATCATTTAAAAACTCAAGATAAAGTCAAATATCAATCACAAACAAACCATTAAATCCAAAAAGTTGAAATGAAAGTTTAAGGTTTGGGTTTAGAATCGAGTGAAAATCTGCCCGCAAAGTCTTCTCCCCCTTTTTGTCGGCATTAAAAAGTAAGAAAATCAAGGAGCACGAGGAACGCGAACAAGTTGAAAGTCCTCCATAGACTTGACGGTTCCTTCCGGCTTCCTTAAGTCTTCTTGAAGTTCGAGAGAGAGCGGTGCCTTTTCTTTGTATCTTGAACCTTACTTTGAACATCTTTCGGTGATCATGTAAGGAGATGAACATAGCATGATTCTCATTCGGATAGTTTGAAAGTCACACCCCATAGCATATACTTGACCTTTGAGCTCCAACATGATGTCAAGCAACCTTCTAAAATCTCCCGAATTGTCGGGCCGGGGGTGCTTGCGTCAACTCCGGTCCGATGGTGGAGTCAAGCCGGTGTGA
This sequence comes from Eucalyptus marginata, assembly GCA_014182565.1. Classification (NCBI taxonomy): domain Eukaryota; kingdom Viridiplantae; phylum Streptophyta; class Magnoliopsida; order Myrtales; family Myrtaceae; genus Eucalyptus; species Eucalyptus marginata. The sequence continues at coordinate 19,693,595 of CM024594.1, forward strand.
ATATCGAAGGAAGATCAATATTTGGAGATGAAGCCTCTCCCTCGGGATGATGAGCAAAGCATAAACATCTTCTGCATCAGGTGGCGATCTGCTCACACTTGCACTTGTAAATGTCAGGAGAAGAGGAGTGCTTTCTCTTTGGATATCTCCCCCTGTTTCCATGCCTTCTGGAGGGGAGAAGAACTCTTCTTTCTGAGGAGTCTCCTCAGTGACAAGATTGTGCTGATCCTCCTTTTCTGCTGGAGAATCTGTCTTGGCTTGCGAGTCTGCTGGTTCATCGAGAGTACGTTCGGCCGACTCTTCCTCTTCATCTTTTTCTTCCTCTTTCTCTTCTTCCTCTTTCTCTTCTTTCTCTTCTTTCTCTTCTTCCTTCTCTGGCTCTTCTTCCTTTTGCAAGGATTCCTCTTCCTGGTTTCCTTTTCGGTTTCTTACGCAAAGCGTCGTTCGGAAAAGTGATACGGGTGCGGCGAGAGACAAAGGCTGAGATAGGCATATCATCCTCATCATCTTCATCTTCCAAGATGATTGCCCGCCTTTTCTTGACAGGGACCGGTGACGGGTTCCTTTCCTTTTCTTTTTGCCGCAGAAGAGTCGGTTTGATTTTCACGGGGTCTTTTCTTTGAACTGCTCCAGCTTCTTGCTGAGTTCCTTCAGACGCATCTTAGTTATCATCCTCAGTCCGATGACCATTCGACCAATAGTCTTCACAGAGAGAATGTGAGGAGGCTGGATGTTCAGATGTCTGAAAAGTCTTGTAATGAGAGCAGCATAAGGGAGTTGTCCCTTGTCCTTTGCCATCGACCTGTACATGTGAAACATGATTGTGTGTGGCAGAGAGAAATTAATGCCAACCTTGATTGCAAACATCAGCTTTGCCTCGGAGATGGATACATCTGTCTTTGATGTTGATTTTGGTCTAAGACAGTTGATCACAATCTTGTGAAGCAGAATATTTGTTGCATTCATTCGGAGTAGGATAGACGACCTTCGGCAATTCGGTCTCTTGCAAGCTCCATGGTTGCATGACTCACGCACACAGAAATTGATTGGAAACCACCTCTTTCCACACCAATTACGTCGCGCAGTGTCTGTATCAACAACATATTCTCTATCTCGCACGCTAAATGAAAAGCTGCTCGCATCAAGGAAACTGAGATTAGAATAGAAATATGCGGTCAATTCAGAATGAGCCACATCACATTCAGTGCAAAAATTGTGCAGTTGAAGTTTCTCAAACTTCTCTCTGAGATTGATGCTCAGTAAATCCAGAAAATCAAAGTCCACAGTTCGTGGATTTATCACCCCTCGCTTCAGCAGTTTCTCATACTTCTTCCTGTGTCCATCGGATCGAAACAATTCATCCTTCTTTCCTCGAAGGTTTGCAGCCACACCCATCCAAGGTTTAAAATGCAGATACATTTTCTCATCATCATCCTTTCCCTCTGGTTGATTAAAACTACCAAACCTAGGGTCACGGGAAAGTTTGCAAAAACTTTTGCCGCTTTGTTCCCTCGGGAACAACGCCCGATCTTTCCATCACGGTGAGAAAGTGCGTCTCATTTCTATAACCTTTTGTTTCAGAAATTCATCGATGAAAGTCATTGCGGACCCACCTTCCTTCAATGCGAGTAAAGCCTATAAACAAAAGCGAGGCTTAAGTGATCTTACTTGGTTCAACATTTTCAAGCACTTCTTACGCTTGTTGAGGGCGACTATCATGGGGTCTAGTTGAGGAGGAGGAGCGCCGTTGAGATCGTTGAGGAGACTCATTCTGTTGGAAAGTCGCTTTCTTCGTGAGATCGAAGTGCGTAGGCCCCTCTCCAGAGCCCTGTGGTCCCCTGCTTGCAAGTCTCGATGATTTTCTTTGGTGAGACATTGTCGTTGTCTTGGAGGAACTTTCTCACTTGTGTCGCAAGAAAGACAAAATCTTGAGAAGTAAAAATCGAGGAGAGAAATTCCGAGAGAGTGAAAAGCTTTGAACTAGGGTTTTCGGGTGAAGTTTAAAACGAAGAAGAAGAAGAACTATAAAAGGAAATCGAATCGGGGTATCGAATCGACGCAAAATAAATTCCTTTTCGAAAAATAACTGCCTTAATAAATCGATAACCACCATTTATAAAATAAACTGCCTTAATAAATATGATTATCCATAAATAAACAGGCAAACTTACCTTTTCGAGATAAAAGATTAAGTAAGTGTACTTACGAACGTGTCGATTGGTATTCTCGTCTATACCCGTTTGAGTCGATACTCCGTCGACTTTAAGATTACGAGTCGAGCTTTTAACGAGTCTTCAAGAGATACAATATTGAGTCTTGAGCGAATAGACTCAAATAAGCTTTTCTCCAGTGGCTTTGTGAAGATATCGCCGCAGTTGATTCTTCGAGTCAATGAATTGTATCAAGACTTCTTTGTTCGAACATGATCTCTTATAAAATGATGTCGAATCTCAATATGTTTGGCTCTTGAATGTAGGATAGGATTCTTTGTGAGATTGATTGCGCTGGTGTTGTCACATCGATCTACGTGCAAGAGTCTTCAATACCAAAGTCTCGTAGTTGTTGTTTTATCCAAAGTATTTGAGAACAAAGCAACTTCCAAGTGCTACGTATTCTGCTTCAGCTGTTAAAAGGGCCACAGTACTTTGTTTTCTTGAAAACCAAGATACCACCATGTTGCCAAGTAATTGACAAGTACCTGAGGTGCTTTTTCTTTCAACTCTACAACCTCGCAAGATCTGCGTCGAATAACCAAGAAGGGTAAAGTCTCCTTCTCGGGATACCATAGACCAATCTTAGCGTAGTTGCAACGTATTTAATGATACGTTTAACAGCACTTAAATGTGATTCCTTAGGATCGATTGAAACCTAGCACATATGCAAACACTAAATAATATGTCGTCTAGATGCGGTAAGATAAAGAAGTGAACCAATGATACTCCGTATAATTTTTGGTCGACATTCTTCCCCGCTTCGTCTTTGTCTATCTTCAAAGAACTTGACATTGGTATGTCAGTCTTTTTGCAATTCTCCAGACCGAACTTTTTCACAAGTTCTTTTGCATATTTCTCTTGATGAATGAAGATTCCTTCTTTGAGTTGTTTCACTTGTAGACCAAGGAAGAAGGATAGTTCACCCATCATGCTCATCTCAAATTCATCCCGCATAGACTTAGAAAATTTCTTGCACAAAGTCTCATTAGATGATCCGAATATAATGTCATCAACATAAATCTGAACGAGTAAAAAGCTTTTGCCTTCCTTTTTAATAAACAAAGTAGTGTCTACCTTTCCTTTAGAGAAACCACTTTGAATTAAAAAATTACTTAACCTTTCATACCAAGCTCGAGGAGCTTGTTTTAATCCATATAAAGCTTTCTTCGCCCGAACACCGAGTCTGGGTTTCTTTGAGTCTTCAAATCCAGGAGGTTGTTCCACATAGACTTCTTCTTGAATGAATCCATTCAGAATGCGCTTTTGACGTCCATTTGAAATAACCTGAAATTCTTATAACATGCAAAAGCAAGTAGTAATCGATTGCTTCTAACCTTGCTCCGGAGCATAAGTCTCATCATAGTCTATCCCTTCTTCTTGCGTATATCCTTTAGCCACGAGTCTTGCTTTATTTCTTGTTACTTTGCCTTTTTCATCAACTTTGTTCCTAAAAACCCATTTTGCTCCAATAACAGATTTACCTTTTGGTTTAGGAGTTAATTCCCAAACGTCGTTAATACTCTTGAATTGTCCGAGCTCTTCTTGCATTGCTTCAATCCAGCTTTCATCAGCTAAGGCTTCTTCAATGTTTTTGGGTTCTATTTCAGAAATAAGTGCAACGGCACTAGACTCTTCTCGCCTTTTGGATCTTGTACGAATTCCCTCATTAGCGTTTCCAATAATGAGTTCTTCGGGATGACTGGACTTGTGCTTCCGGTTTCGGATGGTTTGATAGATTGTTGATCATTTTCTTGAGTTGAATCTTCATCAACAACTTGTTGTACCGCTCTGAATTTTGAACCGCTTTATGGGAGATAGATCTAGCGAGTCGGACAGATTCGATTCTTGATTCTGTATTGGCTGAACTTGTGGAGAGTCTTGAAATTTGACGTTCATTGATTCTTCCACGGTCGAGTCTTCTTATTGAATACTCTATAGGCTTTGCTTGCGGTTGAGTAACCAAGAAAGAATCCTTCATCGATTTTTCTTCAAACTTACCAACTCGATCATTTGCATTCTTCGAGAATAAAGCATTTACAACCAAATACTTGAAAATAAGAAACAATTGGTTTCTTTTCTTTAAAAATTTCATAAGGGGTTTTCTCAAGAATTGGTCTTAAAAATACTGTTAATAATATAGCAAGCGGTTGAAAGCGACTTCAGCCCAAAACCTTGAAGAAATATTACTTTCAATTAAAAGAGTTCTTGCCATTTCTTGTAAAGACCTATTCTTCCTTTCCACAACCCCATTACGTTCGGTGTGTATGGAGAGGAGAATTTGTGCTGAAGACTAGAATCATCACGAGAATTTAGTAAAGTCTTGATTTTCAAACTCACCTCCATGGTCTGTACGAATGCTTGAGATAGTGTGACATTTCTCATTCTGCACCTTTTTAGCAAACTTTGAAAAGAGAGAGAAAGTCTCAGACTTACTTGAGAGAAAGTAGACCCAAGTAAATCGTGAATAATCATCCACTATTACTAGGCGAGAACCTTTTTCCACCAATGCTTTGCGTTCTAGTAGGTCCAAATAGATCCATATGCAGAAGCTGCAGTACACGATTAGTAGAAACTTTATTTATTGGTTTGTAAGAGTTTCTAACTTGTTTACCCAAGACGCATGGTGTGCATGGATCGACTTTAAGTAATTGAGAATAGGCAACCCTCGAACAAGTTTCTTGGAGGAGATCTTGCTGATTTGCTTCATATTGGTATGGCCAAGTTTTTACGTGTCATAGATTAGCTTCATCTTGTACAGATATCAAACACTGTGATCTTTCATGATTCACATCCAGAAGATAGATATTTCCATGTCTTCGTCCAGTAAAAGATTGAGTAAAGTCTTTACTGATTCCTGAGCACGTTCCTTCCTGGAAATTGATCTTGAATCCAGTATCACACAAGCGGCTTATGCTAAGCAAGTTGTAATTTAATCCTTTAACTAAGGAAACATTCTTGATTGACAGACTTCCAATTTTCTTGTTCCACGACCAATGATTCTTCCTTTGTTATTACCTCCAAAGGAAACTTTTCCTCCATCCATCTCGGTCAAGTTTTATAAAGCAACTTGAGTCTCTGTCATATGTCTTGAGCAGCCACTATCTAGATACCATTTAATCTTCCTTTTGATAGTGACCCGCAATTAAAAAGATTCAAGCTTTCTTTGGTACCCACATCATCTTGGGTCCAGAAGAGTTAGAGCAATAAAAACGGTCTTTGCCCAATTCCTTTTAACAGGTCTCCAAACCAAAGGATATTCTTTCTCAAAATGTTCTGAGCTTTGACACTTAGAACATTTTAAGGCATTTTTACGCCAACGGGTTTTACAAAGACTTTCTGAAAATGATTTTTATAAGCAATTCTAGTTGGTCTTTGTTTGATTCTTTCCTTCACCTTTGGAAAATCAATTAGAGGAATAGTTTCGAAGTCATACCAAGACCTAACTTATCAAAGTAGGGTCTTTGTATTGAAAGAATCTTATCCAACTTTTCAGAACCATTTGTAAATATTTTTGATATATTAGAAATGTCATTTTTCAAAAGATTGTTTTCTTTGGAAACAGAGTCTGAGTTTTCTTTCAAGACAGTAAAGTTGTTTTCTAACTTTTCAACATTTTCTTTCCAAAGTTTTTCCGTTGCTTCAATGTAGAATTTTCCTTTTTCAATTCGGAGATCCTCTTAAGAGAAGTTTTTAGACTAAGACAGAGTTCATCAATATATTTCGAAACTTTGACAGGAATTCTTAGATTACTAACCTCGAGTTCACTGTCTGAGTCTGTATCTGAATCGAGGTCTGAGTCTGAATCAGATTTTGCCATTAGACAGATATTGGCATAGTCGTCATCACTTTCTTCACATTCAGTATCACTCCAGGTCTCTGCTTTGAGTGCTTTTCTGTATTTCTCAGTCTTTCCTTTTCTCTTCTTTAACGAGAGGACGGTTGGGTCGATGTGTCCCTTTTTCTTGCATTCAAAGCAAGTCACTTCTTTGCTAGAGTCATCATCCTCTCGTTGATTTGTTCGAAACCTTTGTGAGCTCTGTTTCTTCCGGTTGAATTTTCTTCCTTTTCTATTCAACTTTCGAATCTCTTTATCATAAGTGCCAGCTCTTCATCATCTAGATCTTCTTCGAATCGTAGCATCGGAATAGTCATTAGACTTTAAGGCAATTGATTTCTTACCTTTTGAATCTTCCTCTTCGTTGGTTTGCTCTACTTCATAAGATTGAAGAGTCCCAACCAATTCGTCTACAGAGAGTGGAGCAATCCTCTGTGTTTCTCTTATTGAGGTTTTTATGTAATTCCAATCTTTAGAGAGTCCTCGTAGGAGTTTGTTGACCTTCATATGTCCTGAGATTGGATGTCCCTGATATTCAAGACCATTCACAATTTCAGTAAAGCGACTAAACATGTCAGTTATTGATTCTCCTGATCTCATCTTAAAGACTTCATATTGTCCCAAAAGAATGTTGATCCTCGTCTCTTTCACTCGATCTGTTCCTTCATAGGTAATGTGAAGCCTATCCCAGACTTCTTTTCTTTGTATCACAAGAAGATATTCTGTTATACTCAGTAGGAGATAAAGCACAATATAAGGAGTAAATGGCTTTAGCGTCAAGAGTCTGTCTCTTGGTGATTTCTTCTTGAGTCATTGGAGTGGGATCAGCAACTTCTTTTCCTCTCTCGAGATCTTGATCTTTGCAGCGGGAATGATTCCTTTGTCTACCACTTCCCATTCCAAAGGATCTTTCGATCTTAGGAATGCTTTCATCTTGTTCTTCCATATCTTTGTAGTCTTTTCCATCAAAGTATGGAGGTCTGGTATTGCTTTGACCTTCAACCAACCCCGTAGGTAACATACTAGCCATAGATCTTTTACTCGAAGTAAAAACACTTCTCATGAACAGTACACGAGCTCGATACCAATTGTTAGGACTAGAATTAGCACCTAGAGGGGGGTGAATAGGTGATTAAAGCGATTTTAACAATCAAATTCGAATATGAAATTAATTAATTAAAATCAGCAATCGCAGCAATTTAAAGTAACGAAGGATAAAAGGATAAGGGATAGAGAATCAAGACTCAGATTTATAGTGGTTCGGCTTAGACCAAGCCTACGTCCACTCTCCCGCACGGACAGCCCTTCGGGCTGGATTTCACTAAGAATCAAAAAGAGTTACGGTCTCACGCTCTTGAGTCCACAATGTAGAACTTCTACTACACTTCCTCAAGGTCTCACAACTCTATGATCACTCTTTTGATTACATGTATTGCTCGAAGAATAAGATCACAAACGAAATGTGGAGGTTCGACTTTGGAATTCTTCTATCCAAGCACACTTCAACAACTCGAACGTCTCTCTTTATATGCTTCTTCATGCCTTCACTACCGTTGGCACCTTCCAAAGAAGTTCTTCCAATCAACCCGTTGGACGAGAATCAATTTGGAGAGATCTCGAGCTCTTTAAGGTAAGTGTAGATAGCCCATCAATCCCGCTCGCCCATACAATCGGATCTTGGTTTCCATAAGTAAAACTTTCCAAATAAGTTGCGAATCTTTAGAGAATCTATATCAATTCGGATACGAATATAAGATCGTGTAGTGCTGAATCCAGTCGAAAGATATTCCTCAGCCATTGAGATAAAGATTATAAAGAATCAAAATAAAAGTTCATTTATCTTGTCGGTCTGGAAACCTGTCCATGAGAGAAGACTTTGAAACTTGAGTCTTGTTGACGTCGACTTTGATCTTCGACTTTGCCGGTAGAGTCCGCAAGTCTTGGACTGGGCGAGAGAAATGTTTTGTCAACTTCAAAACTTCTGAGGAGAATTTATCCAACATAGAGTTGTCTTGTACTAATCATTATATAGATAGCTCTAGTAATTCCACGCCAATTGCCCCCAAGTTATCTGGACCATTTGAGGATTTCTCACAGCTTGTCCCTCCTTCCATTGTTCATTGAACCTTTTATAGGCTTTTGAGATAAATCATGTTTGTGATTTGGTTGATTTGCCCCTTGTAAAATGATGTTGGTTGCAAATGGGCATATAACATCAAGATGAAGGCCATTGGCATTGTGACACACTACAAAGCTCAACTTGTAGCAAAATGCTTCACTCTTGAGTATGGAATTAATTATGTTTAGACCTTTGCTCTTGTGGCATGTCTTACCCCTATATGGAGTATTCTTGTTGTTGCATCTGTTAAGCAAGGGACTCTATTTTAGATGGATGCTAAAATCACATTCCTCAATGATGGTTTTTTAAGGAAGTCTACATAGAGTCTCCTCTTGGGCCTACATATTCATCTAAGAAAGTGTGCCATTTACATTGAGCATTACATGGGCCTAGGTAGGCTCCTCATGAGTGGTATGCCAAGTTTAGTCCTATCGTGAAGTTCCTTCAGTTCACGTCTAGTCCTTTTGATCATGCTTCCTTTGTTTGGAAAACATCTCGTGGATTTATCATGTTGTAGACGACATGATCATTACCAGTGATGATCACATTTGCATTGCAGCACTCACACGGTTTCTTGACCTATAGTTTGGAATGAAGGATCTCGAGAAACTTAATTATTTTCTACGCTTGGAAGTTGCTTCTGATTCATATGGTTATTATCTTTGCAAGCCAAGTACAACACTACCATTCTTTCACGAGTAGTAATAGTAGGTTGTTACCACTTCAATTGTGACAACTGCCAAATTTAGCGACATAGATAAGACTCATATTGAGAAAGCTGCAGTTTATTGACAACTAGTCAGTAGCCTTCATATGTTACTATTATTCGTGTTCGGATATCACCTATGTTGTTCACATTTTAAAGCTTTTTATGTCTTTTTTTTTTTTTTTTTTTGGTAAAAGGTAATAAATATATTAAGTAAAGATCAACTGAACAAAAGATCACGACATCAAAACTTACACTCAAAACAACATATCATAATGAGCGGAAGGATGTCGGGATGTAAAAGCCATAGTCGTGGCAACCCACTAACAACCAGAAAGGAAAAGCTCGGCATGAACAACTGACAAACAGATACAAAACGCCCTCAGATAAGGAGAGAACCATCCTCAGGAAGTAGCAAGAGCCGCTGCACCAAATGCCTTAAACAAGACACACCAACTGAAAGGAAGGGAACTAATGATCCTCAGAAAAGATGACTGAGTCCATGCCCCAGCTCCGCTGCAATGTTCTATTCCTGAAGTTATCTTCGACATTCCTAGCAGTGATCACCTTATCTCTGACCACTTTTAAAATATGGTTCTTCATAGCTGGGACAAAAAGAGGTTGTTCTTTGAAGAGAATGTTGTTCTTGTTGTTCCAAATAATATGACACTGCGCTCGAAATGAGAAGCAAGCTATGCACTTACAAAACTCATTTCCCATAAGCATGGTGGTGGCCCAACAGAGATCATCCTCCCACAACCTGTTACGCCAAGGCAGATTACATTTGGCCGCCCAAAAGAAGGCAACCCCAGCCGTGACATGAAACCTAAAAAACAGATGGTCAATAGAGGGTTGCCACAATAGGAAAATTATCCAAAAAATCTTAAACCTATCGCATTTCTACTAATTTAGTCCTAAATTTTTAATTTTATCAATTGAGTCCTAAACTTTTTCATTTTTTGTTAGTTGAATTAATTTAACCAATTTTTGTTGTAAATTGCCAACGTGGATGCTAGTGTTACTACTTAGGAGAACTGATACAAACGTGGATAATTTTAATAATTTTTCAATTTTTCAATTTTTTTTTATAAAAGTAATTTTCTTATTCCTTTTGCTAGTGGCTGGTGGCCAGCCACCCACGAGGGCTTAAGGGCTCGCATGAAAGAACCCATGGCCGTCGAAGTTGCCGAAGAGAACCGTTAGGCTTCTGTGGACTTTCGTTGTAGAATGAAGGTTCAACAAAAACGGCATCTTCCATGCCTCCTCCCCGGCCACAGACCAAAGTCAACCGGAACTACTCCTGCGGCGCAACTTGCAGGTTCTCCCTCCAATCCAATGGCCCATCCGTCCTCGCGACCATGATCTCATTCACGCCTTTCCCTTTCCCCTCTTTGAACCTGGCCTTCCTCGGCTTGCGGCTCTCAATTTCCTCACTAGGCAATACCTCGATCCTCTGCCTCATGCGACCGTTCTCCGAGGTATGCGGCACTGCCACATTGGTGATGGACTTGAACTGCCGAGACTCCAGGATCCGCAGCGTCGAGCCCCGGGAGCTTGGCTCCATCGGAGCCTATGGCTCGTTCTCTGCCTCATGTGGCCATTCTTCGAGGGATGCAGCACCGCCACAATGGTGACGAAATTGAACGGCCGAGGCTCTATGGTTTGTAGCCTTGAGCCCAGGGAGCTTGTCTCCATCGAAGCCTACAGCTTGCTCTCTCCGACCACACCGCAACAAATTCCAGCCATTACAAGAATTATCTTACTCCTGATCGACTAAACAAATTGAATCTCCTCAAGTTTCGATCACAGCATCAACCGAATTTTAGCTCATGAGCTCTTAAAGACAAATGGAAGGAAACCGTAGAAAATGAACAAGAGAAGCAATGGAAGCAAGTGAGGGGACAACGAAAGTCTCTAGAAGCTACCGGTTTGCATCTCTTTGCTAGATCTAGCCTGGGCGAGGGCTACCCTCATTAGATTTGGGAGGCAAACCCTTGCCCAGGCTAGGGCAGCCTTGCTTAGCCTGGGCGAGGCCAACCCTTCTTGGGCCTAGCCTTGGGGAGGACTCCCCTCGTTGTGTTTTGTCCTTGCTCAATCAGGCCTCGCTTGCGACGAGTGAGGCCAACCTACCTAGCCATAGTTGATGGCTGGCCACTAGTAAAAAGAGAAGAAAGGAAAAAAATGAAAAAAAAAATGAAAAATTGAGAAAGTATTTAAATATTTTTAAAAATTGTTCATGTTAGAATGATCATGCCATGTAAGATGACTAGCATTCACATTAACGAATTTCAGCAAAATTTGCCCATATGGATTCAATTGGTAAAATAGGAAAAGGTTTAGCACTCATTGAAAAAATTGAAAAGTTTATGACTAAATTGAAAAAAATGTAATAAGTTTATGACTTTTTAGATAATTTTTTAGGCACAACTCATTTTGGGGCAATCCTCCAAATCTTTTGCTATGTCAAGGGTATCTTATTTCATGGCTTTCACTTTTTTTTTTTCTTTTTTTGCTCAATTTACCTAGAGCTTCAAGCTTATTTTTGTTAGTAATATTAGAATATTTATATTTCATTTTTGAGATATTTAGGATATTTTCTCTTATTTCAATATCTATTTTGATTATGCAAATCTGATTTGATTTCTTTTATTTAAGCTTATAAATAGGCTCTGTATATATTCTTTTCATATATCGAATTACACAGAAAATTCTTCAATCATCTTTTTAACTTTATATTTAACTTGGTATTAGAGCCTCCTTTCTTGAGGCAATCCCAAAGAAATTTCCCAATTTTACTTTTTTTTTTTTTTTTGCTTTGCACCCACACATCCAAGTAAATAAATCCATCCCCACCATGATCTTTTAGATTATCGCTCCATAGGCTAGTGGTTCTTCCTAGTCAGTTCACTTATCTCTCAGTGTAGCAAAAAGCAGACCATCGCACTCGATGGTACAAATGTGGAGTATCATGCCCTCAGCCATAGGACAATGAATTGTTGGGGTTGTGATAGTTAATACAAGTAGGGGTGTCAAAAATACTCAAACCGAATCGAAAATTTTGGGTCTTTTCATTCTAGTCTCATATGATTCGAATAATAAGTAAAGAAATTTGCAAAGAAATTTGCATATATTGAGGGTCAGTTTGGGTTTCGGTTTCCTCTTGTTTTTCTGCTTCATCTTATTTCCTTCGCACCCTCTTCGAACCCAAACCCCATGTTTCAAAAACTCACCAAACGGCCTAGGCGACTCCCTCTATAAAACCGTCCTTCTTGTCTCTACTCCATCTGTTAATTAAACTTTTGATATTTTCACTAAGGCATATTTGCTGAAGCATTTCTTTAATCTTTTTCTCTAGACTTAAGTTGACGTTTTCCCTCCCTCTCGACGTTGAGGGAGACGTTAGAGATATTCGTAATCTCTACCAATTGTGCAATATCTATAATTGATACCGATTTTCTTAGACTAATAATTTAATATTACCATTGAATATGATACACTAAATATATCCTAATCATAGATAGGTTTCTCTAAAGCCTACATATAGCCATGTACTCCCCCATTGTCATATATACTAAACATACATATCTCTCCATTCGTTAATTGAAATTAATTTTTATATATCTAATATCATCCTTAACAAAACAAAGGTCGAATTTTCCTTTTTTGGCCATATGAGTTCTTGCTATCTCTGGTCAATCCGAATGAAAACCCCACTTTTTGCGCATTCTCAAGACTTCCGCTGACTCAAAGTCGACCGTCGTAACTACTGGGGTTTGCTCCAGTGGCCACCCTTTCAACTTGAAAGAGGAGAGGTGGGGGTTTCGAATCCCCACCTTCTCGGGGGGTTGGGGTGGGGATTCTGTAGTTTCAGGAGTGGGTTTCGACTCCCACGCCTGCAAGGAGGCATGGTAAAAGTCTGAAAGTGAGCGTTAGAATAGGAATAGAGTAGGGCCGACCAAAAAAAAAAAAAAAGTCGACTACTGTTGCGTGAAAGTCGACTTGTCAAAATCGTCCACGTGTCGTTTTGATCTTCCACTTTCATGCAAGAAGCAGAGAAGGCAAACTTGTCTGATTGCAAGTGGAGGCCGAATGATGGTGGAACAGTCCTCGCCAACTTCTTCTTGAATGTTTCCATCTCACCCCCACACACTTTGGCCACAATTAACGCTGCCAATCACGCCTACAGATTGAAGGACCCCTCGACAAGGTAGACTATCATATGGAATCTTGACTATTGTCCCTAAAGTTTTGAATATGGATTCCCAGTCTATTGAAAAAAAAAAATCTAAATTACCCGGTTCGACGAAAGCGACGAGTGTTCATAAGGCTAGAAGACCTAGACAAAGGGTGGCTTTTGACAGGCTTCTAAAATGGCAAAAAAGGCAAGAACGAACCAAATTGCGCATTAACCAAGGAAGCGTATTTTTGGAATATCTACGTGAACCTAAAATTAATTCTTAAGAGGTTATCGGGATGGATGACCTCTGAAAAAGGGGTAATTTTTAAAAAAGAGTTCCAAGTGCTCTCATTTTCTCAAATAAGGGCTCAAAGTGAATATTGTTTTAAATAAGAGTTTAAAGTAGTTATACTTGTTTCAAATAGGGGCCTAGTCAAAGACATTTTCGTCATTTTTAATTTTTTTTCCTTTTTTCTTTCCTTTTTTTTTGGTTCTTCTTCCTTCTTCGTTGGTGGCTGGCCAGCCACCGCTGATGCCCGCAAAGGGTTGGGCGAGGTCGGCCATCGGTGATCCTCTCTCAACCTTCTATGGCAGCGAGTCCTCCTCAAGCTGTCGCAGCTGCCACCTCCTGCTATCATCCCCTCCGGCGGCAGCCGAGGACATGTCCAACTTCGACGCCATGTTCTCCGGCATCAGCCTTCGGTCCCTCTTGCTCGACAACCCTGTCGTCTCCTCATCCCCTTCCCCTTTCTCCTCCTCCTCTGCTTATTCTTCCTCTCCTTCGTCCCCTCTCTGGTCGCCACTGCCGTCCCCGTCTCTCCCTACTCTCCGTGTCCTGAGCAACAGTAGCAATAGCAGCTCTCGTTTCGCTACTCGCCGTCCTCTCTAAAGATGCCCAAGCAAGAACCCCGTTATGGCTTCCCCGACTTTGCTCCTGGCTCGTTTGTGTTCAACTCCCCCTCGCCTGTTGCGAGGCTAGTGGGGCCAGGCAAGGGTCGGCTAGTGAGGTCGGCGCGGGCCATCGCACGCTGCCGACGATGGGCATCGAGCCCTCACTGATGGCCCCGAGGGTGGCCCTTGCCCAACCCTCTGCGGGCATCACCCGTGGCTGGCTAACCATCGACAAAGAAGGAAGAAGTACCAGAAAAACAAAATAGGAAAGAAAAAAGAAAATAGGAAAAAAAAAAGGAAAAAAGAAAAAAAAAAGGAAAATGAAGAAAATGTCCTTGATCATGGCCTTATTTGAAACAAGTATAACCATTTCGGGCCCTTATTTGAAATCAGGTTCACTTTGAATCTTTATTTAAAGAAAATGTGGGTACTTGGGATCCCTTTTTAGAATTATTCCCTGAAAAAGTGTCAACTTGTATGCCAAATGACAAAACTATGAGTATCGGTATGAGACGGATCAAAGCGGACAATACATCAAAAGAGTTAATTTAGATGTGTTGCAAAAATAGGTAAAGTTTTGAATAGATTTTATTCGATGCATGACATGTCAACCTTTATTTTTAATTTAGGATGACCCACGCCATGCGTCCAAGAAATCTAAATCATCTTCTTTTCTTTAAGTTGGCCGTGTACGATTGGAAATCCAGTGAAGATGAGGGCTAATGGCATAGTCATGCCTAGAGACTTCAGTTCCCATATTAGAAAAGAACCTAAGCGTAAATTGGTGGGGGACAAATTGACCTTCGGGACCTAAAAGGGGTAGCACGACGTGCCTCTAGCTGTCGGTTCTGAAGTTGTGATTCCGTTCGTTTCGCAGAAAATAATTTCCGGGAAAACATTTTCCGGATTTTCCGGCGTTCGTTTCACGGAAAATGAATTCTTTGAAAAAAATATTTTCCATCAAAGAAAAAAAGTCTTCTAAAATAGGGGAAAGTGTTTTCCACTTTTGAAAAGTGGAAAACATTTTCCTCACTGATCTCTCTCTCTTATTTCACACCTTTTACAAATCATGACTTCCTCCTCCCCTTTCTTTTTATTCTTTTCTTTTGTCATTCGAATTATTTTTAATTTCCTTTTTCTTTCCTTTTCCTTTTCCTTTTTTTTTTTTCTTTTTTTTTTTTTTTTTTTTTTTTTGGTTTCCATCTTCTTCTTTCTTGGCTAGTCATAAAACCAAGTGAACCTCAAACTCATCGATCTCAAACTCGCGCTTGTTGATCTGGCGAGCCTTGAGCTTGACGCTTGCGCTCGCCAATCGAGGGGGCGGAAAATATTTTCCATACCGAATACCGGAAAATATTTTAGAAACATTTTCGGGTTTTAGCCAAACACTGAGAAAATATTGTCATTTTCCTGGAAAATGACTTATGGGAAAATATTTTCGGGAAATGGCTCATTTTTCGCGAAACGAACGGACCCTTAACTCCAGCACTCGAGTTTCCGTTCATTGAAGGAGTGTCTTACGGGTTCATGTAGTTAACTTTTTATAGCATTATGTTAACGAATCTCTTCCTTTTTTCATCCCCTCTTGTCCCCAGAAATAAGCACTGAAAGCGACGTTTCCTCCGTTAAACCCATGACAAGGCAAAGGAAGAGACTGCAAGTTTCTTAGGTCTCGCATCCTTGGACACGTTTGCTTGTCAACGGTCCTCCACACTACAAAGCTTTTAAAGTTCTGCAAAAGTCCCAGTTCATAAGTTTCATTGCCCTTTGAATCACCCTTTTCAGTTTTTTGATAACCGATCATCATCTCTCAGAGTGCTTCTGTACAAGATGGCGCTCTTCTGTAGCCTGGTGATCCTTCTAATGACCAACCTCTTTTACATGCCGGTGCAATCTCTGAACAATGAAGGCGTCGCGCTATGGTCCTTGAAACAGTCCATCCATGAGGACCCGGGCAGGTTCCTAAAAAATTGGAGCTTGTCCGACGAAACTCCATGCAAGTGGAAAGGAGTCAAATGCGTAAGAGACAGAGTCATTTCTCTCAGCCTTTCGAATAAGAATCTCACCGGCTTACTTCCTCCAATCTTTGGAAACCTATCGGCGCTCCGGCAGATCTATCTCAGGAACAACAACCTCTCGGGAAGCCTGCCTGTCACGCTCTTTGATGTGAATGGGTTACAGATCCTGCTGCTCTCAGGGAACTCTTTCTCCGGGATGATTCCTGAAGAACTTGGAAAGCTCGGTTCACTTCAGACCTTGGATTTTTCCCGGAATTCATTCAACGGTTCGGTCCCAGCATCATTACTTCAGTGTGGGAAACTTAAAGTGCTCGATTTGAGTCGGAATGGATTCTCAGGATCCCTGCCTGATGAGTTCGGGACTAGATTAACTCATCTAGAACATCTCAATCTTTCATTCAACAAGTTCACCGGTTCCATCCCCAGTGATATGGGGAACTTGTCGAGCTTGCAAGGGATTCTGAATTTATCAAATAACTTGTTCAGTGGCCTGATCCCAGCAAACCTAGGAAAACTCCCTGAGACTGTCTACATTGATCTCAGCCACAACAATCTCAGTGGACCAATACCGCAAAATGGTGCTCTACTCAATGCAGGGCCGACTGCTTTCATCGGTAATCCTCTGCTCTGTGGAGTGCCACTCAAGTCGATGTGCCCACACGACATTCCCAACCCACATTCCCCGCCAATTCCTCCAATTCCATCCCAGGTTTTGCCTCCTGGGCCTAAAAGAGGAAGTGCCATGAGTAAAGGGATCTTGATCTCAATAATTGTGAGCTCCATGGTCGGAAGCTGCTTTCTCGGGTGGTTGTTGTCCCATGTATGTCGAAAGTATCGTGATTGCAGGGTATGTGACAGTATTACTAACAGTGTTAATGAAGAGAAAGTGATGTTTAAGAAGGAGCTCTTCTGCTTCGGAAAGGAGGCCGTCGAGGCTCTCTCGCAAAAGATGGAGCAGTACAAGTTCGTGGCGCTGGACTCGCAGGTTAATTTCGATCTCGACAAGCTCCTGAAAGCATCTGCTTTCCTTTTGGGCAAGACAGGGACCGGAATAGTTTACAAAGTTGTTCTTGAGGACGGGCTGACCTTAGCAGTCAGGAGATTGGGCGGAGATTCTCAGAGGCTAAAGGAATTCCAAACCGAGGTTGAAGCAATAGCGAAGATCAAGCACTCGAATATCGTGCCTCTCCGAGCTTATTGCTGGCCTGGCGATGAGAAGCTGCTCGTATACGATTTCATACCCAATGGTGACCTCTCTGCAGCAGTACATGGTATAATTTGCATATTTTTATTTATTTATTATAAATGAAAGAATTGTAAAATTAGGTGGTAGAACTCACCAAAATGTTGAACAATGATTATGCAAGTCGATCTTATCTGTGCACTACAAATTTATTTTGTTTGGCAGGGAAGGCTGGGACAACAAATTCAATGCCGCTTTCATGGAGCACACGTCTCAGGATCATGAAAGGAGTAGCAAAAGGCGTAGCCCATCTTCATGAGTTCAGTCCAAAAGGTACGTCCATGGAGACTTGAAACCGAGCAATGTACTGCTTGGGAAGAATATGAAGCCCTTCATCTCTGATTTTGGCATCAGTCGACTTGCTAATTTCACTGGAGAATCTTCAAAGTTTCACCTTGAACAAGTAGCGATGGGGACGCCAGAGCCGAGCTCTCCCTATGAGTTCACAGCAATAAACACCACTGAGAATTTGAGATCCTATTATCAAGCGCCTGAAGCATCCAAACCGATGAAGCCATCGCAGAAGTGGGATGTCTACTCCTTTGGGATGATTTTACTAGAGATGATCACAGGGAAGATGCCCATAGTTGAAGTGGGGTCTCTCAGATTCGATCTGGTCCGATGGGTGCAGATGAGTGTTGATGAAAGAATTCCAATTTCCAGCATTATAGATCCCATCTTGCTCCACGATCTTGACAAGGAAGAAGAGATGGCCACAGTGCTTCACATGGCTCTTGCTTGTCTGAACAAGAGCCCTGAAAGGAGACCTTCCATGAGGCATGTCTTGAACAATTTGGACAAATTTGCCATCTTCACCAACACTTAGGCATTACAGTTCTTAATACAACAGTGGCAAGCGTTCATCGTCCTTTGCTTGGAAGCTGGTTGTTAAACAAGTTGTGCCTCTTCAGAGTTTGCTACTGCAGAAACAGGTCTGGGAGTAGAAAGGCCCGGGCTGATAAAATCTAATCAGGCTCAGAGAATCTACCGAGGATTGTTTCATCTCTTCATCTCCCTTGGCAAGATTTTCTTCATTCTCATGCTTAAATATGAGCCTAAGAGGTTGCTTGGTGGCAATTCTCTCCCATTTCTGATCCTTGCTTATACAGTTAGATGATAAATATGGTTCATTGAATTAGAGATATATATATTGTTGTACCTCCATATCTAGCAGTAAAGGTCGTTGTTCCAAGCAGTCTTGATGGCAATGTTCTTTCAACTTGTTAAGCGATGCAACGATCCTAATGGCAGAAATGGACAGGCACCAAGAATCAACGGGACTTTAATTATGATAGTTGTGGAGCGCTGTTTTCTTTTCATCAATCGGAATTTAAATTAGATGTTTGCATATAAATTGATACTTGATTCAACGAAACGTGTACCCTCCAAATCTCCATTCAGAGCAAGCTCGCCCAAAAGTTTTCACCATGCAAAGCAGGGCTACAACAGGCGTTCCCTGGTCCAACTAGAGGTTACACAACATTTCGTCGAGAAAACTATCTCGGATCACAACAACAAAACGCTCATCATAACAATAATACAGAGAAAAGTGAAATTGAATCTCACCCAGTGAGAATGTGAAAATTCATTAGTAGAATCGACTTTCCAATGACTAGCTCTGGTCAATAGGTAGTGCACATCGCCGCGAACAACATACTAGAATTTGGTCGAAATCAAGACTGAAATGGCCATCTGATTCTTGATAAACGTAGCCCCACACAGGGTCTTTTTTTCCCCCTTCTCTTCCTCTCAGTGTTTTCCTCGGACGAGCTCCCTTTTCTCTCAAATGCTTCTGTTCACTCAGCTGACTCTCCTCTCTTTTCATTTTTGGCCGAGTGGCTCAAGGCCACAATTTGACCAAGTTGATGAGTGCCTGGGGGAACCCACACACACAACAGATCTCCCTCCAACTCACTTAAAGGGAGGCTCTCCATGCCCGCTGTCACCCTGCAAGTAAGTTTTTATTGAGGCAAAGCTTTCGTCATCATATTTGACCCGCTGCCGCCAGTATGGATCTTCTCTTACTGCAGTTCCTTCATCTCAGAGCGAATCTTGAATCCAGTGATACCTCACTTCTTACTGCTTCGTATGTGAATCAAACATCCAGTTCTTGCTTAGATGGATCACACTCTGGCGGCCGCAGAATAGAGTATAATTCTTTTGTTCATGGCCTGACTCTTGTAGGAACCTCTTCATCCACAAGTTCTCCTTGCAGGATTCTGCCTCAGTCGTTGACTAAGGAACGCATTTCTGCAACTTTGGCTACCAAGACACTGCTCCCCCTGCGTAAGTAACCAGATATCTCGACAAATTGTCCAGAGTCAATGCTACATACCCCGTCTGCATCGGTGGATCCTTATACCATAGGTTTGCCATTGTCAAGGCACAGACAAGAGTTAGAGGTGCCTCTGAGATACCCGAAAGTACATTTCACAAAACTGCCCAATGTTCTCTGCCTGGATTGGAGAGGAAGCAATAACGAGCCTACTGCATGAGTAATGTCTGGCTGGTACATACCATGGTGTAAATCGAGCTACCAACCGCCAATGCATACGGCACTTCGTTCATTTCTTCTTTGTCCATCTCACTTGTAGGACACTAACTCGGCTTAAAAGGCATGCAAGTGGAGCGCTAACTGGCTTTGACTTACTCATGTTGAATCTCTCCAGCACCTTCTTGATGTATATCTCTCCTGCCATAATTAGGGTTACTTCTTGTAGGAGTGATTCTTATATTAAGGATCTGCTTAGTTGGTCCCAAGTCCATAAAAAAACGACTTTCTCAACTCTCCTTTCATACTGTGAATCTTCTCTGCATCCCAGCTGATAATCAACATATCTTCCATGTAGAGTAGAAGGGTAACGAACTCACCATCTGCAAATGTCTTCATGAACACACGGGGATCTGCAGTCATTTTGCCATATCCATGATCCACCATGAACAAATCAGATTTTCTACACCACTGTCTTGGAGCATGTTTACACCCATACAAGCTCTTCATCAATTTACACACCAAGTGATCTTCTCCCCTCACTGCATATCCCTTGGGTCGCTCCATAGAGATATCATCCTCCATATCACCATGAAGGAAAGCAGTCTTTATGGAGACCTCTTTAGTCTCTAGATTCATGCTGGCAGCTATGCCTAACAAAATTCAGAGTGAAGACATCTTACCTATGGGCGAGTAAATTTGCGCAAAGCCAGATGCCTTCTTCTGGTCAAGTGCCTTCACAACCAGTTGCATTGTTGCTTGGCTTTTAGCTCTTCTCTTTGGCTTTCAATGTAAAGACCCATTTATTCTCAAGTGTTCTCTTCCTTTGGGCAGTTTCACCAACTCAAACGTGTGCTTTTCATGCAAGGATTTCATATATTCTTGTATGGCTTTTAATCAATCTACCTTGAGCTCATGTGACATAACCTCTTGGTAATTCTCTGGCTCTTTCCCTTCAGTAAGCGTGACGTACATACAGGGAGGATATAAATGGGATGGTGCTCTTTAGTGGAACGTCTCAACTAAGGCTGAAGTGCTGCTTCTGGAGGAACTTCCTGAAGGTGCGGGTACTTCTTTTGTAGGACTATCATGTTGTTCAACTTCCCCACCATCAAGGGTAGTGTTGCAAGGTACTTTTTGCAGATCAACACAAGCTCTGGAATCTTACTTTGGCTTCTCGTATTTCTGGAAATGTTCAATGGTTTCATCCTTTACATATGATTGTGACTCCTAATAATCTTCTCTTCTACTAGGACCGACAGCCTGTAACCATACTCTTCATGAGCAGACCCAGCAGGATACATAGTTTGGACTTCGCATCAAGCTTCGAACTCATCCCTCGAGATGTGCACAGAGCCTAAAGCCAAACACTCTCATCTTTCGCTGTCCAAACTCATTCTGTTATGTCACCATCCAAAGGAGATGAGCCAGAAAGGTTGATCAATCCGCTACAGTTATCATAGCCATACCCCAAAAGGATTTAGGGAGCTTTGCATGAGAGAGTATGCACAAAATTCTCTCGAGAACAGTGCAGTTCATTCTACAACACTGTTCTGCTATGGAGTCTTTGGAATGGTCTTCTCCAGCTTAATGCCACGGTCTCTGCAATACTTCTCCAAGCGACCTTGGTATTCACCACCATTATCTGCACAAACACTTTTCAACTTCCTTTCCGTTGCCCTCTTGACACTGAAATGAAGCTGCTTGAATAGATCAAGTACCTGAGCGTTGGTTTTCAAAGTAAATGCCCACACTTTTCAAGAGTAATGATCAATAAATGAAACAAAATACAGGGCACTGCCAAGAGTTCTAGCATCAACCGTGCATCCGTCAGCATGAACAAGCTCTAAAGCCTGTGATCTTCTAGAGGGATACCAACTATGAAATGCAGCTCTATGTTGTCTACCAGCTAGACAATGAGCACAAGTTTCTGAAGGCGTACCTTTCAAAGGAACCAATTTCTTTCCAGCGAGAATTTGCAGTCCCTTCTCGCACTTGTGACTAAAGCAGCCTGTGCCACAACTCTACTGAGGCATCGTCAACTGCGTTCACCTCTCCATGGCACAACCCGAGCTTCTGTCATAAACAGAGTGCTTGACTTGACACCTCTCGCCACCACGAGAGAACCTTTGGTGATCTTCCACTTACGTCCACTGAAATGGCTATGATAGCCTATGTCGTCAAGTGCACTAGTGGAGATCAACTGAAGACAGAATTTTTTGGAACATGTCTGACATATCTTAGTACCAGCTTGCATTGGGTATTGGTTTCTGAAGAGATGCCACCAATGCCAACAATCTTGTCTACCCTATCACTCCCAATCCTAACATTACCACAATCACCGACAGTGTTCGATGTATAGATATCTCCTCTAGAAGTAACGTTGAATGAGGCAGTTGAATCAACTGCCATGTAGCGTCCTGGCTTGTGAGATTAACATAACCATCACCTCACACAACGACTACATAATCATAATCTTTTTCTTCTGTCTCTTCCTCTCCAACCTACTTCTGCTCCCTCTTGAGCAATCTGCACTCTATTTTCATGTGACCTGGCTAGCCACAATGCAAACATTTAACTCCCTTTTTCAACTTGGATCTCCCCTTTCATTTACTACAACCAGTGTTATCTCGGGGGTTTCGTAATCTGTTCCTCTCTTGCCGTTCTGTCACCAGTGCCTCGCATTGGGACGACGAGCCTGGAGATTTCCCTCTCATCTCCTCATTCAAGACACCACTCTCAGCCAGTTCTATAGAAACAAAACCGCCAGGAGCAGAATTCACAAGCGCGACTCCAAAAGTTTACAACTGGTCCATAATCCCCGGGAAATTCATTCAAGCAATCGGCAACAGCGGTTCCCTCTCCATATTTCAGATGCGTCGTTTTCTTGAGTGGAAATAACTTATTATTTCCAGTCTTCGAGACGAACAACCGCTCAAATTTCCACTCCAAAGTCCTTGCATATGTCTCCCTACGGATGAAATTATGTGCATTACTATCTACCAATTGCCGAATGGATCGCCAAACCTGCTCATGCTCACATGCCCAGTTCTCATCACTTAGATTCGGGTTTGTCAGTAGCGAACACCGGAAGATGCAATGATTCCGCAAATACTAGATCTTTCGTTTTACTCTTCCATATATGATAATTTGTGTTACTCAAACAGATCATTGTGTTCATCCTCTCCATTTTCGCTCCAGACATCTACCGACAAACAATAAAACCAGTGCTCTGGTGCCACTCTGTCGGGGAAAGACCGTGGCGCGACCACGTCACACCGTGTGACACCACCAGATTTCTTCTTTCCTCTTTCGGTGACTAGATAGGAACAACTAATACTGCTATGATATAATTGACAAGCGGACAATGCAGACATGGGCACGCACAGGATTCTAATTCACAACAGGGCCTTCTCTGGCTCAACTAGTTTTACACTACCCTTCATCAAGATGATTACTATCCTGAGAAGCTCATCACAACTAGGTCGGTTACAAAACTTAGAAATAAGTGCGGTCACGTTTCACCTAACAAGAACATCGAAAAATACCTGGATGGATCCATTTGTTTCAACGGAAAATAACTTTCAAGAAAACGTTTTTGAATTTTCCGGCATTTGATTTACAGAAAATGATTTGGTTGGGAAAACATTGAAAAAATTCTTCTAAGATAGTGGAAAATGTTTTCCACTTTTCAAATAGAGGAAAGCATTTTCAGTCTTCTTTCACCTCATTTTCTTTCACCAAACATCTTTTCCTTTTATTTTCATTTTTTATTCTCTTATTTCTATTTTAAAATATCAAGTTTTTAATTATTTTTTATTTTTTACTTTTTTTCCTTTTCTCTCTTTTTCTTTTTCTTCTTCTTCGGCTAGTCATGGCGGCGGCCGATAATCGAGTGGGGCTCAACTCCGCCTAGCTCGCCGATGGCCTGGAGTGAGTTTTGGCCTTGCTGGCTTATGGCGAGGCTCGAGCTCACCTATGGCTAGTTGTCACTTATTGTCGCGGCTAGAGATCAGCCAAGGAAGAAGAAGAAAAAAAAAAAAAAAAAAAAAAAACAAATTAAAAAATTTGATTTTAAAAAAATAAAAAAATTATTAAAAATGAGTGTATAGAGGAAAAGATTTTTCTTATCGAACGATTGATTATATTTTCTTATTTATTTTCAAGTTTCAGCTAAATACTAAAATATTTTTTTATTATTTTTCCCTCTTACCATATTTTTCACAAAATAAATGGAGTGGAAGTTTTAGAAAATCGCAATTACATTATATGTGAATTCTCGTGTGGGAAAGCTTGAGATTCACGAAAATAAGAAAAGAGTCAAATTACGTCAAACTTAGATAGGACTAGAAGAAGAAGAATAAGAAGACTTGTCCAAAACGCGCTATGGTCTTGTCTTATACGGTCCCATCGCCGCTTCTCCTGGAGTTTACTATCGTCCTCCACCTCCACCTACCACCACTGCTAAGCTCGGCCTTTGAACGTGCAAACTCTCTCTCTCTCTCTCTCTCTCTTTCTCTCTCTGGCTCGCGTTGAGGCTCGGGCAAGAAACTAACTGGTCCGACAAAGCTCGCTTTTCTCGCAATTCATGTGAGATAGCTCTAGTTGTTTTCCGGTAATGAATCCATCGCCTTTGTTCCCTGTACGCACTGTCGTACTGTTTAGCATAATCTTTTTTCCTATAGCCAGTCTTCTTTCTCGCGCTTTACTACGTTCACTGCTTCGTTGCTTTTACTGCTGGTATTTCGACCGCTTTGTGTGGCTCTGTGTATGGGGCTGCTCACGACAAGATGGGAAGCTTCCCGTTGGGACTCCTGCTCCGTTATTGGTGGGACACCACTGAAAGGGAGTAGAAATTGAGAAAATGGAAGCATGCGTCTCTCATTCGCATGAATTCTTGATGGGCAACTGACCAGTGTTCGCGGTTGCGCCCTTCGTTGGGGGGTTGCTTCGCGTTGAATTGAAGCCATGCGTCGGAGGAATTTTGGGTTTTTGTCTTTTCTTAAGGGCATCTTCTTCTTGGGGGTTTCTGAGGTTGGTGGCTTCTCTCTTCACTTCAGATTCTCTTGCCATCGGAGTTGCTCGTGAGGTCGCTGGTATGGTGAGAAGAAGGGAATTATACGTCCTTGAGTTGTTGATGTTCTTGATGTATTTAGCATTGGTGACTCGGTGTAGACAATTCGCGAATTGGTTTTGGCTTACATTAGGGAGCAGAGAGAAGCTTTTCATTGAGAAAAGGAGAAAAAGAATAAAATGGAGGGTTTCAGCATCAAAGTTTTGTGGCTTCATGCTGAATTGAATGGAAGGGAAAGTGGAATTGGTTGAAGTTGGAAACTGGAGTAAGAGTGAGATGTGCTACTGATGGTGATTTGAAATTGCAATAAGGGGAATAAGTGAGAGTATGGGATTGAAGAGGGAATAAAATGCAATGGAATGGGGTTAGATTCTTGATTCTTTTTTAGCAGTGGCTGTGAAGAAATAACATGGAAAGGTAAAGGAAGTAGGAATAAAATATCAAAAATACTTCCTTATGTGTATCATGAGAGAAATCACACCTGCATGAGAAACGAAGGGTTATTCCTTTCCTTTGCTGAACCAAACAACAGAAAGGGGATAGGCATGTCACTGTCCATTCCCTTCAATCTAATGCAGTAGTTGAAATAGTGGCATTAACATGAATTTTTTACCTTTCCCTGGAAAGCTGCTTGCTAATGGCTATTACATTGGGATCTTGCAATAGTATTTATTTCAAGAGATCTTCAAATTCTGTTCCTACTTATATAGTTTTTTGCATTTATTATCATACTCAAAGAGTAATAAGAGAAATTCACTTTGTCCATTATGCAATTAACATAAGAGTCCTGACTGTTATTTTTCACACTTGTAAGAATAGATCCACATGTATCTAAGTGCACCAATACACCTTGTAAATTTGCAAGCCTTCTTTCTCATTAAGATCCTGGAAAACTGCCCTTTTGTGCTTGTCTAAGGATTTGAGTCCTTGCATTGGATGGTTTGCAGATTCAATTTCACAGGTGAACGATGTGGGGTGTTCTATGGGTTCCTTAATTTATCACAGATGAACGATGTGGGGATATTCTATCGGTTCCTTAATTTGTGCACCATCTTGAATTTTCTGTAGGAAATGGAAGTTTTGGTAGGATGACCCTTTTATTCAGAAATAAAAGAAGTTGTTAGGCTTATTTTTTCAGATTTGGAGATAATTTTTTTGCATGGTTTTCTAGGAGGTGCAAAGCTCAAGTTTGGACTCTTCTGCAATAAGCAACAGTTCTATTCCGCCAATCAAGATTCCTTTGATAGAACAGAAAAACCAACAGGTTTATCCCGTTCTTTGATAGTACCTTTTCCGTTTTTATCCATATCTGACTAGTGTATGTGTCTGCATACTGGGTAAACCTTAAGTGGTTGTTACTATTCTTCCCAGAAGGGGGGAACTGAAATGAGTTCTTGTCAACCAAAGTGCTCTTGTAACGGCATCGATGTTTTTGTTTTTTGGTATTTTTAGGAAACATCAATTTTGATGGACGTAATACTAACAGTTTGTTATCTGGTATATGCATTCATTCTACAGCATAGAATGAGGAGCCAGATTACTTCAAATATGATGTCCAGTGGAGTGATGGTCGCAAGGACATACATATATGATTGGCTGATCCTTATGGTTATTGTGGTCATTGGGCCCCTCCTCCATCTCATACATCCATTTTATCGCTTCGTTGGGAAGGATATGATGACTAATCTCAAGTATCCACTGAAGAGCAACACAGTGCCTTTCTGGGCTGTTCCAGTAAGCATTCTTTGCACTACTCTTTTCCCAGTCTGTAAGTCTAAGAATTTTGATTGGTGGGGTTCTCATTTTTCTTTTGTTTCTTCCCAACAAAAATTAGATGTATACCCTTCTGTTGCCAATGGTGATATTTGTGGTCTTGTATCTTCGGAGGAGAGATATCTATGATCTTCATCACGCTCTACTAGGTGAAAGTATCTTTTTGTGCCATTCTCATGTATTCTCTTCCCATCATTCAATGGTGATTGTTTTTTTCCCCACAAGAATATGCTAAATGGAAGTTGTTTAGGCAGGGCTCTTGTATTCTGCTTCAGTCACTGCAGTTATAGCAAATGCCATAAAACTTGCAGTTGGCCGCCCAAGGCCAGACTTCTTTTGGCGTTGTTTTCCAGATGGGAAAGATGTAGGTGCATATAAATTGTGCTGAATAAACCGACTATTCTTGTGCAAGTCTGCCTGCAGCACTTAATACTTGAATTGATTCCTAGGTGTATGATCAATTGGGGAATGTCATCTGTCACGGTAAAAGAAGTGTCATAGATGAAGGGCACAAGAGTTTTCCTAGCGGGCATACTTCATGTAAGCATCTCTCTTTGTCATCTTAAATAGTATTATCCAAATGCTCAATGCGAAAGAGATCTAATGTATTAGACTATTACACAGGCAAACCTTGTTATTTGAATAGCTTGGATCTTATTGTGCAGGGTCCTTTGCGGGTCTTGGTTTCTTATCACTTTATTTAGCTGGGAAGATTAAAGCATTTGATCGCAAAGGTCATGTTGCAAAATTATGCATCATCTTTCTCCCGCTTCTTGTTGCATCTCTTGTTGGCATTTCAAGAGTAGATGACTACCGGCATCACTGGCAGGATGTCTTTGCTGGAGGCCTGTTAGGTTTGTCTGTTTTCTGCAATATGTGGGAGTCATTACTGTGGTGAGTTTAATTCTTTTGCTTAACATGCATAAGAAATTTTGCAGGGATTACAGTAGCAGGGCTTTGCTATCTGCAGTTCTTTCCACCTCCATATCACGCCCAAGGTACATTTTGAAGCTACTTGTTTTGGCCTCCAGTAGTCATAAAATTCCTCGATGCTATGTTATAATTGTCTTATTGTCATCATAAGATTACTTGCGCTAAAGCTCCCTAAATTGGCAGGGCTATAGTTGAGCTGCCTCATTATATAACAAGATAACTGAAGAGCAAGATAAAGTTAAATACGTGCTCTTTCTTTGGACATTGATGGATTAGAACACGGGGATAGCAATAACAATTTTCTCTGCATTATCTTGTAGTTGTCCTGTTGTGCTTGTAA
This sequence comes from Eucalyptus marginata, assembly GCA_014182565.1. Lineage (NCBI taxonomy): Eukaryota > Viridiplantae > Streptophyta > Magnoliopsida > Myrtales > Myrtaceae > Eucalyptus > Eucalyptus marginata. Next base: position 19,721,408 of record CM024594.1, read on the forward strand.
GATTACTTGCACTGCGACTCCCTAATTTGGCATGGCTATTGTTGTGCTGCCTCATAATGTAATGAGACAATTAAAGAGAGCGAGATCATTGAAAGTTGATTATGTAATCTTTCTTTAGGCATTGGTGGATGAGAACATGGGGATAGCAATAAGCATTTTCCCAAAACAAAGTCTCACAATCTATTTGTTTGCAGGTTGGGGGCCTTATGCTCACTTTGAAGAATTGGAGTTGTGTAGGAATGCACAGGCCGCAAATGCAGCGGATGTGCCTGATGTGCAGGCCGCGGAAACTCAAAGCGAGAGCCGTCTGGATGAGCGGAGCGGCATCGGACGCATGGGCCTGACCCTATCACCTACTCCTGATCGATCACCACGAGACATGGAATCAGGGGGAAGGTGATTCTGTTTTTCCACTGGCCATTTAACCTGTAAAGCCTATTGTATAGAGTAGAGTTTTAGTATCTCCATTTTTTTTTGGTTCTTTTTTTGGGCAAGCCTCTGACAAGCATTATCCTGGAACCTTTTTTTTTTTTTTTTTTTTTTTGGTGTGAGTGAATGGAGTGTGCTCTTAATGGACATCAAATTGCACATTTGGTCCTTTCCCACCCTTGATCTCAAGATCAGGATGTCGTTAATTTTTTTCTTTACTAATCCTGTGTTGAAATCAGTTTGTGTAGCTTCTACAGTCATTTTGATTAGAGTAAAGAGAATCAAATGCCGATAGAAAATATTATTGCCAGTTGCAAAATTGATATCTCCAAACAGCTTCTTCTGATGGTCTGTTTGATAATCACGACGATGTTCGTCATCTATTACTCCCGATGTGACCGTCTCTAAAGCATTACTGTTGCAGCCAAATATTTATGCGGAAAAACCTTGTCCAGTCAGAGGAAGGATGGTCCTCTGTCTCTAATTGTATTAAAATCAACACGTACTTTGCATGCCCTTTCTGAGCATAAAGAAAGTTTTTTTTTTTTCCTGCAGAACTCTTCTTTTATTTCTTACCAGGCCGAAAGGGCACCACAAACAATCAACATATGTAAATTCTATGTAGTCGCTCTCTGTAATTCTCTCTGTATGGGCTGATCCAGACAAAATGGGAAGAAGCTTCCTGTCAAAATTCTACTCCATCATTTGTGAATACCACTGAGAGTAGAATTAAGAAAATGGAAGCGTCATTCTCTCGTTCGCATAAATGCTTGATAAGTAATTGAACCACCAGTAGCAGTTGGCCCTTTGTTGTGTGGTTGCCTCACGTCGAATTGAAATCATGCATTGAAGGAATTTTGGGTTTCTTTCTTTTCTGAAGAGCATCTTCTTTTTGGGGGGTTCTCAGGTTGGTGGGTCTTCTCTTCGTTTTAGGTTCTCTTACGATTGAAATTGCTTGTGAGATCGTTGTAATAGTGAGAAGAGGGGAATAATACGACCCCCGGTCATTGGTGTTCTTGATGTATTTAGCTTCAGCGATTCGGTGTAGACAATTCGCGAATCGGTTTTGGCTTTACATTAAGAAAGAGAGAAACTTTTCATTGAGAAAAAAAAAAAAAGAATAAACGGATGGTCCCTGCATCAAAGTTTCGTGGCTTCATGCTAAGTTGAATGGAAGGGAAAGTGCAAACTGGAAGCGAGAGTGAGATGTCCTACTTGATGGTGATTTGAAATTCCTGGCTCTGCAATGGTGGAATTAGTGAGAAATGGAATTGATGAGGGAATAAAATGAGGGAATGGGATTGCATTCTCTATTTTTTTTTTTTTTTTTCTATTGGTGGTGATAAGAACATTGAAAGGTAAAGGACGTAGGAATAAAATGTCTAAAATACTTACCGATATGTATCACGAGAAAAATTGCATCTGCACTAGAAATGAAGGGGCATTCCATTTCTTTGCTGAACCAAACAACAGAGGGAAGAGACATATCCTTGCTCATTTTCTTCAACCAAATGCATTATTTGAAATAGGTAGCACAAACGTGAATATTCTCCCCCTTCCCTGGAAAGCTTCTGGCTGTTGGGTATTATTTCAAGAGATGTTCAAATTCTGTTCCTATTCAAATAGTTTTTTGCATTCATTATCATACTCAAAGAGCAATAAAAAAATTCACCATAATCATTGTGCAATTACTATAAGAGTACTGCCCGCTATCTTTCACCCTTGTAAAGGAACTCCAAGAGTAGAGTACACAAGTATCAAAGTCCATTAATACACCCTGTAAATTTGCAAGCCTTCTTTTTCATCAAGATCCTAACAACTGCCCTTTATGTGCTTGTCTAAGGGTTTGTGTCCTTGGAACTTGCAAATAGTGCAGTTTGCATGGATAGCATGGTTTGCATTAAATGGTTCGCAGATTCAGTTTCCTGCAAGTGTATCACAGAGTGAATGATGAGTGAATGATGTGGGATGTTCTGTGGGTTCCATAAGTTATGCACCATCTTGGATTATATGTAGGAAATGGAAGTTTTGGTTGGATGGCCATTTTATTATCAGAAACCATAGAAGTTGCTTGGCTAATTTTATTAGATTTGGAAATATATTTTTATGTGGTTTTCTAGGAGGAGGTGCAAAGCTCAAGATTGGACTCTTTTGCAATAAGCAGCAATTCTTTTCCAATAATCAAGATTCCTTTGATAGAACAGAAAAACCAACAGGTTTATTCCTTTCTTTGATAGTACTTTTCCTGTTTGATTTTGTTTTTATCTGACAGAGGACACAAGTTTCTGGTATATGTGCCTGCATACTGGGTAAATCTTCAATGACATCTATTCTTTCCGGTAAAGGGAGACTGAAATGAGTTCATCAACCAAAGTGCTTATGTGACAGCATCCATGTTTTCGTTTTCATTGTTCCTTTTTTTCTAGGACATATCAATTTTGACGAGATTATACTAATAGTTTTTGATATCTGGCATGTGCAGTCATTGTAAGCTGAGCCAGATTGCTTCAAATATGATGAGGTCTAATGGAATGAAAGTCGCAAGGACACACATATATGATTGGCTGATCCTTATGCTTCTTGTGGTCATTGGGTCCGTCATCCATTTCATACATCCATTTCATTGCTTCGTTGGGAAGGGTATGATGACTAATCTCATGTATCCACCGAAGAGCGACACAGTACCTTTCTGGGTTGTTCCGGTAGGCATTCTTGGCACTACTCTTATCCCCTTAATAAGTTAAAGAATTTTGACTGGTGGTGGTTTTCATTTTCCTTTTGTTTCTTCCCATCAAAATTAGATGTATGCCCACCTGCTGCCAATGGTGATATTTGTGGTCGTGTATCTTTGGGGGTGTCCGGAAAAGAAGAGAGACATCTATGATCTTCATCATGCTGTACTAGGTGAAAGTATCTCTATATACCTCCTCTGCTCATCGTTCAGTGGTGGTGGTTTTTTTTTTCTTTTCTTTTTTCTTCTTCTTCTTCTTTCAAGAGAAAATGCTAAACCGAAGTTGTTTAAGCAGGACTCTTGTATTCTGCTGCATTCACTGCAGTGATAACAGATGCCATAAAACTTGCAGTTGGCCGGCCTCGGCCAGACTTCTTTTGGCGTTGTTTTCCAGATGGCAAAGATGTAGGTGAATATAAATCAAGCAGAATATACTGACTATCCTCGGGCAAGTCTGATTGCAGCACCTAATACTTGGATTGATTTGTAGGTGTATGATCAATGGGGAAATGTCATTTGTCATGGTAAAAGAAGTGTCATAAATGAAGGGCACAAGAGTTTTCCTAGCGAACATACTTCATGTAAGCATTTCCCTCTGTTATCTTAAAAAGTATTATCCAAATGCTCAATGCGAAAAGAAAAAGAATGATCTACTGTATCAGACTATTATACAGGATGGCAGTCCTTTCGGGGGTTCCTTAGGGACCAATTCAAAACCCTATTTGCCAGAAAAAAGTGTCTGTCAAATCTTGTGAGTATGTGAATAGCTGGGATTTATTGTGCAGGGTCCTTTGCGGGTCTTGGTTTCTTATCACTCTATTTAGCTGGGAAGATAAAAGCATTTGATCACAAAGGTCATGTTGCAAAACTGTGCATTGTCTTTCTCCCGCTTCTTGTCGCATCTCTTGTTGGTGTTTCAAGACTAGATGACCACAGGCATCACCGGCAGGATGTCATTGCTGGAGGCCTCCTAGGTTTGTACCACTGTTTTCTGCAATTTGTGGGAGTCATAGTGGGGGCGGGTTTGATTCTTTGGCTTAATGTGCCGAAGAAATTTTGCAGGGATTACTGCAGCAGTATTTTGCTATTTGCAGTTCTTTCCACCTCCATATCATGCTCAAGGTATGTTTCGAGGCAATTTGTTATGACCTCCCAGTTATCAAAAAAATACCACGATGACCCAGGATTCTATTTTATCATCAATCCAATCACCGTTCACATTTTTTCTTTTTCTTATCAATGAATAGATCTTGTAGTTGTCTCATTCTGGTAATAAAGATTACTTGCATTACAACTCCCTAAATTGGCAGGGTTATAGTCGTGCCTCATAAATAAACAAGATAAAAGAGAGCAAGATCATTGACTGCTAATTACGTAATCTTTCTTTAGACCTTGATGGATGAGAACATGCGGAAGGAATAAACATTCTCTCGAAGGGAGTTTTAAGAATTTGAATGTTTGCAGGTTGGAGGCCTTATGCTTCCTCTGAGGATGTTCCCACAAGGCAGGCCACAGAGACTCAAAACGAGAGCGGTCCGGATGGGAGGAGCAGCGGCATTGGATTTATACCACCTACTGCTGGTCGATCACCGCAAGACATGGAATCAGGTGGAAGGTGATTCTGTTCAGCTACAGACACTTTTTATTATGTTTCAGGAGCAAATGTAGCGTGCTCTGGATGGACATCAAATAGCACACTTGGTCCTTTTCCACCCTTGTTCTCACGATCACAATGTCATTAATTCTTTTTTCTTTACTGATCCTATGTTGGATCCAGTTTTTGTAGCTTCTACAGTCATTTTGGCGAGATTAAAGAGAATGCAGATGCATATAGATAGTCTATTTGATAATCACAGAATGTACATCATCTGTTGCTGCAGATGTGAACGTCTCTAAAGCATTACTCTTGCAACCAAAAATTCATTTGGTAAAATCTTGTCCAGTCAAAAGAAGGAAGGTCTTCTGTTTCAAATTGCACTAGAATCAACACGTACCTTGCATGCTGTTTCTGGGCAAACAGAAAGAATCTTTTTCTGCAGGACTCTTTCCTTACCAGACCAAACGCGCACCACAGACATTCAACAAATTTATTTTCTATATAGTCACCTCTCTGTAATTGATTAGTAATTTGTTACCGGGAGCAAGAATGAGGTTTCTTCTGGGGCAAAAAGCCGATATGGCCAGCTAAGAACAGGGTTCATACGTTCCTACTACGCGGCAACTAAAGTAACTTACATCCAGAATGAGTCCTACCTAGTTCAGTACAAGAAGCTGTAGAGGGAAGACGACTCAGGTTCTCTGAGAGAGGTCATCCAAGGCAAGGATATTCGCCCCACACCACCCACTAAGTCGCTCCCGACCGCTGCCGGATTCACAATGCTGGACAGGGTCAATGCACTCTACAGCGACAGGAGGTGGACAGGGATGATGACCGGCAAAGAAGGGTCAGGCTACGTCGTGCATTTCCAGAAGAGTGCAGAGAAGCTCGCTTTCTCGGATTCTGACCTGAGGATTCACCTGGAGTGGTCAACAGCAATTGGATTGCTACCACCAGGAAAAGGATCTTTCTCCCTCAAAATCAAAACATGGACTCGTAGAAGTTTCATAAATCTCTTTCCCTCCCTCTTAACTTTTCGATATCAATTCACAAAACCCGCTTTTCAGAAAAGAAAAAAGAAGCACGTGCCTCATGTATCCAGATCGCAAGCTGAAGAAGATCTAACACCTACATGTATCAAGAACCCAAATTCAGGCAGTCCCCTTAGGAATTCAGAATTCAAATTTGCTTTATATGCTTCCTTGTTTAGCTTAGCTCCCTAACATCACACTCTCATTTTTATCAGGAAAAGCAACACATTTTCATGTCTCTTTCGCCATCAATTAATCTTCTAAAGAAGTCAATGTCAAATGCAACTATGATAATTGAAACATCAACGTGACTGTGCAGATGTTCTTGAGAAAACCACCCAGTTTGAGTGAAAGATGGAATGTGCACCAGTTAGAATAGCATAAAATTGATTGTTGAAGATTTGAGCACGTTGATTGCCGAGCTCTGGATCTGGTCGTTAGTGCTCTTCAAAATGGCTTGATCTATAGTGGGTGTCAGAAGAAGAATGAAAATGAATCGATGAAGCACGATTCATGGTAACCGCTTGAAGAAGATTGAAGCCAAAAAGGCTACAAGCATTTAATGAAGAAAACCTTCTACAGCATGAAGACAAAGAAGGCTAAAAAAGCTCAATGGAAAGTTCTTCACACTTGTCTTCTTGTATTTAATGCGTGTCTTTTCATTTGACTTTTCTTGTGTGCTTATATCACTCGGTGGACTTGTTTTTCCAAATTAAATGTTTGTCAGATTACATCCAACCATTGTGAAATTCAAAATAGTAAATACACCGCAGCAAAAAGCATTTTGCATTTCAATTACTTCTCCCTCTGATCTTCATCTGTGCCTCATCCCAAATTTTTAAGGTTGCCATTTGGTTTCAACATTTGGTATCAGAACTAGAAATGGCATCTACTAGTTCCATTGAATTGTAACTGCCAAAATTGATTGGAAAGAAGTTTTGACAACTTGTCCGTCTAGATGAAGGTTCTCTTCAAATCACAGGATTTATGGAATTTAGTGGAAAACGATTACAGTAAAGTGACTGATGCTAAAGCATTTGAGGCTTTAAGAAAGGAGGAGAAAGATTCTTTGTTGGAGTCCCGGAAGGAAGATGTTCTGTGGGTTCCATAAGCTATGCACCATCTTGGATTATACGTAGGAAATGGAAGTTTTCATTGGAATCAGAAACAATAGAAGTTGCTTGGCTAATTTTATTAGATTTGGAAATATATTTTTGTGTGGTTTTCTAGGAAGAGGTGCAAAACTTAAGATTGGACTCTTTTGCAATAAGCAGCAGTTCTTTTCCAATAATCAAGAGTCCTTTGATAGAACAGAAAACCAACAGGTTTATTCCTTTCTTCGATTGCACTTTTCCTGTTTGATTTTATTTATATCTGACAGAGGACACAAGTTTCTAGTATATATGCCTGCGTACTGGGTAAATCTTGAATGATGTTACTATTCTCTCAGGAAGAGGAAAACTGAAATGAGTTCATCAACCAAAGGGCTTATGTGACGGCATCCAAGTTTTCATTTTCACTCTTCCTTTTCTTGAATGAAATGGGTAAATCTTGAATGATGTTACTATACTCATAGTTTTGATATCTGGCATTTCCAGTCATTGTACGCTGAGCCAGATTGCTTCAAGTATGACGAGGTCTAATGGGATGAAAGTGGCAAGGACATTCATATATGATTGGCTGGTCCTTATGCTTCTTGTGGTCATTGAGTCCTCCTTCCATTTCATTCATCCGTTTTATTGCTTTGTCGGGAAGGGTATGATGACTAACCTCATGTATCCACTGAAGAGCGAGACAGTGCCTTTCTGGGCTGTTCTGGTTGGCATTCTTGGCACTACTCTTATTTCCTTAATAGTCAGTCTGTGAGTTTAAGAATTTTGAGTGGTTGTGATTTTCATTTTCCTGTTGTTTCTTCCCAACAAAAATTAGACGTATGCCCTTCTGTTGCCAACGGTGATATTCGTGGTCTTCTATTTTTGGAAGAGAGATATCTATGATCTTCATCATGCTGTGCTAGGTGAAAGTATCTTTATGTCCCATTCTCATGTTTCCTCTTCTTATCATTTTATTTTCTTGAGAACGATGCTAAAGCGATGTGTTTAGGCAGGACTCTGGTATTCTACTACATTCACTGCAGTGATAACAGATGCCATAAAACTTGCACTTGGCCAGCCTCGGCCAGACTTCTTTTGGCGTTGTTTTCCAGATGGGAAAGATGTAGGTGAATATAAATCAAGCAGAATATACTGACTATGCTTGGGCAAGTCTAATTGCTGCACCTAATACTTGGATTGATTGGTAGGTCTATGATCGATGGGGAAATGTCATCTGTCATGGTAAAAGAAATGTCATAGATGAAGGGCACAAGAGTTTTCCTAGCGGACACACTTCATGTAAGCATTTTCCTCTGTTATCTTAAAAAGCGTTATCCAAATGCTCAATGCAAAAGAGAAAAAGAATGATCTACTGTATCAGACTATTATACAAGCAAATCTTGTGAGTATGTGAATAGCTTGGATTTTATTGTGCAGGGTCCTTTGCGGGTCTTGGTTTCTTATCACTCTATTTAGCTGGGAAAATAAAAGCATTTGATCACAAAGGTCATGTTGCAAAACTGTGCATCGTCTTTTTCCCGCTTCTTGTTGCATCTCTTGTTGGTGTTTCAAGACTAGATGACCACAGGCATCACCGGCAGGATGTCATTGTTGGAGGCCTCCTAGGTTTGTACTGCTGTATTCTGCAATTTGTGGGAGTCATGGTGGTGGCGGGTTTGATTCTTTGGCTTAATGTGCCGAAGAAATTTTGCAGGGATTACAGTAGCAGTGTTGTGCTATTTGCAGGTCTTTCCACCTCCATATCACACTCAAGGTATGTTTGGAGGCAATTTGTTATCACTTCCGAGTCATCATAAAAATGCATCGACATTATCTTGTAGTTGTCTTATTCCAGTAATAAGATTACTTGCACTACAATCCCCTAAATTGGCAGGATTATAGTAGCGAGCCTCATAATGGAACAAGATAAAAGAGAGCAAGATCATTGAAAGTAAATTACGTAATCTTTCTTTAGACCTCGATGGATGAGAACATCGGGAAGGAATGACCATTTTCTTGAAGGAAGTTTTGCGAATCTGTATGTTTGCAGGTTGGAGGCCTTATGCAGAGAATGTTCCCACAAGGCAGGCCGTGGAGACTCAAAACGAGAGCCGTCTGGATGAGAGGAGCAGCGCCATTGGATGCATGTCACCTACTGCCAGTCCATCACCGCTAGACATGGAATCAGGCGGAAGGTGATTCTGTTCGGCTACAGGCAATTTTTTATGTTTCGTGAGTGAATGTAGCGTGCTCTGAATGGACATTTAATAGCACATTTGGACCTTTTCCATCCTTGATCTCACGATCGGGATGTCATTAGTTCTTTCTTCTTTACTGATCCTACGTTGGATCCAGTTTTTGTAGCTTCTACGGTCATTTTGGCAAGCCTGTGGAGAATGCAAATGCGCATAGACAGTGTTATTGCCGATTGCAAAATTGATATCTCCAAGTAGCTTCTCATGATGGTCTTTGTGAAAAAGTTTAACTCTTGCAACCAAACATTCATTTGGTAAAATCTTGTCCAGTCAAAGGAAGGTCGGTCTTCTGTTTCAAATTTGTACTAGAATCAACACGTACCTCGCATGCCCTTTCTGGGCAAAAAGATCGAATCTTTTTCTGCAGGACTCTTTTCTTACCAGGCCAAAAGCGCACCGCACACATTCAACAGATTAATTTTATATATAGTCAGCTCTCTGTAATTTGTTACCGGAAGCAAGAATGAGGTTTCTTCCAGGGCAAGAAGTCGAGATCGCCAGCAAGGAAGAGGGGTTCATAGGTTCCTACTACGCGGCAATTATAGTAAAATACATCCAGAATGAGTTCTACCTAGTTCAGTACAAGGAGCTGTTGAGGGAAGACGAGTCGGGGCCTCTGACAGAGGTCATCCGAGGCGAGGACATCCGCCCCACCCCGCCTGCTAAGTCACTCCCGACTGCCGCAGGATTCGCGATGCTCGACAGGGTCGATGCATTCTACAACGACGGGTGGTGGACTGGGAGGATAACCGGCAAAGAAGGGTCGAGCTCCGTCGTGCATTTCGAGAATAGTGGAGAGAGGCTCGCTTTCTTGGATTCTGACCTGAGGATGCACTTGGAGTGGATCAACAGCAATTGGATTGCTACCACTAGGAGAAGAATCCTTCTCCCTCAAAAACAAAACATTGACTAGTAGAAGTTTCATGGATCTCTTTCACTCTATCTCTCCTAACTTTTCGACATCAATTCACAAAACATGCTTTCCAGGTAAGAAAAAAGAAGCTCGTGCCTCATTAATCGGATCACGAGCTGTAGAAGATTTAACACCTACTTGTATCAAGAACCCAGATTCAGGCAGTCACGCTATGAACCCGGAATTCAAATGTGTTCTCGGCCGTCTTTATATGCTTCTTTGTTTAGCTTAGCTCCCTAACATCACACCCTCTTTTTTATCAGGAAAAGCAACACATTTTCATGTCTCTTCGCCATCAACTTAATCTTCTACCGAAGTCAATGTCTAATGCAACTAAGACAATGAAACATCAACTTGATCGTGCAGATGTTCTTCAGAAAACCATCCAGTGACAGAGTAACAAATGAAAATGTGTACCAATCACTGTCAGGACACTCTAATAAGTAATAAGCATACAAAACCCGAATGCCAGCTGAAAGAAATCGCCATATAAAATGGGTTAATCTCAGGTTACAAATTGATCATCCTTCTCTCCGACTTGGAGCTCCGTTTGGGGTCCCTGGCCAGAGAATCCAAGCTACCGCCGCGCCCGAACCCTCGCCCGTACCCGAACCCGACCCCGACGCCGCAACCCGCGCCGACCCCGAACACCAGCCTCAGGTGGCTCCACGGCGAGCCGTCGAACCCGAGCCCCCCGACCAAGCCGAGCCCCAGCCCGGCTCCGCAACCGACCCCGAACCCGGCCCCGGGACCCGGGACCAGCTCCTGGAGCTGCCGGTGCTTGTCTTGGAGGAACTCGGCGACGGGGAAACGCCTGTCGCCTCTCTTCCTCCTGGGCTTGCCGCCGTCTGGGTTCGTCGTCCATGTCCACAGAGACTCGGGGGTGATGTTGCCGCTCTTGGGTCTGGAGCTCATGGCGCGTCGATGCGAGTCGAGCGAGATCGAGCGAGCGAAGGGAAGCCAAGGATAAGAGCTGAAGAACGAAATGGAGAGGGGAGTGGAAGTACTGCTGGGCTCGTCGAGAGCAGGTACCGAGAGAGAGTATACACTACGAGACGGAGAGAAATGGACACTTTGGGCATAAGATTAGGGGCTGTTTGTATAAATTTGTTTTTGTCCTTCGCTACACAAATTTTTGTTCTTTTATTTCGGGAAAAAAAAAAATAAAAAAGAACATAAATACATTTATTTACACTTTTATTTCTGAAAACAAAAAATCTATTTTTTTTTCCCGAGATGATTTGGAACATAAACAAAAAGTAGAAAAAACTTGTTTATTGTTTCCGGAAACAATTTCGATAAACACTTTTTTTTTCTTCTTTTTTTTGGCCAGGTTCCCGCCACGGCATCGGCCGTCGGCGCGTCGAGGCCGGCGACCTCGCGAGCGTCACCGCCCCCAGCGAGGCGAGGCCTCACGTTGGCTAGGCAAGGCCGCCGGCCCTCGTTGGCCATAGCCAAGGCCGGCGATCGGCCAAAAGGAAAAAAAAAAAAAGAAGAAAAAATGAAAAATAAAATAAAAATATTAAAAAGTTAAAAGAAACAAAAAAATTATACAAATTTACCAAATGTGTTTATGTTTTTTCTATTTCGGGAACGTAAATTTTGTGCGGTTACCAAACACGTTCTTTATTCAAAAATGTTTCCGAACAAAAATAGCTTTTTTATTTTTATTAAGAGTAATAATTTTTGAACAAAAACGTTACTAAACGCATTCTTAGATGTCAAATTAAGAATAACATTTCAATTCCCCGTTCAAACGAGTCATAATTTCCCCAAATTATGCTCGACCCATGTCGCGAGGATCGTCCTCGTCACGGCGAGATCGGCCTCCGGCAATTGATCGGTGAACTTCGAACCGAGCGTTTGGTACAAGCCTTGGAAGTGGGGCAAATAAGTCCGTGTGGGAAGAGAGCGTACTTATCGCGGAGGGTCGTGATCCATTGGCCCGGTTTTCAGATTTTACACCTAGCCCATTAGAGTAGAGAGAGGCCGATGAATGCCCCTTTTCACTGAATTGGGTAGCCCATTCGCCTCCATCCCTCTAGAGTTCCCTTTGATTTGAAGTGTCTTCCATGGGCTTTTATGTTTAAGACTCCTAAGAAATTAATAAATTTTTTGGTTAATACTACAAGAAACTCTGAATCAATACATTTATGAAAAAATTTATCCTAAATTAATTTCTTGACCACGCAAAATTTTTCAACATAGTATACTCGTGATTAATTTATCCTCCGTTAATTTCCGTTAGATTTTACCGTCAAATTGCTGAGTTAAATGACGTGTGACAGTTGATGAATGTACTAGTTTGGGGTTTTATTAGTACCAGTTTTGTGATTTTTCATATTATTAATCCATTTTAATAGATGGTAAATTAGCCACAAATATATTGATTTTGGATTTTTTTATGATTAAAAATTCATTTTGGGTTAATTTGTACCAATTTGGATATTTGGAGATCAAAAAAATTAGTTTGAGGGCAAATTTGTTACAAATGTACCGATTTTGGGTTTTTCATTATATTGATCCTAAAATTTTTCTTTCACTCAAAAGGAAAAGAGAATAAGAGTGCGCATGGTAAAATTTTTTTCCGTAAAGAGTTTTTTCTATTTCATTTATTCCAACAATTTTAAGAAAAGAACCCGTTTGATAACCGTACAAAATTTCTCTTTTAATAGTAAAAGAATAGAAATGCGTTTGGAACGCAACGATTCTTTTTGTATTTATTTATTTTTTATTTGTTCCTTTTTATTTTTATTTTTATTCTTTTTTGTATTTATTTGTTTTTTTTATTATTTTTTTTGTATTTTTTGTTTTTTATTTATTTGTATTTTTTTTTGTATTTATTTGTATTTTTTATTTTCTTGCATTTTTTTATTTGTATTTATTTGTTTTTTGTATTTATTTGTTTTTTTATTTGTTTTTGTATTTATTTATTTTTTGTATTTATTTTTATTTTTTTTGTTTTTTATTTGTTTTTTATTTGTTTTTTTTGTATTTTTTGTTTTTTATTTTTTTGTTTTTTTTTTATTTTCTTGCGTTTGTTTTTTATTTGTATTTATTTGTTTTTTGTATTTATTTGTTTTTTATTTGTTTTTGTATTTATTTTTCTTATTTTTGTTTTTTATTTGTTTTTGTATTTATTTTTCTTATTTTTGTTTTTTATTTGTTTTTTTGTATTTATTTGTTTTTTATTTGTTTTTGTTTTTTTATTTTCTTGCGTTTGTTTTTTATTTGTATTTATTTATTTATTTTTATTTATTTGTATTTATTTGTATTTATTTTTTTTTGTATTTATTTGATTTTTGTATTTATTTGTTTTTTTTATTTTTTTTTTTTATTCTTGCTCACTCACGGTCGGCGGTGGCTGGCGGCGATCGGCGGTGGCTCGGGCGGTTGGAGGTGGCCACGGCAAGAGAGAAATAAAACAAAAATAAAAAAGAAAATTGCTTATTTCTAGAAATTGTTCTCAGGACAAGAAGCAAATTTTTTGTTTACCGTTTTTTATTCAGGCTAACTTTTTATATTAATCCTAAAATTTTTCTTTTTTCACTCGAAAAAAGGAAAAGAGCAAAGATAAAAGTCTATCTCTGATCTTGCTTTCCCTATGGGCTGCTATAGAGAATGGCTATTTTTATCTACTCTTATATAGTGGGCCTTGATTGTCATGTGAATGCCGTGCTGTCGCTTTAACACCTCCATCTTATTCCATTAATTTCAAGAGAAAATTCACAAATAAAAATATCGAGTTACCATATATTAAGAGGTACATCTTCATAATCTAGTCCATGTAATTATTATTCTTCTTCCTTCAACGCATCGATCATCACAAGAACATGTCTATTTAGAGAGATGTAACTTCTCGTGTTTTTGAAAAGAAAACAAGAAGTGCAGAGTGAAGGGAGCGAGAGGGGATATCGAACGTAGGCGTGGGAAACGATAAGAATGTCTTTGAAAAGAAAACAACAAATTGTCAAATAAGTAGACCATAGTCTAATACTAAAATATTTGGGATACAAATCGTTAATTTAAAAAAAAAAAAAAGAACAAATTGGTATGGGTGTCATAAAAATGGAGACTATTTTTAAATTTCTATTAAAAGACCAAAAATACAAAAGTTTAATTGAGATGATAGTTTGATCGTTTTTCATCTCAACGGTGGAATAAACGTGCAAGACAATCCTTTCTCTCCAAGCCAACGGTAATTCTACTTCCAACGACCAGTCCTCGTACAAATCCTAGTTTTCCACAAACTTCTAGAGTCTTGTCCCCATCATTTATACTCGTCGGTCTCCATTTAATCCCCGCACCACCGCACATCATATCTGCAACTCAACTCACAAGAATCTCGCGCCCGGTGCTACAGCAGCATGCCTCATCATCACGGCCATCCCCATCCCCCGCCGCCAGGCCCGCCACCTCCCGATCCCTTCGGGCCGCCGCCGCCGCCCCCAGGACCGCCAGGGCCGCCTCCCCGGTTTTTCACCACCCGCCCCCTCCGCCGCCAGGGCCGCCAGGGCCTCCGCCACCATTCCCTCCCGGTCCACCTCCCCCGCCGTTCGCTCACCCACCGCCGCCAGGACCACCGGGTCCTCCGCCACCTCCGGGACCTCACCACCCTCATCCTCCTCCACCTTTCTGAGGGCACTAATTCCTTTTCAGTCAAATGTTCTATGTATTGAGACTGGATTTGAATAAGCGAGGATCAGCCACTCGCGTCTGTGTTGAGTAAAGATCATGTGTATCTTTTGAATGCACCATGTATGAAACTTGGTATTGATCTTCTGCCCATTTAGGGTGGGAAAGAATGGTTCGTCCTCCTCTTTCCATTCTTTGCCTTTCTACTTCTTTTCAGTCAGATTTTGTTGTTTAAAGAATTTAGTGGCTCAAACTCATAATGGGGTTAATTCACATATATCAAAAAAAAAAAAAATTTATCCCATTAATAAAAAAATATTAAGAAAATTGGCTATGTTTCTGTTGATCTAAATTTTCTGTGCAAAACTCCTTTCGATCGTGTAGTACCGAGTACGTTCAGGGAGCTTGCAATGAGATTGTGGTAACGTGTACGTCCCAAGAAGATCAGAGGAATGAGATCTGGTCTTTAAAAGGAAATGGACAAAAAAATATATCATAAAAATCCAAAACGTATGTATCACTGTCTATTAAGTGTTATAAAATCGAGCTTAAAAGGCGAAACTAATAGGCGGGCACATCATATATTTCAACACCCTCTCTTCTGATAAAAAAATAAAATACTTATCTCATGTGCAAATCAAATTAGTAATGATGCATGAAATATGACGAATGAGATAGATGCACACGCAATATAAGAAAATTCGACCTAAAAATTTAAGTCGTTAAATGAAGATAGATTATGCAAATTTATAAGAAATATATAAACACCGTGGTCGTATTTTCATGTTAGAATTGTCAATGGTCAAAAAGGAGGTATTTTCACGTTAGAATTGATTCTACTTTAATTTTAGTTATTCATTATTATTATTATTTTATTATTTTACGTGGATATGGTCGGTCAAAGTAGGATAAGGAAAGATGAAGCAGCACGCGAGCCGTGCCTTGGATCCACCTGTCCTCAAACCACACGCACGACGTGGTTCAATTCCGTTGGCGGTACGCCACGGAATTGTGTCGTGGAGGCCCCGGTTTTGGGATGCAAGATGTCGATGTCATTTCGTGTGATCGACCTCCTCCCTTCATTACGTGCGACGAAATTTGGTTACGGCGTTACGCCAGGAGTAGAATGACGAATCCGACGACATTGACAAATTGGTCACTCCAATTCAAAAGGAGATATCGATAGATGAAAAGATGCCAGATGGATATAAAATTCTATGACACCTCATAGGCAATCCACAAGCAATGTTTTGAAAATTTTTTTTTTTTAATTTTATTGGAAGAGGTTTTCTTAGAGCGCTTATGATAAAATGTATATTTCTCTATTTTTTTTTTTGTTTCTCGAAATAGATTTGGGATAGAAACCCGTTTGATAACACGATTTCATTTTTTAATTTCTAGAATAAATTTTTATTCCAGAAATAGAGTTGGAGCAAAAATATAGACCTAAAATTTTTAGCTTTTCTATTTGTATAACAAAAGTGAAAAATGAAAACTCTTCTTATTGTTCACTTTCGTCATGGCTTGCCATCCACCCACCACCCACGGGGGCTGGACGCTTGTCACCGTTGTTAGGCACCATCGCCCATCCGTCGTCCCTGGAAATAGAAATTTTATTCTATTATCAAATGAATTTTTGTTTCAAAAACTCATATAGGGAATAGAAATTGAAAATTTGATTTTTATTCTAGAAATTTTGTTATGACCGCCCTTAGTACATGTCCTTTTCACTTTTCTACTGCAGTTTTCTTTATTTGTAATATGTTATAATTATGGAATAATGGCTCAACAAATATGAGCATAATCGACATGACTCTTTAATTTACCTTCTTTGCAATTTTCTATTGTAGTTTTTTTTTTTTTGGTCTCTAAAAAAGATGTGTCTCTTCTATTCATTAAGGTATTCTCAAGGTGTGCCAAATTGGAGAAGTGTTTGACTGAATCATGGTAATATAGTACTAGTACAAATGAGTTTGGGATATTGTATCTTTAGAGGCATAGTTTGTACATTTGCATAGCACCATTGGCAAGAACTAACGCTTTAAGAAGATTTGGTAATCCATACCTCACCTACCATTTGATTCTTTTCCAATGTTATAGCATCTAGCATGTTTATATTTAATGTGTGTTTTGGTCATCTTTTCTTATTAAGACTACGCATAAATTGGCTCAATCGTTATCAAATTCATTATCACCTTGTCAAAAGTATTATCTCTATTTATATGTTTTGAGTATAGCAAACACTATTGTATCAAAGACGACAGAATCCGCCACTAATGCTATTTTAAAATATCAAACCTAAAAGCTTAAGATGGATAGGTGAACAGACACTAAATGAATACACCACCCTTTAAAATTGCACAGATAAGTAATGTAGGATATTTTAACATGATACATGAATAATAACTAGAAATATCCAGCATCTTTTTATAATACAATATGGACTCTAGGTTACAAAATTCAGGATATTCCCCTTGGGAGGGGGAAGAAAATATTTCTCTTCAGTTAAGAGAACAAGGCGTACAGGTATCGGTACGTTAAAATAAAGAACATAGTCTTATCAGCCCATTAAGATTACTTGACAAGCAAGAAGGTCATCTATGGAGCTCTCAGGCTCCTACATAATGGTGAGGTACAACCTTAACATGATACCCAAGGAAACAACTAGAAATATTCGGCATCTTTTTATCTTCGTGGCTAAGCAAATTATTGGCGGTCCCAGATTATAACACGATAGCTACTGGTCTTCCATGTGTCCACCCAACTAACAGTCCGTGGGATATTTAGTTCTCGAAACTTGCAGTTGATGGTCCACATATACAAATTGATCTCTCTATTGACCGAATCCTACTTTCATTTCCTGTCATTCAATCCCCATAATGGACTACCGCAGGCACCCGCACCCTCCGCCACCCCATCCTCCGCCTTCTGCTCCGCCACTACCGCCGCCTGACCCTTACTGGTACGGGCCACCACCGCCTCCACCCCCACGCCCCGACTTATATTATCCTCCTCCTCCTCCCCCTCCGCACCACCACCACCACCATCACCCACCACCGCCACCACCGCCTCACCATCCTCCCGGTCCTCCTCCCCCACCTTATTTCGACCCCTACAGGCCCCCGCCTCCACCATGGCGCCGACCTCCGCCGCCCTACTGAGCAGGTGTGCAGTCGGGAGTACTCGAGAACTTTGATCTTGCCGTGGGTGAGTTCCCCTTGCTGGTCATGTTGCTCAAGGCTTGCTTTATTTGAGTAAGAAACAAGGAGGGATTTGTATTTCTATTTTCCTTGGAATAGCTTGAACGTATGTACTCGTTTTACGTCTAAATTTGCTTTGCGATGCTATGTATATGTAAGGGGTTACTATTCTTGTGATATGAAGAAGGTATTACTGTCTGTGATTCTCGCTAGATTTGCCATTATTAAAAAAATATTGTTCTTATGTTCAATTCGATGACCAAATTAGCATTTTGTCACGATTGTATATTCTACTAAGAGATTGCATACCACATGCTTCGACCTGCTCAAAATCTGATGTTACATGAAGAAAAATTTTACGGCAATTTGTCTAAGTGTTTAGATCCATCTGAGCTATTGAATTGGATGGGCCGAACTCGAGAAAGGGGATGGCAGCATGAAATCTTCCTAACATTGTACATTTATATGCTCAATTGTGATGTGATTACCTTGCACTAGACATGATCGATGGGTGGATCTAGATGCGTAGGCCCTAATATCGAGCCAATATGTCCTTGCTTAGCCCGTCTTGCCAAAAAAGTAGTAGATTTTCCAATGTTAGAAACGAATTGGGTGGTCAGACTGCCCCAAGAAAGAATCTCCTTGCTTAGCCCGCTTATTTTTCCCTCCAAGCCGACCCGACCCGACCAAGACAGCCCCATGGGATGTCAGCCCGTCCTGTTGATCAAGTCTACCTCCCACCGGCATTTTCATCTATACTTAATGTCTTACTCTAGAATGGTCTCTAATCAATGTCGAGCATTTTGTGAATTTTTTTTTTTTTTCGGTCTGAAGCATTTTGTGAAGTTCAGATGCCAGTTATAAAGATTGTGACATCTTCCACTAGCATTTCCCTTCATTCCTACAATAGGAACTCTGGCCCAAGCTCTGGTCGGTGATTCCTTTTGGTCCAGCCGTACTCTTCATTCCTCTATTAGATCACTCACCGAGTCCAACAAAATATTGGGTACCATAAAAGCTCCACATCATTTTTACTCTGAACCATTCAGAATGTGACACGCGTCCGTGTTAGGTTCGGTCCACATCGTCCACTTCAAACCTTCAAATCAAAGCGCAGGCGGAAGGAAGGCAAGAGAAAATATTAGGTGCAACTGTGATGCCATGTCAAAGTTGCAATAGCTCATTTTGTGACTGAAAAATGTCTCTCTCGACATGGCTACTCCCATCTCCTTCTTCCACACCCTTTTCTTTTCCATTCTCAGCCTGACCTGTCTAGACCCTACCATCGCCGTCCCCAACGGCTGCTCGGGCTGCCCGGATCCAAGTCTGCTGCCTACTGCCGTGGTTCAACCTAGACCTCCTTGCCACTTGCACCGACTACCCCCTCCTCGAAGACCTCTGCTTGTGCCTGGCCAACCATGGCATTGGCCAGCTTGCCCACAACTGCTCTCGGAGCTGGTTCCTTACCGACCCCCTCATGCTCGAGCTTGTCTTCCACTGCCGTGTCCTCAAGCTCCCTTGCCTAACTTCCTCCCCCTACTATGCAGGCCTTGACCCTCTCCGCTACCTCTATGGATGCGAGCGTAGTGGTGCAGAGCGAAGAGAGGGGAGAGACTTTGTGGCCCATTCAGAAACATGTGTTGGTCGCTGAATGGGCTATTTGCAACACCCAATATTTCCTCGGATCCATCTCTCACGGCCATGCCCTTGGCCCTAAAAAGCCAAGGCAAATCCAAGTCCTTCCTGGTGTCCATCACCTTCTACGATCCCTGGTAATCACGGTTTGGTGTCTTTTCAATTGTAGGATTGATTTTTATGGTAAAGAGTCCTAGTGAGGGCAGGATTCATGATTTATTGCATAGGTTTATAATGTCACGGGTTTAGGTTACGATCCATGTGCAGATTAGGTATCTTAACTGAAGTGAAATTCTTAATTTTATTAAATTTCCTAGTCCAATTAGGATTCCAAATCTGAGTAGACTTCTTAATTTAGGTAGGATTCCTAGTTTAGAAGAATTCTTAGTTTAAGTAGTATTTCTAGTTTGAGTAGAATTCCTAGTTTAAGTATGTTTCCTAGTTTTAGACTGGTTTCCTAGTCATGCTAAGATTAGAACTTCAATTCATACATGAGCATCGTGCACGTTCAGTATTGGAGTAGGCCTTCCACATATCCTAATTTGGCTCGTGACAACTCTCAATCAAATTAAGTAACTGAAAGAGAAAACCATGTAGTGATTGGTAGGTTTGGGGAGAGCCATAGGCATCACCTTGCAAGGGAAACCGTTTGTGGCCCCCCAGAAATCTGTCAACTTTCCTATGGACATTTCAATGGGTCGCGCCAATGATTATGACCGCATTGCATGTGCTAGCTTGCCTTCTCCTGTTCCCGACACTGATCTAATCCTCCCTCTGCTCTTGCAAATCGATTTTGTGGTCACTCAATACATTGACCATGGACTCAAATGTATAAGGACGCAATGGGATCAAGTACATACAGTACTCTTGTAGTTGTACCAGCAGTGTCACATATAATGACGACACTGTCCATGGTTTCATTGCACATATACTGGGAATCGACTCAAAATTACCGAAAGCACATGTATTCTGCTAAAAATAAGCGCATCCGACTAATTATACTAACTATTTCCCGTTAACAACTGATGGAAAAGGGAGCAAGCGAAATTCACTTCATCATGCAGATGTATTCCTTGTCTCCTGGTCACATTGTTCTTGGTGAGGACTTTCTGCAAATAACCTCTTCCTGACCCTGTTTGCCTGCAAGGATCAGTTCACAACATGTCAAATGAGGACACATTGAACTTGTGTAGGAGTGCAATTTTTACTTCCTCACTGATCTTTAGATCGAGAGATGGTATGATCCACGCGTGGAGGTGGGTTTTTCCGTTCAAGTGTCATGCAGATGTCAAACTCGTGTGTGGGCTTCAAAATCTAACAACGTGCATCTGCTATGGCAGAGGAGCATGTTTTGAGCAAGCACCTGCTTTTGCCAATTTGTGGCTCCTGTAACGAGAGAGAGGAGAGCTGATTGCACGGTTGTTCCAGCTACGACACCGATCCAAAGCCCCTTGGCTCGTTGATGCAGGACAAAGCTGAAAATAACTCCCACTGGGAGTCCTATCAGATAGAACGCCCCGAGATTTATGTACGCTCCTATGTGCTGCCAGCCACTTCCCATGGCAACTCCTGATTCATTGAACATGATCAAAATCATTTCTACTGGTGGTAAAAAGAAACAAAAACTGGAGTACCCCCTCTGTAGTGAGTGTCAAACCATGTTCAAGGAGACAAATTTTCGGCAAAGAATGTCCCCGAGATGTAATGAGTACGATTTCTCAAACTTTTAAGTAGAGATGAGGAAGAAAATGGAAGGAATAGAGAAGTGTAAGAGATGACCAGATAGGACTGCCTGTAGACTGTCCATTAAAATGGAGAGACAAATAAGAGGAGTCATGACTCCAATGTAATGCACCACTTGCTTCTCATTGGTATAAGCATATCCCAGGACATGACGGCAGCAGAAGAGCGTGGTTCCCACGATGACCGCTTCAGTAATAGCAAGAGATAATATTGCCAGGACTGCAACCCTGGCCCGGTTCGGGTTCCCTGCTCCGAGTTCGTTTGAGATCCGAGTACTGCAAAAACTCAAAAACCATGTCTTTTTAACACTTTAAACATACTACCATCACATTCTTGTGATGGAACATTAAAGGGGACTGAGGGAAACGTGAGTTTACCTGGCAGAGGCTCCGAAACCATATGATACAGTGAAGTGCAATGTAGAGATCGTAAAACTGAAGCATTAACCATTATAACAGTCAGAAAGATTGCCGATTTGTGTGAGAATGATTGCGGAAGTGTTTTATATCATACCATATGGAGAGAACTGAGGTCTCGAGCTTTGGATTCGGTAAAAGGCCAGATAACAATGTGAGCAGCTCACACGACCACCATTTTAGGCTGCAACCACGGGCATCAAGAAAAAATTGAAGAGAGGAGAAAACAGCAAGAAAGTTTCTCTTTTGTAGGACTAGAGAGACTGACCAGATCATGAAAGCAGAAGGTACTCCATATCTGAAGAATTCGAGGATTCCAAGGAAGGCTTTCTTAGTGAACCGCACACGGGTTTTCTCACATGCTGAAGAGAACGCCACGTAGAACCCGAGTAGTATCACATTCAACCAAGACGATATGCCGCATGCCAAGGCCGCACCTGGGCTCCCTAACTCCAGTTTGTACACAAGAATCCAGCAAAGGGGTATGTGGGAACAGAGGACCAAGAAGCTGCTGAGGAGCATGGGTAGTATCAGGCTTTGAATTTGGAGAAACCGAACGAGTGGCTTGAGGATTGCGCACCCGAGTAGCGCAGGAATGAGCCACATCAAGTATTCTCGGGCTTCTTGTGAGATTTCATGATCTTGGTCCATTAGTTCCAGGAATTTGTCCATGAAAATCCAGAGGATGCAAACCGGAAGACAAACTAGAATGAGAGAAATGACGGCGCTGCAAACGTAATCTCCGGCTTTCTGGTATTGCCCCGCACCGTAAGCTTGCCCGCATAGAGTTTCAAGTCCACCAGCCAATCCTGTCTGCGAGGAATATCAAATATTACTTGGAATTCCGTTGTGTAGGAATTTGACCAAAGTTACTCCGCAATGGCATTAGCTTACATGGAGACTGAAGCCCGTGACATTGGCAAGAGCAGTAGCGACGGCGACACTAGAGAGCGAGAGTTCGCCAAGGTGTCCAACCGCAACCACCGACACAAGTTGCACGAGGTACTGCAACACCGAAGCTGCTGCCATTGGAGCTGCTATTCGGGTGGCCTTCTTCAGTTCTTGCACGAATTCATCTCTTGTTAACGACCATTTCATGTGCTCGCTCTCCGGCACCTCTTCCATGGCTCTTTGGGTCACTTTTAGTACTGCTCATGGATGCAACAACTTAGAAAAGAATGAGCGAAGAGGCAATTTACAACTACCACGTTATTCTTGAGTTTTAGTCAAAGTTGCATTTGATTAATCATTGCCTCTCGAATGATTTAGTCGATCAACATGGTCGATTTGTGATAGACCGGAGGTTTACTGAACATGCCTAACGCTTCTAACCATTTGGTCATTGGAATAAAAGTTAGAATAGAATAAAATTTATTATATCGTGTGTTTAGTATCCACTTAAGATATGATAAGATTGGATATAATAGAGGTATAATGTGAATAAAAATATCTCATAGGGACGAGGGATAAAGGCGAACAATTTTTGTTATATCCATGGTATAAAAGTTATTTTTCTCGAAGAAAATTTTTTTTGAATTAATAAAATTAATAATTAAATAATAGTTAAATTCTAAATAAAAGAAAATAAAAAATAAAAAATAATACAATTTTAGTTTAATTATTCCTATTTTTGCATATATATTTGAATCTCTTTCTATTTTATAATATATTATATATATTTAGCTTTTACATTTGTACATCTTTTAGGTATATAGTATTTGTTATTACTTATTAAAATGTTTATTAAGGAATGAGGGAAGGAAATAAAAAAAAAAAATTAAAAAAAGAGGGAAAAAATAAAAAACAAAATTAAGTTTATGGTTTCTTAAACAGTGAATTATGAGAGATTCTTGCTATTTCTTTTTGTGTTTTTCAATGTTCATTTGTACTTATATGTCATTCATACCAAATAATGGACATGATATGATATGAAAATATCTAGCATTCTAATTATGATTCATCAAACAGTGGATAGAATATAGCCGAATCCCTAGAATTCTTATCTTATTTTATCCATATCTTAATTTAAAATTTAGACGATTAAATGCAGTCTAAGAGTTTAGGATTATCTTGAGTACTCTTGAATATTCCTAGGGATAATATTCAAAATGCACGCTTGCATTTTATGGGATTTTTGTATTAATGGAGTAGATTATAGGTAAGGAGATTGGATTTTCACCTTTAGATTAAAAAAAAAAAAGATTTATGGTTGTAATTTCAAGTTTTCATTTATAAAATAGGGTCCGATTGCCATCATTTGCAATATTCACAAATCCAACAAAGAAACAATAGAAGCATTCTCCCCAACAATCCATCTAAATTTCTCTGCAATCCGGGGTGGGCCAAGTGCACTATGATAAGATCGATGGCAGTTTTTGTTGGGACAAAAACAACGTCCAAAGTAGTATTCTTCTCCTTTTTTCCGAAGGAAAGAAAAAAAAAAAAACTCAGACCCCATTATTTTAATTAAAAGAAGAGGATATTTTAGCGTTAGCCAAATGCAAATCGAGTCGTTCTGCCTGGATACTATATGAAGACGATTTTATAGAATAAGTCAAGAAATGGATTGGTAACCTTGTAATAAGGAGACATGCCTTGGATAGTTGGCGTTGGTTACATAGTAACTATGTAACCTCACCAAGACAGGGGCTGTCACCAACCACCGGGGTTATCTGCGCTTGTCCCCATCTTGTGAGGTGAGTTGCGATTCCATTCCTTATTTTAAAGTGCTGGTGCTCACAAATCTTGTATCCCCACCTCTATATATTTTTCTTTCCCGAGAGGATGGAATATCCTCTAGGTGTTTGACATCTGAGCGATGCTGAGATTCGCATGTAGTCTCAGACGAAGAAGTTTATGAGATTGTGCTTAGTTTTCTGGATTTTGTGAGAGCAAAATGACAACTGAATTATAAACACTCGTCAAAACAAATCTAAATTGCGAGAGAGGGAAAGTGAGACGTGCAAGAATGTGTCTTCATATTGCAAAAGCAATAATATCTCTAAATAATGTGAAAACTAGTGGATCTTGCAACTTAAATTTAACAATTGAGAACAAAGTGCTAAAGAAAACAACAAAGAACCATAAAGAACATGAGACATTTACGAGGAGTGCTCTGAGTGTTGACTCCTAACCCACAGAGAAAGCCAATCGCAAAAATTCACTCATCACTTCGAGAATTACGAAGGTACAATCGTCCACTCAAGTGTTTTTCAAACCCACAATTGTTTAGCCACGCATTTTTGATAAAATAAATCACGGAGAATTACCTTACAGCTCGAAACAATCACACCGTCGGTAAGACAAGCAATCTCAATTGGATGTGGATGTATTGCACAAATCAGCGAGTGAAATCCATGAAGAGGAAATTCCAAAATATGCAAACGGCTTATGGACTTCTTTTGTAAGGCCACAGAACCGCTAATGACGAGAAGTGCTGCACCCCGTGGGTGTTATATCAAATCCTTCGATTAAGACCACTCTGATTACATCAACAGGGGCACCAAGACGAACCCATCTTAAGCACACAAAACTCGGAAACTCTCTGAGATTGAATGAATGCTTGAATTCCTGTATGTTGTGGTAGCAACGTGAGAAAGAATGATAAAAGGCTCATGGATACGGACCTAGTAACGAAAGTGAGGACGTGTATGGAATATGTCTGGACATTGCAAGTGTAATGAATATATGCTCCATGGCTGAAGGATCACGTATTCGCGGTGTCGATGCAAACAAATTGCCCTATGCCCGTCGAAAGGGAGCAAAGTTGCATGAAAGGGATTAGCACTTTCCACAGAGCATGGCATACTGATTCGACAGGAATTTATCAGATCATGTTCGTTTCTGGACCAAGGATTGTCCGTTATCAAGTTGTCTGCAGGAACTTCATATGATTCGAAGGATATATGCCTCCTGGGTTTGATTGTTCTACTTAAAAAATGACCAAACTAGCTTCATACTTAACTTTCTCCCCGGGCTAGGGGAGTCAATGGTTTGATTCGGTTCAGGTTTTCAAGAAATCCAAACTGATAGGGTGAGCAGCTGAACCAAACCGAATCGCGACCCAAACTGAACGCGAAACAAACTGAAAACCTAGTTCGGTTCGGTTTTTCGATTTTTCCTTTTTTGGCCTTGCTTACGATAACTGAACTGAATAAGGGTGAGAAAGAAGAAAGATTTTAAGTTGAGCAATTGGTTTTTGTTGAGAATTTCGATTCGGCTTTGTTAACCGAACCAAACTAAACCAAAATAACCTGAACTAGAAAAAGATAACGGTTATTTTTTCATTATCCGAACCAAAAACAAAAGCCAAACCAAATTGAAAAACCACAAAATTTTGGTTTCAGTTCGGTTCGGTTTTGATTTGGGTTCGGATCTGACACCACTACCCTTGGCGTATGATAACACCATCGAACTAATTGATCGTTAATGTCAATGCGATTTTGAAAATATGTGGAAATAGAGCCTAAAGGAACATGCACATGATAAGGTACAGGTTTTTAAATTTCTAAATTCAGATTAAGTTATTGGATTCATGAGTACCGTATGTGGTACTATAATGCACATACCCATTGACATGTGAAATTGTACCTTGTCACAACTAGCTATCGTTCCACAAGTAAAACGAGTTAATAAATTAAAAAACTCTGAAGTATGTCCACCATGATGCTAACATAATTTTTTAAATTATGTCATCCACTAACATCTATATCCAAAACTTTTCTTTTGCATCACTATTGACACATGAATTTTGGTTGTGAATTCAGTATGCATTTTCAAAGAAAATGACCTCAAGGATCGAAATTGCCAATGCGACCCTTGATAAAAAAATAAAAAAAAAAAAGTTAGTTTATGCAACCTTGCATATGTTTTTCTCATTGCATCCTTTGTACATATAGGAACTAGAAACATTATAGTCCCTCACTACCTAGGTTTCATTTCATATAGGTCGTCCATGCATTTCAAGAAGATTAAAAGTCAAAATCTTCGTTAAACGGCAGAAGAATTTGACCTTCAATTGGAAATAAAGGTACTGTACCATTACAAGTCCCTTATCCTGTCCGCAAACCTCTATATTTAGAAACTAGACATACTGTAGCCTTAGGACTTTGGATCCTAAGCTGAGAAATCAGGAATCATGTATGCATTTCGTGAAGATTAGATATCGGTGGAATCCAACCCCTAATAAAAAAATGTTGTCATTTTTGTTATAACTCATGAAACAACAATCAAAACATAAAACATCTCTGTTAATCGAGGGAGAGAAAGGATGAAAAAACAGAGCATAGCACTTCATACGTCTTGTGCAAAAGAAAAAACTGTCGAGTACCACAACTAAATACAAAGCAGAAATTGCTCACATACGTACAATACATAACTGCACACAAACGTGCTATTAACTTCCTAGAAAATAGCAAAAACACTAACTGCATAACCAAAATGAACTTGACTGTTTTAAAAAAAAAAAAACAGAGGAAAAACACGACGTAAAACAACAGCACTGAGACAATTCCAACAAACTCCTCCTTGGATCAGTTGCTGCTGCAAACTCCTATTTTCTCTCTTAATAGTTCAAATCTTCCGGCCTGAAGTGGCTTTGTGAACATGTCCGCAAGGCGATCTTTAGATCTGCAATAGACCAACTTAACTTCACCACTTTGTTACACCTCACGCAGAAAGAAAATTTTGACTTTGAAATGCTTGGTTTTGCCATGGAAAACTGGATTCTGTGATATTGCTAGAGCAGCCTGATTGTCCACATTGACTTCGATACAATCATTGGAATTCAACCACAAATCTTTCATTATCTTCTTTAGCCACAAAGCTTGATTTGCAGCTGCAGTAGCTGCTATAAACTCAGCTTCTGCTGTGGACTGAGCTACAATCTCTTGCTTTTTGGAACACTAGGAGAAACAAGTAGAACCAAGACTGAAACAATATCCAGACGTACTCTTCATGTCATCTACTAAACCAGCCCAGTCACCATCAAAAAATCCTTGCAAATTAAACTTCTGACCTTTCTTAAACTTCACACCAAAGAACAATGTTCCTTTGAGATATCTCAAGATCCTTTTTGCTACAACCAAATGTAACTGACTAGAACTACTCATAAACCTGGATAAAACACTCATAGCAAATAGAATATCCGGTCTGGTTGTTGTAAGATACATGAGACACCCAATCAGACTTCTATACATAGAAGCATCTACTGCATCTGTTCCATCATTCTTCTGCAGCTTCTCTTTAGCAGCCATAGGAGTGCTTACACTTCGACAATCTTCCATCTGAAACTTCTTTAGAATTTCCTTCATGTATTTTTTCTGACAGATGAAGATCTCATATGAAGCTTGTTCGACTTCCAGACCCAAAAAATAAGCCATCTTTCCCAAGTCTGACATCTCAAAAACTGCAAATAGATCTTGCTTCACCTTCTCTATCAATTCCATATCATTCCCTGTCACTAATAGATCATCTACATAAAGTGACAGAATTACAACACTGTGATTCACCTTCTTGACATGAAGAGTGAACTCACTTAAGCTTTTTACAAAGCCAAAATCCTGCAAATATCAATCTATCTTCCCATACCAAGCTCTTGGAGCCTGCTTCAGTCCATATAGAGCTTTCCTCAATCTGTATACACTCTCTTCTTGCCCTTTGATATTGAAGCCTTCAAGTTGTTCAACAAAAATCTCCTCCTCAAGCTTTCCATTCAAGAATGCAGACTTGACATCTAACTGAAATATAGGCCACCCCTTCTCTATTGCAATAGCTAACAGTAGCCTTATTGTATCAAGTTGTACAACAGGAGCAAATGTTTCAGAATAGTCTACTCCCCATATTTGTGCATAGCCTTTCACCACCAGTCTAGCTTTGTGTTTATTGACAAAACCATCATGATTAAGTTTTGTTCTAAACACCCACTTAACCCCAATCACATTCTTATCAGATGGTCTGTCAACAAGCTCCCATGTGTGGTTTTTCTAGATCATTGCAATCTCCTCCTGCATCGCTGCAATCCACCTCTAATCCTCCTTAGCTTCCACAAAGTTAGATGGTTTGAGCATTGTCACATTGCTTCTTTCATAGATTTCAGCAAGTGACCTTGTGCCTCTCACTGGTAAATCATCCATACTGTCTTCCAATCCATCTATAACTTCGTCAAACTCTACATCTGTTGCAGGTTGTTTTTCGAACTGCTGCTATTCTGCACTCTTTCCTTCCATCCAATTCCACTCATCTTCCTCTAGAAAAATAACATCTTTGCTCATGGTCACCTTCCTTGTCATGGGATGGAAAATCCTGTAAGCCTTTGATTGAAGACTATACCTAATAAAGATTTCAAGCTCTGCTTTCTTATCCAGTTTGTCCCTCTTGACCTCAGGAATATGAGTGTAACACAAACACCCAAAAACCTTCAAATTCTTCACAAAAGGTCTAACACCATGCCAGACTTCAAAAGGTGTTAACTTCTCTAAGGCCTTTGTGGGCAATCTATTCAATAGAAACACTGCAGTATTAGCTGCCTCAGCCCAAAACTTCTTAGGTAACTTCTTCTCCTGCATCATACATCTAGCCATCTCCATAATGCTTCTGTTTTTCCTCTCATTGACCCCATTCTGTTGAGGTGAATAAGGAGCAGTGAACTGCTGCACAATTCCCGCTTACTCACAATTCAACTTAAACTTGTGAGCAGTATACTCAGAACCATTATCAGACCTGAGCATTTTAATTTTCTTCCCACTCTGATTCTCAACTAAGGCTTTAAACTTCACAAACACATTAGCAACTTCAGACTTGGCTTGCAGAAAATAAATCCAACTCATCCTAGTCATATCATCAGTGAAAGTAATAAAATACCTACTACCATTGAGAGAAGACTCAGACATAGGTCCACATAGATCTGTGTGAACTAATTGCAGCTTTTCACATGCTCTCCAGCCTCCTCCTTTGAAAGGAAATCTAGCTTGCTTGCCAAGAAGACAAGTTCTACACTGTGGAAATTCCTCCTCCAAACTTGGCAAGTCATTTGCCAAGCTATTTCTCTGCATAAACGACATGCTCTTCCTGTGAACATGCCCAAGTCTTTTATGCCATAGCTCTGCATTTTCTTCTTTGCACTTTAAAGCCATTTGTTGCATCTCTTGTGGCTTGAACATGAAACTCTTGTCCTTCATTGGGATTTTTAGCACTTCTTTGCTATCTCGCATTATTAATAAGACATTCATTCCCTTCGAACTTCACTTTATAGCCCCTCTCAACTAATTGACCAACACTTAACAGATTCGGTCAATATTTGGCACGAAAAAGAACATCACCGATCGCTTCATCTCCGATTTCCTTCAATAGCAACTATACCCTTCCCTTGCACTTCGATATATTGTCCATTGCCAATTCTAACTCTGGACCTGACTGACTTGTTTAGACTTCTAAACAGCTTCAAATTGCCAGTCATATGATTGGTACAGCCACTATCCACCAGCCATGCATCATTCTCAACAGAAGACTTAGAAAAAGAAGCTACAAACAAGTGCTCTTCCTCAGTTTCATTCACTACTACCTGTGCTTCTCCTACTTGCTGGTAATTTTTCTCTTTGCAGATTGCTTCCATGTGACCCAACTTGTGACATCTTCTGCATCTAGTATCAGGCTTTCTCCAACATCTAAAAAACTGATGATTAGTTCCACCACAGTATTGACAAGGCTTTTGGTCATCTTCCATTTGCTAGACCCACCAGAATTTCCTTCTTTTGCTACAAACTTGGAGTCACCAGCATTTTCTCTGAACTGAATCCATTTCTTCCCTTTGCCTCCATCATTGGACTTCACTCTAGCTTGCAGTGCACCCTCTACATGCTATTCTCTTCTCATCAGTCTTCTGTGCTCCTGTGCCTGTAGAGCATTTAACAATTCTGCAAGCTTTATATCAACTAAGTCTCTTGTATTTTCCAGAGAAGCTATGGTGGCTTCGAACTTCTCTGGAAGAGACACCAAGATCTTCTGAACAAGTCTTTCATCCTTCAAGTCAGTCCCTAAAACTCTGATTTTTTCAGCTATCCCAACTAGCCTATCAGAGTACTCCTTCACTGACTCTAAATCCTTTATCTGCTATCTCTCAAACTCCCTCAAGAGATTCAGCACCTTCATGCCTCTTATCTTCTCATCTCCCTCGTATTCATCCTTCAAGAAATCCCATATCGCCTTTGCAGAATCACATCTCATGATCCTTGTGAAAAATAGTGGGTGAAACAGCAGCATACAGGCAAGACTTTGCCTTAGCCTTCCTTGTGATTCTCTCTTTATGGTACTTTATCTGATTTAAGGTCGGATTATTTAGAAGTGGAGCAACCTCATAATCATTCTCCACAGCCTCCCATAGATCATGACCCTCCAAGAATGCCGTCATCTTGACAGCCCAAGCACGATAATTTTCCCTAGTAAAGACCGGGAGCAACCATTGCGAGAGAATCCACTCGATCCCGCCTCCATCAGCTTTTTCTTTGCAGATTGGAAGCAAACTTCACTCACTTACCCTCACTTCACAGTCCCTTAAAGATTCCACAAATACTCTAATACCAATGTTATAACTCATGAAACAACAATCAAAACAGAAAACATCTCTGTTGATCGAGGGAGAGAAATGATGAAAAAACAGAGCATAGCACTTCATACGTCTTGTGCAAAAGAAAAAACTGTCGAGTACCACAACTAAATACAAAGCAGAAATTGCTCACATACGTACAACACATAATTGCACACAAGCGTGCTATTAACTTCCTAGAAAATAGCAAAAACACTAACTGCATAACCAAAATGAACTTGACTGTTTAAAAAAAAAAAAACAGAGGAAAAACACGACGTAAAACAGCAGCACTGAGACAATTCCAACAATTTTGTCACCTTACATTTATTATTTTTGCCAAACTTCTTCAGCTCTCATAAACTAAGGGTGAGTATGGTTTTCAAGATAGAACCTAGAATCGAAGAATTGGACCGGTGGGAATTTATTCGACTCCAGATCCCAATATATGCATGATAAGTTCTAGATTCTAAAAATTGGGAAATCTATTTCGACAAGTAAGTTCCAAGTTACGGATTTTAGGTAAGTGGAACTTAGGACATTTTTTTTTCTCGATCTATGCTACACGTGATCCTGTGGCATTTTATGACATCTAATAATAAGTGTATAATCTGGAATAATTTATCTAAGCTCCAATTTTATGGCTGAGACTTTTACTTTGTTAATAGTTCATATTCTTCATGTGTCTAATTATAAGTTGTGGTTAGTGAATTGTAACAATAAGTGGTGGTTATTAGAGATGATGATTTATTGTAATTGTTCAATTAATAATGTAAATAGAACTTATATAGATCTTGGAACTGACCTTAGGATTTGTGTCTAAATATAAGTTGTAGTAAGTGAATTGTAGCAATATGTGGTGATTATTAAAGACAATAATTTACTATAATCGTTCAATTAATAATTTAGATGGAACTTATGTAGATTATGGATATGTATGGTAAGTTTCAAGTTTCAAAAAATGATAAATATGTTCCAATGGATAGATTCTAAGTTTCAAGTAAAACTTATACTAAATCTGAAACTACGCACCCTTATTGTGCACCCTTATTGTAAACTAGGGACATTGTACTTTCATAACCTTGGGTTCGGTAACCAAAATTTTGACTGACGGAGACCAAAGAGCCAACGAATGCCACAGGTCCAACCAAGTTTTTACAATAAAGCCTATTTAGGCTTTTTAGCCCAATCCAAGCCCATTAGGACCAATTTCTAGTCCCACCAAGCTCCTTAACCTAACCTAGGCCTGATTAGGATAAAATGGAAAGCCTAAGAAAAATTTGGGCTGGTCTTGACTAGCCCACAAAGGCCCATCAAGGTCCTTCAATTTTGGCCACCTCTCCCCTTCCATCTATGCTCTCACTCCCTCTCTATCCTTCAAGACCGAGCTCACTCTCTCTCTCTCCTCTCTCATAAATTTTGTACTGTTGAGAAAACCCCCTAATTTGTTTTGAGAATTGACAAAACTTCCAAAGTGTTTAATGAATTTGGTGAAAGTATTTTTGGAGATATTAATGAAGAAACAATGGTTAGACTATACTTATTATCATCTAGATATTGCGTCTAAAGTTATAAATCTATATGCTAAAGACATCATAAATATTTGTTATGAATATCATTAGAGTAATATGAGGGTATCAAAAAACCTTGTACACGAATATTATCAAGATGTTTGGGGTCTTTAGATTCAATGGGAAGTCTATTCAAACTCAAATAATATACTCTGATCAAGAAGTTTCTTAATATTCAGAAAATATTGAATATATATCATAATGGCTATTAATCTTATTAGCATTTTTTTTTCTAGAAAGTGATGATTGTTTTTCAATCCCGATAATTGATCTACAACTAAATTACTCAAAGGAGGGACTCATTGATTGATTGAAAATCATCCAAAGACAAGATACTCTTTCCAAACAAAAAGCTCTACTTATAGAAACCAAACTTTTGTTGTATGGATGACTGAATCAATGGAAGATTTTGATTTGGTCACTCAATGGCTACTAAGTCTTCCTTTTTTTTTTTTTGGTCGGTAAGTCTTCCTAAAGAATTCATATCCAATGGGTTGATTGGAGAATGATCCTTTGAATATTGTCCTACAATTAGTTTGGAAGTAGAGGAGTGTAAAAGGAGATTCTGGTGCTAAAGAAAAAAAGAGGTCAAGAATAAAAAATTCCAAAGTTTGAGAGTACTTTGATCTTACATATTTGTCTTTCTTGAGCTTGTAATTGTCATCATTTGAGAGGTCTCCATAGTGTTTAGTTTGTGCTTAGATGTGAGATAGTGAGATCTATCGGCTTAGGTATAACCAACGCCAGCTTTGGGTAGAAGCGTTTGGATATAAGCAATACAACTTGATTGTAATCTCTTATTGATTATTTAGTGAAATTTAGCTAGTAGGCTGTCAGCGTAGAAAAGTAGACCCATGTTTACTATAAGTCGAACTACTATTAGTTTTTTTTGTGCATTTTCTTCTATCCCTAAACTCATATTGATTATTTTTTATAGACTTTTGCCACTAGTAAATTCCATCGGATCTATGTTTAGACTTTGACCTTTGCGCTTTAGTGAATATCATCATTCTACTGCTCTTATTTAAACTTTGGCTACTTTACTTATGCTTTAGATTTGTCAAGATTTGTTAAAATCACCTGTTCACCCTCTTTTAGCTGATATTGCTAGCCTTCAACATATATGGTGTTCACTTTAATGTCAACTTTTCACAAGATCACTTAAGTTCTAGATTAGAGAAAAAAATTATCATTTAAGTATCGATCATAGCAAATTCCGGTAAAAAGTACTAAATATCATTTTTTATTATTTTATAAAAAGTTGATTCATATGCGGCCTTTTTAAATGAAAAACAAGTCCAAAGTGAATGATGAGGTGACCTTTCTATACCTAAACAACGCCACACCCATCAAATTGAATCTCTCTCTCTCTCTCTCTCTCTCTCTCTCTCTCTCTCTCTCTCTCTCTCTGCGTCATCCTCTCGCATTCACTCACTTAATTGGCAGGGGGTAGGACTCGATGCTTGGAGGGAAAAAATTGGGATTCAGTGTCAGAGGGGAGGAATCTTGCAATAGGGAAAGGTGAGTGAGCCAATTTGCCCCAACTTGAGTAGCTTCTGCTTATTCTCCTCTTCATTGCATGACTCAGCTCTTAATTTTGCTCCAAATTGGTTGGTTTGAATTAGGGTTTGACGAAGGGGGAAAAATTGAGCCAATTGGTCCCAAAATTGTCTTGGCTTTGTTAAATTTGAGGCTTTCATTAAATTTTGCCACTTTGGATTTTCAACAACCTATGTTAGTGTGGAAAGAAAACTTTAAATATTGTCATATCAAATTTCCAGCATCCTAAATCAAATTTGGCACTTTAGTGATTGGTTTTTTTAAAAAGTGACTGTTTAAAAGTTTTGACAGTGAAGTGACACCATAAAAAAGTTATGGTGTTTTTAGTGTCTTTTTCCCCTCTCTTTCTTCTCGAAATTTTCGCCCATCACTCTCTCACCCCCACCACCACCGAGACTCCTCACTCTCTCTTTACTTTCACAGCGGAGCCCCCTCCTCCTTGAAGCCATGAGCTCTTGGGTTTGTTCCCGGGCTGGTGTTGCCTCGTCTTGCCCATTTAAGGTAGGAACTTCCATTTATTTTCACTTCATGGGGTCTTGTCCCGGGACTTTAGGCAGTGTGATATTTTTTACCCGACTTTTATTAGTCCATTGATTTCGATAATTATATCATGCTTGTCAGGGTTTATTATGTTTATTTGGACGTTGGAATATATATATATATATATATATATATATATATATATATATATATATGATTGTTTACTATATTCGCGTGCCATGTGTGATCACCTAGATGTGCATGCCTATAAATCACAAAAATGAAAAAGATCGCATGAACAATAGTTTTTGAAGCAAAGAGAAAAAAAAAAGGTACTGAAGGGTAATCAGTACATCTAGCACACCCAAATTCCCAGGCTCGAATCTTTGGTTCATCCTACATTTTACTTGGCCTCTAAGGGTGCGTTTGTTTGTGTTTCTGTTCTTTTTTTGTTCCAGGGAACAGAAATAGAAAAAACTATTTCTGTTTCGGGGAACAGTTTTTGAACAAAAATGCGCGTTTGGTAAACTTGTTCCTAAAATAAAAAAAGAACAGAAATATGTTTGGTAAGTTTATGTTCTTTTTTATTTCTTTTTAATTTTTTAATGTTTTTTTTTCATTTTTTTCTTTCTTTTTATTTTTCTTTTTTTCTTGCTTTGGCCGGTGCCGGCCTCGGCCATGGCCGGCGGCCACCGACGAGGGCCGGCGGCCTCGCCCAGCCACGGCGAGGCTCGGCCTCGCCGGCCCTTGTCGGCCGGTCGCCGGCCATGGGCGAGGCCGATGACCGGCCAAAGCAAGAAGAAGAAGAAGAAGAAGAAGAAAAAGAAAAAAAAAAAGAAAAGAAAAGAGAGAAAAATTGTTTCTTTGTTTTTG
This sequence comes from Eucalyptus marginata, assembly GCA_014182565.1. Classification (NCBI taxonomy): domain Eukaryota; kingdom Viridiplantae; phylum Streptophyta; class Magnoliopsida; order Myrtales; family Myrtaceae; genus Eucalyptus; species Eucalyptus marginata. The sequence continues at coordinate 19,757,151 of CM024594.1, forward strand.
TTGAAACAAAGAAACAATTTTTTGTTTCTTGTTTTGTTCTTTTTTTTGTTAGGGAACAAAAAAAACAGAAAACTGTTTATGAACAAAAAAAGAAACATAAACAAACACGCCCTAACTAACCTCCAATAAATAAATGGTCACTCCTAAAGAAATAAGTATATATAATTAATTGAATAAAATGTAGTTGCAACTAGTAGGCTTTGGGAAAACCCATGCCAAGGTTACTAGAGTCACAAAAACTCAATCTATCTTCAGCGTGACACAAATACCTAAACTTTTGTCACACTAGTACAAATTTGAGGTATTAGTGACCCGAAAAAAAAAAAAAAAAAAAAAAAAGGAGAGAGAGAGAGAAAGTTTGGAGTATTTATATCACACCAGACAAAGTTTAGGGATTTTGGTGATAGACGAAGCATATTTTTGTCATGTTGGTATAAATTCAAGAATTTTAATGAAAAAAAAATTTGATATTGATATCACGGTAAATACAATTTAAAGATTTTTGGTGATAAATTTCCAATAAATAACATTTGTGGTTAATAATGGGCTTTCACCTGCCTAGAATAGCCTCACATGTACTTTGGATTAACAGATATCTGGGATTATTCCCAAAACTCACGATAGTGATTTGATGTGGTCGCTAGAACAAGTGTAAAATGTATCTATTCAACATGCGCTTTAGGGCATGGAATTCTACTTGGATATACGTTGTCATAATTTCCCGTCAGCTCCTCTTTTTTTCCTCTCGGCCAACGTCTGATGTTTTGGCAACATCGGCGAGAAGGCTTCTCGTTGTAGGCGTAGCACAAAACCTATGATAAACTTGTTATATTTAGTCATTCTATGGAAATTTTGACATTTTAGAAAGTATTTTTCAAGAAGGAAAATCACAATATTTTCTAGTACTTGAAAAGAAAATCGTTTTTACTTTTCTAAAGATATATGCACTATTCATGTGATTTAGGGGTGAGCAATTTTAAGGTTTGTATAAGTTCTACCTAGAACTTATTCGTTAGAACAGGTTCCTCATTTTTTAGATTATGTAACCTATCATATATTCCCTGATATTTGGAACTCATCTTATCATAGGTAGGGGTGAGCATGGTAATGCCAGAGTGAGCGATTCTAAGGTGGGAACCGAGAACTGCCTACTAAGGATTGGTTTCGAAAAATTGGAATTGGGAACCACTAATTGATTTCATGGATCCACTTGAGAAGCGAACCATTAGTTTGGTCTCGTTCCTAGGTGGGTCCATGGAATTGGTTCCCAATCCCTACAAAATTACATTCATCAATTAATATCATGGTGAACCTAGTTTCTACATAGAGCACTAAAGTTTGTTTGGCCTTAATTGTAAACCATTGATTTTGATTAATGATTGATTATTATAGGGCCGAATGAATCGATAATACTCATTAGTTAGGAACTTAATTTTTTTGAAGGTAATAGTGTGGTCCTCTTAGGTTTTCCAAACACCATGACCATATGGAGAATTAGACTCTATGTTAGAAGTCCTAACGTCCACATAAGTCAAAATCGTTTGATCCATCTTTTTTCAACATCAACCTAATTTAATTATGGGGATGACTAAGGAGAGACCTAATTATGCTCTTAAAATGAATTATTGGCTCTTAATTTCATATCATGATGACAAAGGGCCGCAACTTTTATGAGCATCACCATTTGGTCTCATCCATCCTCTTTATTTGTTTTGTTTTGTTTTGATTTTTTTTTAATGAGAAAGCAAGTAAATGGATTATTAAAATAAACAAAAAATAAGGGGGTTAATCCCTTTACGTACCCAAGAGACAAAACTAGTCAATAATATCCAATACTACAAATATATGTTGGTTGAATAACTACAAAAATAATTAAGTAGTTTAGTTGATATTTCTTTTTTAAAATATGTATATATACTAGTTCAATCTGGGTGGACACGTGGGCGATTCCATGCCCAAAACCGGTAGCCAGACCGACACTCATTGGTTTGTAAATTGGAACCAGAAAATGGGAATCGGACTGGTCCCCATGGGAATTGCTGGTGTGTTCCAATTATGGGCAGTCCGAGCGGTTCTCGATTCCTTTCCACACCCCTAGTAATAGGTTCTAAGGTTAGTTCCTAGTTCTATTTAGGGTTCACTTGTATTATTAATTGAATGATTATAATGAATCATTACTTTTAATGACCACCACATGTTATTACAATTCACTAACTGCAACTTATATTTAAAACACATGAAGGATATGAAACATTAACAAAGTAAAAGTCGTAGTCATAAAATGGAACTTAGACTAATGGTTTCAAATTATACACTCATCATCAGATACTACAGAATACCACAAGTTTGCGTGAAGACATAGATTAAGAAAAATATAATAACTTATTTTAGGTTCAGGTTTAACTTACCTAGAACTTGAAATCTACTAGTTGAATCAAGTTCTTCAATTTTTGGAATCTAAAACCTATTGAGCATACCTTGAAACTTGGAACCAAATAGGTTCCTACTGATCTAGTTTTTCGATTCCAGTTTCTATCCTAGAACTATGTTCACCTCTAATATGACATAAAAACTACATATATTATAAAATTATAATTCATTTGAATTTTTTATTGAATTAAACTGTCATAACATAAACAAATTTGAAGATTGTAAATATATATATATATATATATATATATATATATATATATTTTATCTTATGGGTCTTTTTAATAGGCATTTCTTTTCCCTTTCGGTTGAAATAAGCACCCTAAATACTTTCTACAGCAAATTCTAGACCTTAGATAGTTTTTTCTTTCTTTCTTCTGTATATGACCACCCAGTATCCAGAGCCTTTGGCCCCAACTAATTCAGGTGTGAGCACTATTGGACCCTTAATGGGGGTGGTTTCTCTTCTAGCGTTGTCTGCTCCACATACAAAAGCTCGAACTCGAGACCTTGCTTAAGGGAACCCAAGCTCTTTACTACTAGGGCCAACGGACGTTGGTTAGACTTTAGATAATTTTTAACCTTTTGGTTGTTTTCAAAATCCAATCAAAGGATGTCTAGGTCTTCTTTTCCAGATGATAAAAGTGTCTTGTGCAATTGACATAGGTAGATGCTTTTATGAGCAATTCGATAAGTCTTATACAAACTACCCGTTGGAAACTAACTTACAATTCGCCACTTAATGGTCTTCCTGAGCATATCAACAGTCAAGACTCCACCCGGTTGTTCACTGCATCATGATATCTCCAAGTCCTCACGAACACCATATTCTAAATGTGACGACTTGGTGCACAGGGAGGAGGGATGGGTCCGCGCCTCCGTCCCTGGACGTGCGCAGGGAAGGGGTCCCTCTCTTGTCCCACATCGCTTAGGGGGGGAGTCCTGGGCTAGTTTATAAGACTCGGGTCTCTCTAATCTGTGTAACGCGTTTTAAAGCCATGGGAACTCAATATCCAAAGCGGACAATATTACACAGTGGGGCCCGGGTCCTTACACCAAATGACTTGTTCACCCTTTATAGGATTCATCCAGCTTGTAGATGTCTTAGCACCGTATATTTGCATATTTCGGACATCATTGATAGTAACGCTATATTCCTCATATTAACTTCACCTGCCATCAACAACATTTATATTTGTCAAATAATTAAAATAAATAATTTTGTCAACTTCAAAATATCGTAAGAAGGTTTTCTTAACAATAACTGTTCACCTGCTACAAATCCATCCAAGATCCAACCGAACCCTCATTCTAAAGTTTGTTCACCTTCTATGCAGGTTCATTCAGCTTTAGGAACCTTTTATGTCCAATACCTTGTTCACCACTAGTATCGGAGGAGCATTACCGGCCTTTTGACGTTTCTATTAGGATTCCATTTGCATATTGGTCTATTCATCTACAAGCTGGTCCTATATATAATCATGCACATATAGTATTCTTTGATGATTAACCTTATTGGAAGTTTTCTGAACAATTTCTCCATTGTTAATGATGATGAAACAATCCCTGAGTTTCAGTATGCATATGCGTTCCTACAATAAAAGATATAGACTTAACTACGTGTAAAGCAAAATGAGATTTGCTTAATATACTTAAGTCATAAGTACGTAAGATAATCTCCAGATTTATAAGATATTCATAAAATGGGGCAGGAGATATCGAGTAGAAGCAACGTGAGCAAGAAATAGCTCTTACTTCTGCATAGGTTATCTAGCTCTATGAGAATAAAAAAAGAGTCACATATTATCATGTGAACTACATTTTTGGTTAGAGCTTAAAATGCAATTTTTAAACATTGATCAGTGCTCAAACTTCATAATTTTATTAATATTCTGCCAATATGATAAGAATTACCACTTTTTGCAGATCAATTATCGGGTTCTTCACTGCACTTGACAGATACAACGCCAATTACGATTCTACACACGACACATATCATGTAGTCCTGTATCTTTTTCTAACAAAGATGCATATTTTATTTTTCCTGTTTTTTCATAATAAAAAAGAAATAAAAATAGATGATCGTCAAGGTCATCCACTCATTCATGCCATTTGGTCAGTCAACAAAAAAAAAAAAAATGAAAACAGAAAGAAAATTCATAATAGAGAGCCACAGGACCTTCAAACTTAAGAACATTCAAAATTTTCTTCTTGTTCTTTTTCTGCTAAGGAGGAGGGGTTGTTTTTGAGGTGCGAGTGGGGTCGAGATAGAGGTCAATTGGATTGAAGCACGACTGAGATTGGATTGCTTGTTCACTTGATGTTGGCCAAAAGCTTTTTGTAAGACTTCCGCCGTGACAATTCTACGATTCATGAGCGATGATCATCTGGCGTGGTCTCCTAAGTAGCATCGACATTGACATGCGACACACGATAGGACACAACACGACATGTCGACACATCGTTTCTTAAAAAATAGAAAATTCCAACACGTTGAGACACATTGTATATTAAATATATTTTTATATATACATAATAAATTATTATTTTTATGATTATTTCAATCAAATTAATTTGAATCAAATTAATAAATAAATAAATAATTAAAAAAGCCTAGAATGAATATACACTAAAAACATTAATCCGCCATTTATTAATAGTATTCATTGTTTCAATTTGACAAATTCAATTTTATTTCAATAATTCATAAAACTTAGAGAAAAAACAAGCGATCCATATTCTGGATGTTGTGAAAAGGCGATCGATCGAACAATAATTTAGACAGAAGAAGAAAATAAATCGGACACCAAATTAACGTGGTTCAATCATAAAGACCTATGTCCATAGGGAGAGCAGCAGCGAATTTCACTATAAATCAAGCGATACAAGGAGATTACACACTCAAGTCACTCAAACACTCTCTCGGTGTTTCCTAGTCCCAATTACACCCAACGACTCTCAATGTTTCCTAGTCCCAATTACACCCAACAACGCACACAATGTTTAGCCCCGAAATTCCTCAAGAAATAATCTCTCAATCTCACGAAAGAATTACACGCAAATCTTACCACAAGATTTAAATCGGCTACAAATAATAATCTTTATTGGATGTAATTCACGGACAAGAACGACAAAGAAAATCCCTCCCAAGCACTTGACTACTAGACGGCGCTTCAAGAACACTTCTTCATGATCAACTCTCTTCCATCCACGGCCACAAGTCTTTTGCCAACTTTTCATAGGATTTCGTTTCCCATCTTGCTCGATTTTATCCAAAACATATCTCTGTATGTTTTAAACAAAATCCAAGTCCAAGTCAAAGTTGAACTTTCCTATTTCAGCGGCCAAATTCTCCAACGCATATTCAAACTTTGGGAAGTTGATCTTCGGATCTTTTTTGCTCAATTTCGAACGTCCGCAACATATCTAATTTGGAATATTTGGAATTTCACATTGAACGCAAACTCGAGACATATTTTAACACTGGACTCACATATTAGATATGTTGGAAGAGGAGAAAAAAAACTTAAGGGATGAATTATGTACCACGGGAAATGGGAGTCAAAAGAGAAGAGAAGACTAGATTTTTATTTCTCCATTTATTATTTTTATTATTCTATTTTATTTTTTTTCACATATATATATTTTGACATCTCATTTATTGAATTTTTAAAATTGAGGTCGATATCGGAATCACGTGTCGGAAACTCGTATGTTAGAATTCCGACTCGAGTGTTGGAGAGTGTCGAGAAAGTTGATTAGGTATCGGATTTTCTTACACGTGTTGACTAAGTGTCCGAGAGTGTCCAAGAGTATCGAACACGTGTTGAAGTGTCCGACACAACACGAATGCTCTTGAAAAGTGTCGGTGCTTCATAGGTGGTCTCTCTTGATAGTTCAATTACTTCCCAATCTTTCCTTTCCCAATGCTAACTCCACGAAATTATGATGGCATTGCATATGCTAGCTTCCCCCCCACTTGTTCATGACCCTAATCTTAATCTCCCCCTGCTCTTGCAAATCGATTATCTGATCAATCCATCCATTGATCATGTACTCACGCGTATAAGGACGCAATCGGAATCAAGTACATACAGTAGTCACAGATGTACAAGGTAATGACCAAACTATCCATGGTAGTATTGCACATTATAATGAGAATCAACTCAAAATTACCCCAACTGTATGTATTCTGCCAAAAGTAGGCGCATCTGATAAATAATACATACTATTTCTTATTAACAATTGATGGGAGTCGCAGCAAGCGAAATTCACATTTTGTCATGTAGATATAATCCTAGTCCTCTGGTCACCTTGCTCTTGGTGAGGATTCTGTGCAAATATCCTCTTCCTGGCCTCGTTCGCCTGCAACATAAGTTCGCAACATGTTAAACAAGGACATATTAAACTTGTGTAGCTGCGCAATTTCTACCTCCCGATCGAACTTTAGATCGAGAGATGTTATGATCCACGGCTGGATTCAGGTAGGCCGTTCCTGAAAGGGTTGCTCAAAAGGTGTTGTTCAAAGTGGAAGTGGGTCTTCCGTTTAAATGTCATGTCGGACTTCAAAATCTATCAACGTGCCATCTACGGAAGAGCGTTTTTGAGCAAGCACCTGCTTTTGCCAATTTGTAGCTCCAGTAATGAGACAGAGGAGGGCCGATTGCACGGCGGTTCCGGATATAATACCGATCCAAAGCCCCTTGGCTCGTAGATGCAGGACAAAACCGAGAACAGCCCAATTGGAAGTCCTATCAGATAGAACGCCCCGATGTTTACGTATGCTCCTATGCGCTGCCATCCACTTCCCCTGGCTACTCCTGTTTAATCAAGCATGATCAAATCATTTCAGCTGGTGGTCAATAAACTGAAGTTCTTAACCTGTAGCAAGGGCCGAACCACATTCGAGGAGGACAAATTTCCGAGAGAATGTCCCCGAGATGTAACTAGTATGATTTCTCAGACTTCACTTAGAGAAAAGGGGTAAAATGGAAGTGTAAGAGCTGACCAGATAGGACTGCCTGTATATTATCCATGAAAATGGAGAGACAAATGAGAGGAGTCAAGCCTCCAATGTAATGCACCACTTGCTTCTCATTGCTATAAGCATATCCCAGGACATGACGGAAGCAGAAGAGCGTGGTTCCCACGATGACCGCTTCGGTAATAGCAAGAGATAATATTGCCAGGACTGCAACCCTGGCCCGGTTCGGTTTCCCTGCTCCGAGTTCGTTTGAGACACGAGTACTGCAAAAAACCACGTCCTTTGAAAACTTGAAACGTAACTTACATTCTGGTGACTGCACCTTAGTAGGGACCGAGAGAAACACGAGTTTTACCTTGCAGCAGCTCCGAAACCATATGGCACAGTGAAGTGCAATGTAGAGATCGTAAGACTGAACCATTAATTAACATTATAAGAGTCAGAAAGATTGCCGATTTGTGTAAAAATGGTTGCTAAAATGTTTTATACCATACCATATGGAGAGAACCGACGTCTCAAGCTTTGGATTCGGCAAAAAGGCAGATGACAACATGAGCAGCTCGCACGACCACCATTTTAGGCTGCAAGAACAGGCATCGACAAGCAATCGAAGAGAGGACAAAACGGCAAGAAAGTTTCTCTTTTCTGGGACTAGAGGAGACTGACCATATCATTACAGCAGAAGGAACTCCGTATCTGAAGAACTCAAGGATTCCATGAAAGGCATCCTTAGTGAACCGCGCACGGGTTCTCTCACATGCTGAAGAGAACATCATGTAGAATCCGAGCAGCATCACGTTCAACCAAGTCGATATGCTGAATGCCAAGGCTGCGCCCATGCTTCCTAGCTCCAATTTGTACACAAGAATCCAGCAAAGGGGTATGTGGAAACAGAGGACCAAGAAGGAGCTGAGGAGCATGGCTAGTATCAGGCTTTGAGTTTGGAGAAACCGAACGAGCGGCTTGAGGATTGCGCCCCCAAGCAGGGCAGGGATGAGCCACATCAAGTATTTACGGGCTTCGAGCGAGATTACAGGATCTTGGCCCATTCGTTCTAGGAACTTGTCCGTGAAAATCCAGAGGATGCAAACTGGAGGACAAACAAGAATGAGAGACATGACGGCGCTGAAAAAATAAACTCCGAGTTTCTGGAATTGGCCTGCGCCGTAAGCTTGCCCGGATAGAGTTTCAAGTCCGCCAGCCAATCCTGACTGCTAGGAACACTATGACTTAGATTTTCATCGTTTAAGAATGTGACCAAGTTACTAAGCAAAGGCATTGGCTTACATGGAGACTGAAGCCAGTGACATTGGCCAGAGAAGTGGCGATGGCAACGCTCGATAGCGAGAGTTGGCCAAGGTGTCCGACCGCAACCACAGACACAAATTGCACAAGGTACTGCAACACCGAAACCGCCACCATTGGAGCTGCTATGCGAGAGGCCTTCTTCAGTTCTTGTGCGTACAGGTCTCTTGTTAACCCCCATTTCATGTGCTCGCTCTCCGGCACCTCTTCCATGGCTCTCTGGGTCAGTTTTAGGCCTGATCCTGGATGCAACAGTTTAAAAGGGGTGAGTGAAGAGGCAATTTGCTGTTACTCCTTTATTCTTGCGTTTGTCTCCAAGTTGCGTTTGACTAATCCTAAAGAATATACGATCAACATGGTTAGCGCACGTATGACGAGACCGATGGCAGCTTGTGTTGGGACAAAAACAACGTTCAAAGCACTAAACTGTTCTTTTCTTCAGAAGTGAAGAAAGGCAACTCAAAACCAAATCTGTTATTTGGAAGAAAGGGACTTTTTCGGCGTTAGCCAACTTCGCAACAAAGTCAATTATATCATGCGATGGGATTTCAATGAAGTGTATCTTCATATTACAAAAGCGACTAAAACGAATATGTTGTTAGATAACGCGGAAGCTGTGTAACTCAAATCTAACACTAGAGATCAAAATTATCAAAGATATTAAAATAATATGATAAAGAACGTAGAAGATTTATATGGTTCAATCTAAGTATCATGGCTGCTTCACGGAAAGAGCCAACCACAAAGAACCCACCAGGCAATAAGAAGAATCAGAGTACAATCGCTCACTAAAGTGCTTACAAGTCTTAAATTACACCAAACTAGCCCTGTTTAGCCTAACATAATTGCTTGAAAAAAATACATCACAGAGAATTACTTTGCAGCTTCCAAACTCTCACGCCTTCAATAAGACGAGCGGTCTCAACGGGATGTATGGCGCAAATCACTGAAAGAAATCCACAAAGAAGAGGCTCCAAATATTCGAACGGCTTGCAGACTTCTTTTGGGCAGCCGCAAAACCACTAATCAATTTTCTGTGGGACTTGAAGTGCTGCACCAATTGGGTATAAATCCAAATCTCACGAAGATGATAACTCTGCCTAATTACATCAACAATGGTAAATTCGTGATATATATATATATATATATATATATATATATATATAATTGGGTGTAAAATCATATCCCGTGAAGAAGACATGCTTAATTATATCAATAAAGACACAAAACAAGCTTTTTATATGTTAAAGGGATAAGTGTACTTGAAGTCTTAAAAATTGTGATGACAATTGGGTGTAAATCAAATCCCACAAAGATGACAACTCTACCTAATTAAATCAAAATTCAAAATAAATCCATGACATATATATATATATATAGAATTGGGTATAAAATCATATCCCACGACCTCTGCCTAATTATATAAACAATGACACCAAAACAAGTTTGTTTATATTAAAGGGATAAGTGTACTGAAGTCCTAAAACTTATTATGACAATTGGGTGTAAATCCAAATCCCATAAAAATGACAACTCTGCCTAATTACATCAACAATGGTACCAAAATAAATCCATGATAAAAACATACATATACATATACATATAAATACATATATATATATATATGTATGTATTTATAAAAAGCTAGAATTGGCTGTAAAATCATATCCCATGAAGAAGACCACCTCTGCCTAATTATATCAACAATGACACCAAAACAAGCTTGTGTATATTAAAGGAATAAGTATACTTAAAGTCTTAAAACTTGTTATGACAATCCAAATCCCATGAAGATGACAACTCTGCCTAATTACATTAATAATGGTACCAAAATAAATATATGATAAACATACATACATACATATAATTGGGTGAAAATCATATCCCATCAAGAAGAGACATCTACCTAATTATATCAACAATCACACCAAAACATGCTTGTATATATTAAATGGATGAGTGCATTGAAAATTCTAAAACTTATAACGAAAGTGTAACTGAGTTCTAAAACTTTTCAAAATTATAATCAAGTCCTAAAATTTGTCATGAAAATGTAATCAAGTTCTAAAATTTTCAAAAAGTACAATCAACAAAAGGATTTTGATGGAACCAATTTTCATTGATTACACTTTTTGAAAGTTTTAGGACTTAATTACACTGTTATAACACCTTTAACAAAAAAAAAAAATTACACTATTATAACATGTTTTAGGACTTCCAATACACTTACCCCTATATTAAATTAAGAAATTCTTTGTTCACTTATTCCAACATGGAAATCAATTTCCATTCTTTTTGGCTGACTCAATCATCCAGCTCCAACAAGGATTTATCGTTGTTTCAAATGTTAGGTCAACCTAAGTCCAATCGGAACTTTCCTAATTCAAATTATATATGACCAGAGTTTAGATCAAACCACAGCTCAAATTCAAGACATATTCTAATATATTACCCCATAGCTAAAGGATCACACATACTGCGTGTGGATGTGACCGAAGTTCCCTATGCGCCTTGAAAGTCATCAAAGTTGCATGAAAGGGAGGGTGCCATTCATTAGGACATGTCATACAGATTCGGCAGTGACTTGGCTCCGCAAATGCACCTGGCAATGCCTGTTCAGAAGTGCCTTCAATCCAGGAGAATATCAGATCGTGTTCGTTCCTGGACCAAATGTTTGTGATTGTTAAGTCATTGTCTGCAGTAACTTCTTATAGGTTGGAGGATCTGCTGATGTGTTTGATGAGGATCCTTTTCATGTCGTTTGGACAGTCGAACCTCGTGTTTCGTGAACTGTTACATCACGTGCGGTCCATAAAGGAATTGGCATCCCATTCCTTTTTGAGCTTTGTATGGCTAAGATCCGGCATGGTTGATCCGCGTAATTGATACTTGTGGCAACAAGAACTTATTAGGCAAAGACTTGTCACCCTTCTTGACAAACTCAGCTTTCCTTTCTTAACCATTCGAGTCAGGCAATCCTCAGATAGAGTCAGAGGTGGGCCTGGATCGTTGTCACATGTGAATATTAAAGCATGCTAGGTCGTTGGTTAAAGAAAGTGCTGATCATGGCTCGAGATTAATCTCGATTGACTTGCAAATTCGATCCGCAATTAAATTGCAAAAAGACCAGAGCCAAATTAGGAAAGTCTAAATTTGACTCTTGCTGACAAAGTTGTGGATGATGCAGAAAGGGAAATTGATGAAGTCTATGTTGACGTTGGCGAACTCATAACTTTTTGCACATAAATGTCTAGTGTGCATAGCGAGTGCGCTTAACATGAGTAAAACCTTGCAAGAGACACAGAAAGCATTGAGAGCCATTATCAGTCATCCAAGAGAGTTTAGAGTGAGAAAACTCCTTTCTTGTGATTGCTTCTTGTGAATTTGGTTTTAATCTAGGATTCAAATGGTGTGATTGAACGATTGTAATTTCATCTTGCCGATCATAGTAGAGCTATTTCATTGATCTCTCCCCGCGAATTAGGCACATTGCCAAATTTTGCTGTATTCAGGTTTTATTTCTGCAATTATTTTACCCCAAGTCATTTCTTTTGTTCACGCTTCCGCGGTAGGGTAACAGAAAACGAAATTTCCCTTACTATGTCCACATCTACATGCTAGGCGTATACCAGCAAATTCAGCAGACGCATGCAGGCCTCGTGAGGCTGGAGGAAACTTCTTCGAGTGTTTGGATCACAGCTGTGAAGTCAGGCCTTTGATGTGGATCCTTACTCATGCAGTCCTCAATTAATCTGCAATCGAAACTAAAGAAAATGAGTATGATGAAAGTCTCAGCTTGTAGGCCATATTCATATTGCATAATACCTTGATGTATAAGAATGCGGATTATCCTAGAGGTTAAAGTTGCCTGCATTGCAGTCAATATGTACTTGCCTTTACTAGACCTAATCATGAAATACTCTGAAAGCATACTAAATCTTGAGAGATGCAATGAAAAATCGAAGATATTCTATTTCAGCAACTTCTTTGGGATATCTTATATGTTAATAACTCGCTATTCATTTAAAATCACTGTCCAACCACGGAAGCAAGAGATGTAAGCGCTTAACTCTGATTGGTAAAAGATGAGTTTTCTCCGTATGAAACTCATAAAGCAAAGTGAAGTACTTGGACATTATAGAACTCGATATGCATAAAGGGCTTCACTTACTGTTGAATTCTTTTCGGACACTTGCTCATCTGGAACTTTGCTTCGAAATCAGCAGACTCCATATGCATGGCGTCAGAGTTCTTACTATTCGGCAGGTGCCTTCCTTCTAACATCTGCTCTCCAATTGAATAATCCCAGACAAGAAATAACTCTTGTAAGCATAAAAAATGTGACAGAATTAGCGGGAAATAGAAGAGGAAAAAGGATAGGAATGGCAAGATTTATGAAAACACAACAAAATGATGTCTTTCACTGATGAATAAAAGTAGTTGGTCATAAATTTATGGAAGAAAAGCTACTTTTGCTGCCTATGAAACAAGCTATTTGCACTCGTCATATCCAGTTTGCTGACCTGATAAATTATGATTCCAAATGACAGGATATCTTTCTTGATGTCACCCGATGGGTTTCTTTTGTGGCCAGAGCCGTCCTTTCTTGGACCTGTGAAGCAGAAGACTTGATAAGAGGAGTGGGTAAAGTTAATAATTAGTAAATGAAAAACACTTGGTCACATACCGGTTTCTTGATTAGGGTGAATTTGCTCATAGAACATTTGGACCCAATATTCGCCAATCTTTAAGTGTCCTCCTTCATCCTGTAACAGGTTTCTATATACAAATGGAGGAAGCATAGGTGAGAAACACTGACGCAGGGCCAGGACATGACTTCAAAACTATTCTCAGTTCTAAAAATTGATGAGATACAAAGCCAGGGCACTCAGTGGTGCTACAGGTTGTATTACTTCTGCTAAGACTTCACTTTAGCTTGTGCTCTGTCTGAACATTCTTAAAGTTCTCCACCATCACTTTATAAGTGCTGTAACAGAAAAAAAGTCTAGGAATCCACTTGATCTTAACTGTGTCCTAAGTTTCATTACCTGACATCACTTCAGCAAATGAAGTGCATGGCCCAGAAATGTACTTACCTGGGATGGAGATGATTGTGCACTATAGGAAAGGGTTTATGCTGGTGGAGATAATTCATTCCCCTGCAAATGATTCGGAAATTGATAAATGTATGATGGTGGTTGTATATTGTATTTTTTGAATGATCCAACTTAAGTCGGTGAATATGCAGCACACTTTCTTTTTGGTCGAAAAAGTGCTTTGATTTTAGTGATAACTTAAAAGTAGACCACAAGAGGAATCAAAATCTTAACATAATAAAAGATCAAAGAGGATGGAGGGGTTTGGAAATCCAATTCAGGCTCAGAGACTCATTTCGATATGCAGCACACTTGACCTGTAGTTTTATCAGCAATATTACTAGCTATGTATGCTTATGCTGCTTCAACTGAGTCCTCAATCAGGTAAATCTTGAACTCTTGAGCACATGATGTATGTTTTGAAGCTTAGTGTTTCAGAAATAAGCATGGTTATGATGTTGCATAGAGAAGATAAAAGTTTCTAAACCGAAATATTACAAGTTGGCCATCAGATTCAACCGCAAAGAAGACAGCTGAAATTGCAAAGCTTCAAAGTACTACTTTCAGACCATTTGCTTTCACTAAACATCATGAATTTAAATAGTCTAGCCACTTAGAAGGGTAAATAAGAGTCAACTCCTAAGATATATAATTTGTTAAAAGGTTTGCACAGCTGAAGTAATATCAGAAATGAATTTTATTTCCCATGAGAAAAAATTTTAAGAGAAAGGACAGCTTAATTAACCTAGCTATGTCCAGTGCGTATTGCAAAGCAGTGGGCAGTTCTAATCTTACTTTCCCATTCACGATGTCCTCCAGATTTCCCTGAAACACATTTGGAACAGCAAGGTGAATGGACAGTTAAAAGAAAGATTGATGAGTGAAGCAACTTCCTAAGAGTTCAAGCCTTGGTCTGCTCAAAAGAGTCTTCATTGTGCAAGGCAAACCTTAATTAAAAGCAGAGTTCTATATTTGATCTTAAAGATTCTTCAGTTTTTATAGCTGTCTGCACGATATTTTGTTCATTGAGCCTCCTAGGCATTGAAAACAACAGAATTCTAACAGATAGTGAGACGGGATATCTCAATCATAAATAGTAAATGAAGATTCATGCACAAAAAAAGCAAATTAGTTTACCACAGAGGGAGGGTCATTTTAGAAGTAGAGTAATAAAGTTTGATGATACCTTTGGTAAATATTCAGTGATCAAAATCATTTCCTCTCCATGCACAATTGAACCGAGAAACTGCAATATGTTGGGGTGCCTGAGTTCTCGTAAGAGAGTGTTATCCTTTGCTGATAATTTCCTGTATCATGCTTGTAACAGGAATATTCAGTTCCCTTGCGTACTTCCATTGTCAGAGATAAATTAATTCACGAAACCATGGAAGGAAGATGAGAAAACCTGAAGCTTTACGCACATTTTGACTGGATGGTAGATTTGGCTCTTAATTATGGTTTTGACAACCCATGTTCCACGCCACTTGACCTTTTCAGACTCGCCAAATACACCCTGCAGCAGAAACAATGGTAATGACTAACCAATAAAAGAAAGACTAATTTGCAGTCATTTACTGACACAGTGTCCGTAGTTTTGCCATGTAATATAGTTAATGTGATTTAGCTAATCTCAATGTGATTTATATCCTTGATAAAGTACTGAACATGGCCTCTTTAGACACCTCTTACATCTGTTCATAGAGGCTCCTACCTGTTCGACAATGGAAGAATGAAGCAGATTAAGTTCTGTGATATCGATATTCACTTCATTCAAATCAGAATCATGTCGCACTGGCTGCAAAATAGAAATTACGGGGTTAGACACATTCATTGCATCCATTTTCTCTAATAAGAGCTAACAGGGTGCTCTCTAGGAGACATCACATATGTTTGGGCAGATTGCTCAGAGGACTTGGCTCAACAAGTAATGAAGTCCACATTGAAAAAGTTTTCTTTGAACTAACTTTGCTGTAGAGATTAAACTGGTTACCATTGGTTGATCGTTTTTTAGATCTAAGCTGCCATTCACTTCCAGGATCCTGCAAATATCTCGGTGTCCATAACTTCTCGCATCACTCAATGGCTTCAGGTAAGAAAATCACAGAGTTTCAGACACGTGATGGTTTTTAACCTCAATCGCAGTATCTTTAGAAAAATAAAAATCAAACAAATCAGTGATCAACAAGAGATGATGCACTAGAAAGAAGCTTACAGTGCGGCCCCATCGATCTTGAAGGTTAACGTCAGCCTTGTAAAGAAGAAGAAGCTCAACGATAGGAGCATGACCTTCACTCGCCGCGAGATGTAAAGCAGTCCTCTTATCATAGTCTTGGACGTTGGGAGATATGCCATTCCTGAGCATCTGGTTCAAGCCTACTCTATCACCCCTCGAAGCAAAGCTCAGAAAGTTTCCAATATGTTGCATGTCAAAGTCATCGGTAGATTCTTCATGCAGCAACTGACCCATCATCTTGATCTCAACAAAACTTCACAGCTTCCCTGTAAAGCATGAGATCATTCCCTTGTCTAGTTGTGTCCAGCAAGAATATTGAAATTAACTATCGCGTGAAAGGAACTGAGAAACTGCATTTAAAATTTCTTCTTGGTCTTTGGCTATCCTGGAGTCATGTGTGAGCAACAATGTCGCCACTTGCCTAGCCTTACCCAGTTTGTAAGAATCCAACTTCTGAGTACATCAGCGAAGGAGTTTGGCCTAGTAATAGTAGTCTGCTGAATGGATAACCCTTACTTAAATGACAAAGTGGAGACCGGCGGTTAAACCTATGAAAGAAGTATTGGGCTAAACGGCCAATTCCCTTGTTCTTGTCTGTTTTGAATTGATGCCAACTTTCGGATTATTCATCAATCGTTCAACTTTATTGAGTATCTTTGAGCTCCTAAGACAAGAGAATGAGTAATGGTACTATCTGTAAGACTCTTGAGCTTTAAAGACCATATCAATAGTCTAGTACTGTCCATAACTTGAGTTAAGAGCCTGGCGAGGATTGAGTCTCGAATCAGATCTGGGGGGAAAATCCCAATCTAATTACGGAAAGGAGTATATATCTAATTGAGTTTTCTTTTGGTCAGTATAATTAGGAGTTGAATTATGATCCAAGCATTTAGTATTATTGTGAAGTAATGTTCTCTGCAGTTTAATAAGGAAACTGATGAAAGCGAAAAGAAGAAATCAGTCTAATTAGAGATGTAAAAATTCTCATTTATTCTTGTAGCATAGAAATTTGTACAGGAACCCTGTTATTTTTTTTTGGTTCTAGAGGAAAGGATTTACTGAAAAGTGGGCTCTAATTACACGGACAACCATTCTGCAAACAACTATCATCCCCATCTTTCTTATTATACAAATCAAATGAGGAACGCACAGTTGTTAAAGACATTGCAACTGTGAAAAACTAGTCAAACTGTCAAATTCAGAAGAGGAGTTTGAAGCAAACTTTATATATTGGTTCAGAAACATATAAGATCCATCAGAAGGTCTATGTGGTCTGGAATGTGCAACAACATCAGAAGGTACATCATTTTCACTCACTGGTCTAGGTCTAGAGCCTGATGATCTTGATTCTTAAAAGACAGGAATGCTTAAATAATTCAATAGTTTGTTATATTTCACCCTATTTTTATAATCACAAGGAGAAGGAGAATGCAAGTGTTTGGACATAGGTTCCTATCAGCCAATAAAGTGTGAGTTGTACTGAAGGAGATTGTTGGCTGGCCCAAGAAATTAACCGCTTCTGCTCATTTTTTTTTTCAAATCAATCAACAAGCATCCTTTTATAATTTCTTTATATTTATTATTCAACTCGAGCAACCAGCCTCGGTTACTTCAGAGCCAAAAAAGCAACTTGGCAGACCTAATATAGCAGGTCCAGTCCTAAGTGCCCTTGTGTTTGTCTGCTTTTGAGAAAGAGAGAGAGAGAGAGAGAGATGGCCTCTGCACCAACTTGATCGCTTCCAGCAAACGAAGGAGATGGCTTGTACAGTTACACCTGCAACTCCACCTTTTAGACAAGGCATTCGGGCGAACATATTTCACCTGCAGCTTTTGTCTTATTCTCCCTCATGGCAATATTTTACAGTTTTGTTTTTCTGGATGATGTCCTTTACCAGGCTAATAATCATATCATGTCCCTTCTTTATGTTCAATCATCAAGTTCTTGATACCCTATTAAGAAGTACTTTCTTTATCAGAGTGTCTAGTGGCAGGATTTTAATCAAGAGTTGAAATTTTGCAGAAAAGGGGAGTAGAGAGAACCAAGGCCTTGATCAAAGAGTACATCGCTGAGAAGTTCAATGCCAACTGATTCATCTCTCCTTTGGCAGCCTCGACCACATTCTGCCGAAAGAAGTCATGGATAAGGACTGGCCTACATGGAACAAGGGAAGGATCGACTATGCATACAGCCCTCAAGAGGTCCACGAGGTGTACGCCACCCAATTCGCTAGAGATGTGGAGCGTTTCCTCAGAGCCAGAGCGCAAGAGCTCGCGTGTGGAGGGCTTATGGCCCTTGTTGTTCTGTGCCTCTCGGATGGGATGACCCCCCAGCAATGCTCACTCATAGCAATGGGTGGAGTCCTGGGTTCCTACCTTGTTGACATGGTCACCGATGTACGACATCCGTTTTTGAGTTTGCGCCTTGCATTGACGTTTGGTCAGAAAGTCGAGAGTACATGGAGGTCATCTCTATGGAATGTTACAAGCTCCTTTCTAATTTGCGCTCAATGATCAATCTTCTTCTCTTGGATTCAGGGGTTGCTAAGTGAAAACGATGGGGACACTTTCAACCTCCCCAGATACTATGCTAGTCAGCAAGAGCTGGAAATAGTCATAGAGAGAAACGGTTTGTTCAGCATCGAGAGGATCAAGCTGCTCGATCAGGGCAAGACCGACGGAGGGACCATCAGAGTGCAGCTTCCGTCCATGATCGCCTCATACTTTGGGGCGGTCCTGGAGGGGCTCGTCAAGGAGCATTTCGGGGCCAAGATAGTGGACGGGTTATTCACCTGGTTTGAGAAGAAGATCAAAGAGTCTCCCCTGCTATCGGATCCGGGATACAAGTCGCCCGGCGAACTGCTCATCTTCCTCAATCGCAATGTCGTGTGATTCAGGAGTGTACTGCATTTGATTTGAAACAGATAAACTCTTGCATGATTAGTCCTATCTGTGTTGTTTGGCGTTGTCCATTGGAGGGTCAGACAGAAGGTCTACCATCCATGTGTGCAGACCTCTCTCTCTCTCTCTCGGCTAAAATATATGATTAGTTTGTCCACAAGCTCAAATGGCATGTACCAAGTCCTCTGGGAAAAGCACATCCCACACAAGAGGCCAACGTGCACAAACCTTGAATTCCTAAGCAAAGAACATGCGTCCCAAAACTTTTAAAAGGTACATTTAAATGTTATTTAAAAAAAAATGGATAGTTTAAGTGCCAACTTTGGTGAGCTTGCCGGAAATCAAACATTGCACTATTTTATTAATAAAATCATTCTACGTGGCTCGTCGGAATATCCACTCAACAATCCTTGTTTAAAACAATGTCATCCTCTATGTTTACTTAAATGCCAGTCGTGGTAAAAAAAATGATAACCTAAGTATCAACTTATACTATAAGTGATCACTTAAGTGTTACTCATGCTTAGAAGTGAATACTTAGGGTCCGTTCGTTTCGCGGAAAATAATTTTCAGAAAAACATTTTCCGGATTTTCCGGCGTTCGTTTCACGGAAAATGTTTTCCATCAAAGGAAAAAAGTCTTAAAGTAAGGGAAAAAAAGTGGAAAACATTTTCCTCATTTGACTTCCTCCTCCCTTTTCTTTTTTCTTCTTTTCTTTTTCATTCAAATTATTTTTTAATTTTTTTTTTTTTTTTTTAATTTGAATTATTTTTAATTTCCTTTTTCTTTCCTTTTTTTTTTTTTTTTTTTTTTTGTTTCCCATCTTCTTTCTTACATTGTCGTTGCCAAAGTGAACCTCAAACTCGTTGATCTCAAACTTGCGCTTGTCGATTTGGCAAACCTCGAGCTTGACGCTCGAGCTCGCCAATCTGGGGAGCGGAAAGTATTTTCCTTACCGAACACCAGAAAATATTTTCCGAAACATTTTCGGGTTTTACGAATACCGGAAAATATTGTCATTTTCCTAGAAAATGACTTATGGGAAAATATTTTCCGGAAATGGCTCATTTTTCACGAAACGAACGGACCCTTAAGTGTCAAACTTTGTAAAATGTAATCATTTAAGTGCCAAAATGACATTGTTTAGCGTTGTCTTGTGTAGTCTACATGGATTTAAAAAAAAAAAAAATGCCGCAGTTCAGTTGTTTGACCGGAAATTCTCGCATTTGATACTTAAATGTTCCCTTCTTCTTTGGCAACAAATTCTCATCTTTGGTACTTAAATGATCCATTCTTTTCGATTCCGGCACTTAAATGTACTTTTTAGAAGTTTTGGCACTTATGTGTCCCCCGTACCAAATTGTGGCACTTAAGGTGTTTTTTTGCCATGAATTCCCCGAGAATTAGGCTAAATTACAGCTGTCTATCCCTAGAGCCCTTTAATTATAAAAAGGGGTTGGCAGACTTCTAGGGACAGCCTTGGCTCATTGCTAAAAGCAAATTTATAAAAGACTCAAATACCGCCCAAGGACGGGGAACCTCAATCCATGCGAGTCCGTCGCCACAACCGATGTGAGCAAAAGGCTTTGACTTTTAGCCATATTCCTTTCGACTTCTTCTCCCTTTAAAGTTTAATGGTGATGTCCTATTTCTTCCCCTTGAGCCTTTTAAGGACCTGCTCAGGTCCAATGTAAATAATAAATACGGACGATATAAAACAAGAACATTTTATAGAAGAAAGGGAGACAACTAATCCATGATCAAGTAATACCAATGAGAGTTCCTATGCTTTAAACTAGGGAAAACAAAGTCAATTGCTACAAATATGCCTTTCTATATTGGGCGAACCTCTTGTTCAAGCCCTTTAAGGACAGCCTCTTACCAGCGAACTACCCAGAGATTTAGTTCAGAGCATAGAGACACTCAAGGGTGCCCGAATGGTAATGTTTCCAACTAGTCGAGCAACATTTCTTAGATGATCCTACTAGGATGGAGAAGAAGAAGTGTTTAAAGAGACATTGAGAGTTTTCACAAACACGTACTTTACTTCAAGGGACTATGTCCAACACATTATGTCATATTTACCTTTTATAGGCATTAATAGGTCACAAACAAATAAGGATCATGCTCACAAGTCCGAAACAAAGGCTTTGAAAAATCTGGTCGGCCATTTCATGATGGCTTTGGCATTGCTGGAAAATTTTGTTCACCAAGACAAAAAAACTATAATGTCACAAAAAGCTTCAAATTAATACTTTTATAATAAATTTACAAAAAACTAATTTTTTTTATTACATATACCTCAAACTAGTACATATACGATAAATTTATTACAAACTAATTTTTTGACCACCAAAAACCCCAAATTGATGCTTTTTTTTTATAAAATTACTCTCCATTAGTTTCCATATAATTAGATCAATACAATGAAAAACCATAAAATGATACATATGACAAACGAAGGGGTAAAATCCCAAACTAGTCTCGTCAACGCCACGTATTATTTAACTCAACAATTTGATTATAATATTTAACAGAAACTAATATAGTGTAAATTTGTCATAGAAATATTAGTTTGGGGTTTTTGGTAATCAAAAAATTAATTTGGAATACAATTTGGAGTTTTGGTGGTATTAGCCCAAGATAATATGGGTCTCAGCCACATTATTGCTTCCTTTATTTGGGGAAACATTGGATATATCTTTTATTGTACTCATACATGTGCATATATGCCTCCAAGCAAAATACTATGTTATCTCGAAAATGAAGGTGAATTTATCAAACGAGCTATAGATGGTGAAACTTGATATATCAACATGTCGCATCTATCCCTGACATTTCTTGAGAGTTTTCATCATTTTTAACTCGAGTTCCGTGACATGTAACAGAAACCAATAACTCAACTTCTTGGCTATAAACGAGCTTTTTTCTTTAACATGCAATGCCTAAATTTTTCCTCCATGCGTACAATTGCACAAAGCAACATAGTTTGCTTAGGATCCCTTTTTTTGATGTCCCATGTTCATTTAGCGTGGCGACAAGGTAGCTAAAAAAAGGAGATAGAGAGGGACGTAGTTTCTCTCGCATTTGACATGCTACTAGCTAAAGTGGTAGAGAGACCAACACCCCCAAAAAAAGTGGCAGAGAGTACTCCCTAAAGTGGCAGAGAGTACTCCCTTGATAATTGTTAAATTAATTCTCGAATTTAAATTCAGATAACGATTTATTAAATTAAAATTATTGAAAAAGATTTCCCAAGTAGATTAGAAATCTGATGAAGAAGCAATTCCTTCTTGAGCTTTCTTTCAGATGTACAAAAGAAAGTAAGGAAAATATGATCTGCCACTATAAGACAGAAAGGGGCTCACTATATTTTATCTTGTCATTTATTTTTAGGAGCAAAGGTGCCTTTGCTGGGAGAGATAAAAGAATGAAACTCTCTCCTAAAAAAGCCGAACCCATGTTGGCATTGTTTTTGTTGAAGCAATGGGCCCAAGGTCAAATTTGTTGACATTGGGCACCCATATAAAATGCCTAAGTTTTATTTTCCCAATATGATTTTGCTTGTTTGATTATTATCTAGAAATCATGTTATTAAAATTATGTTTGAGGCGGAACAACCTTGAATTATGGAGCATCAAGATGCGAGCGTTATTGACAATCCAAGGTTTGGCCAAAGCACTGGATAGTCAAGATGAGTTGTCAATTATAATAAAAGCCTTTGAGAGGATAGCGCTAATGGAAACACCAAAGAGCACAATCCTATTGAACTTGTCGGATGAGGTTTTAATAGAGATGGTCGAGGAGAAGGATGCCGTAACATTATAGGCAAGACTTCATACCCTTTATGTAAAGAATGATTTGAACAATCGCTTGTACATATTAAAGATGATGTTTTAATTTAGATACATTGAAGGTCATCTATCATATCATTTTGACATCGATTTTTAGTCGATACATAAAAAAAAAAGTAAAAAAATCAAGACTTGAGCTTCTAATGGTGACGAGACCCGTTTCTTGACCAAAAAATATTGTTTTTCATTTCTTTCATTTGCATTGTTACTTTTAAGCAATTTCTAATTCATTTTCGAGAAAAATCCAAAAAGTCAAACGGTTGATTTTGGGTTAACTTTTTGGTCAACCCTTTAATCAAAAGTCAACCCCGAGTCAAAAATTAGCTTTTCGCCCAAAAAATGTCTATTAGCCTTCATTTCACTTTTCTCAAGTCAAATTTTCAAAAAATCCAAAGATTTTCCTTTAAAAAAAAACCTTTTAGGTGGTCAAATCTTTGATAAAAAAATTGGAAAAAAAAAAAATCCTCATAACACTTTCTTTTAGTGTCAATTTGACTTTGTGTCGAAAATTTCATAAAATTCAATTAAGAATCTTATTTTCTGAATTTTTCGGTTTTAGGTTCTAAATCTAGCAAAAATAAAATTACTTTTGTTTTAGTTATAATTAGATGTAGTTCCTTTTACGACATTTGGTCTAGAGACTATTTTAAGTCCACTCGTGCATTTAATTTCGCAAATTACTACATTGAAAGGCGAATTGCCATTTTAAGCCCTAATTAGGGGGTCAAAATTAATTCTTCTTGATTTTTGAACGAACAATTATTTTTCACTCGTTTTCTTAAGAAAAGCCCAAATCAATGGTCAATTTTGAGAAATTCACATGAAAACTTCCCGATATAAGGGATTTTACTCTCTTGAAGGTAAGAAAATAGAGCCGTCGAGTGTTAATCGAAAAAATTTAGGTTAACCCAAGGTTCAATTGTATGAATGTAAGTCTAATTTTAATATTAGACATTGATTCATTTTTTGCCTAAGTTTTGGCACTTCAATTGAAAGTCAATTTGAATACGTTAGGTGATCCCACACATGGGTAATTAGTTAAATATGTCTATTGCAACATTAATTGAATTCAATTTCAATTAATTTACACTTTTGGCCATAAAATTGCAAAATTGCTCATTTTAGCCCTTAAGGCTCGATCTCATGTACCCATAGTTTTGGTTCGTTGTTTTTTGTGAAAAGCACTCAAATAGGTCAATAAGAATCATTAGATTACATTTATGGAGTTTAATTGGTCTAATTGAATCAAAATTGGATAATTTCTTCTCAAATCTTTCAAGTTTTCTCTTAAATTTGATCCATTTGAGGGACCAAATTATATAAATTTTGAACCCACAATGGCACAAAGATGTGAACTAGCAAGAACCGCTCAAACTAGTGTGAACTGGTTTGACCAGTCCAATCAGTCGTTGGCAAGGTAGGCCAGTTCGGCCCTTTGTCAGCTAGTTCCAGACCTCCAGCGATTGGTTTCGAAATTCTCGCCATGTCAATTTCACTCCTATGTCCTTATTTTCTCATGATTTTGCATATTGTCCCTCAAATTTCATGAATTTGCAATTTGACCCCTAATTAGGCCTTTAAGCGCAATTCTCATTTTAAACTCGAATTGTTTGTAAATCGAACCAATCCAATCAGTTGCCCAACACTTCTTAATGATGATTAACCTTTTAAAGACCTAATTTGGCCATTGGATCAATTTTTTTAACTGTCGAATCAAATCGACGGTCAAGATCGGCCGATTTGGGACTAGTATAAATAGTTTTTTCCCTCCAAATTTTGGAGCGGCTCATTTTTTACAAATCCACTCTCTCTCTACAAATCTCTCTCCCTCTCTCCCCCTCTCTTCTCTTCCTGCCTCTCTCTCCTCCCTCTTTCTTCTCGCAAATCGAACTAGCTCACCACCAGTTTAGGCTCGTCGGCGGCTTAATGACTACTGCCCAGTCCCAACAGCCATCTTTTCTCCATCCTTGGACCAGTCTTGTTCTTGCACCGAACCAGTGGCTAGCGGTGGCCCTTGCCAGTGCTACTTGCTACCAATCTCCTCTTCGGTGAGTCCTCGACCTTACTGTGGTCAGGGATATGCTAGTTTGTCACCGGATCACTTCCAGTGATCGCTTTTCCACTATCGTTTGAAGGTTGGTCCATCCGAGCTTGCTAATTTTGCTTGATTCTTTAGACCATCATCCCCTAGGTGATAGCTACGATTCAATTGTGATCTTGGAGGTCCGTTCGTGCTTCGGTGAGATCGTTTCATCCAACGTCAAAATTGACAAAATCGTGCAAAAGGTAAAATTCTCAAACTTGAATCCGATGAAGCAAGGTTAGGAACTCACAAGCGTTATTGGCCATGCGAGAACACAAATGGTCAACAATGATTATAAGTCATGAAAAATAAATCGGGTTTGTATCTTGAGGGACCTACACATGAATTGCAAAGGCCGACCCTGAGGTCTATATTTGGTTGATTTTGAACTTTGCTTCACTTGATCAATTACTCTTGATCCCATGACGTGCTTTTGACTATTTTGATATGTATGATTGTTTCTTTCCATTGTATATACCTAACTATAGGTTTAAGGTAGAATTAGAATGGGACCTTGAAGACTGAGTTGACACGAAGACAGTGAAAGATCGATGTCCATTCTGACCATAATTTTGTATCAATTGTCCCCAACATATATCTCATGTTTTCTCACTTGTATAAACACTCGACGAGTTGTAGGTTCCTTCTTCTTGCTTACATTTTTTTTATTTTAATTTTTCAGGATTTCATGATAAATTTACCACTTTACTTGGTTGTTTAGGCCCTGTTTGTTTGTGTTTCTGTTTTTGTTTATAAACAAAATTTTTGTTTTTTTGTTCCAGGGGGAACAAAAAAAAGAACAAAAACGTGTTTGTTTGCGTTTTTATTCCAAATCTATTTTTTTGTTCCCAGGAACACATTTGGAACAGAAACAAGAAACAAGAAAAACGTGTTTCTTGTTTCTGGAACAATTTTTAAGAACAAATTTTCTCTCTCCTCTCTTTTTCTTCTCTTTTTTTTCTTCTTTTCTTTTTCTTTTTTCTTTGGCCGGTCGCCGGCCTCGGCCATGGCCGGTGACCGGCCGTTGAGGGCCGGCGACCTCACCGGCGTTGCCGGCCCTCGGCGAGGCCGAGCGTCGCCGGCCCCGGCGAGGCTCGGCCTTGCCTTGCAGGCGGGCGAGCTCGGGCTCGCCCAGATCCGGCGAGCTCGAGCTCGCCTAGCCACCGGCCGGCTCGGCCTCACCAAGCCATCGAGCCTCGCCCAACCACGGCGAGGCTCGGCCTCCTGGGGCCGGCGAGCCTCGCCGTGGCGGGCGAGGCTGCCGGCCCGCGTTGGCGGTCGCCCGGCCATGGCCGAGGCCAAGAACCGACCGAAAGAAGAAAAGAAGAAAAAAAGGAAAAATAAAATAAAAATATTAAAAAATTAAAAGAAACAAAAAAAGAACACAAATTTAGCAAACGTGTTTTTGTTCATTTTTTTATTCCGAAACAAGTTTACCAAACGCGTTTTTCTAGTAAAAAATTGTTCTTCGAAACAAAAATAATTTTTTCTATTTTCTGTTCCTTGGAACAATTTTTGAACAGAAACACAAACAAATGCACATTTACTTACCACTTTATACTTTAAGTTCAATTATGTGTTTTCTTTTATCATTTTAGGAATAGAATAATACGAAAATGACTATCCACACATGATCACTTAGTTAAGATAAACGACCCCAAAAGGTAAAAAGATATGCATTGACACCTTAAGTAACACAACATACTGTTAGATATCGAAATGTCACTAATAAAAATATTAGTGTAACCCAAGTCCCTGAACCTAGATATCTAGTTGCGTAGAAATTGAGGGACTACTCTTGACCCTCGATTGGATTTTCTAGTCAGCGACAAAAAACGAGGCTAGTGGCAACTCTCATCTTACTTCTAGGTTGTCTTAAATAACTAGATAGCTTAATAAATCCATCGTGAGAGATATGAACCTTAAGAAAAAGGTTTGCAGTTATGATTTAGCATACTCAAGATGGTGAAGCTAGAAAAGATGAAGTGATGTCATCTTTGGTGGATGCACATTTTGAGAGGGCTATCATGATCGTAAAAATACCCTTAAACTCACTTTAATGTCCGGTTTCCTTTCGATTTTAAAATCGTTGATCAAGACATTCTGCAACATTAAGGTAGGGTCACAACACCTTCCGCTGTCATGCAAAGTACAAGCTTGGGAGAGCTCGCAACTGTGATCAAGTAAACTCACAAGAGACTCGCCCAGAAAGCAAGGTGATGACGCCTTTGTGGATGAGAATCATGAAAGAACTCTCGTGGTCAAGTACTCCTAAATCCAACCTTTCGCTATTCCGAGTAAGAAAGATCATGTTTGAATGTTAAATAAATCTTTGTGTGAGCTGAAACAGTCTCATAAGTAGTGGTATAAGCGTTTTGATACTTTCATGGCTAGTTAAAGACTATTTGAAAAGTCAGATGGATAATTGTGTTTACTTTAGAAGTTTGGAGGATGGTTCTTTGATTTATCTATTACTATATGTTAATGATATGTTAATAGCGGTTAAAAATATGTGTGATATTGATGTACTGAAGAGGTAGTTAAATGCTAAATTTGAGATGAAAGATTTAGGTGCTGCAAATATAATATGAGGTATAGAGATTTTGCGTTACAGGCTTGCAAGAGTTTTACGTCTATCTCAAAAGAAAAATATTGAGAAGATTGTAAAACATTTTAACATTCAGTCGGCAAAATCTGTAAGTACACATTTTAGTGAAGCACTTTAAACTTTTAGATAAATAATCACCGCAAATTGAGGAGGAAGAGGAGCATATCTACCATGTTCCTTATTCTAGTGTCGTGAATAGTGTTATGTATGCTATGGTGTGCACTAACCCTAATATTTCACAAGTTGTGAGCATAGTTAATCGTTATACGAAGCGTCCTAATAAAGCTCATTGGGAAACTATGAAGTGGATCTCCAGATATTTGAAGGGGACAACAGACGTGGGTATAGTGTATCGGAGGGACAGTAATGGCAATGGAATCACTGGTGCAATTAGTTAGAAAGCATCCTTACAAGATCATGTTGCCTTGCCTACCACTGAAGCAGAATACATGACGCTAACTAAGGGCTAGATCATAAAAATGTTGATATATACTATGATAACCAAAGTGCGATATATTTGGAGTATAATCTAGTTTATCACAAGCGAATGAAACATATCACAAGTACCACTTCATTTGACATGTCCTAGCTAAGGATAATGTTATTATGAAAAAGATTGCTATAGCAGATAACCTGGTAAACATGATGACTACGTCTATTCAATTTGCGAAGCTTAAACTCTGCTTGAGTTCTATTGGCGTCTGTGGAGAGTGAGCGCTCTTCACAGCATTGAGAGAGTAGTACAAATGATGAGCACTATAATTTGGCTTCAAATGTCAAGCCAATGTGGAGAATTGTTAAATTAATGTCTCGAGTTTGAATTTGGATAACAATTTATTAAATCAAATTTGTTGAGAAAGATTTTCCAAAAGGATTAGAAATCGGATGAAGAAGCAATTCATCCTTGAACTTTCTTTCGGATGTATAAAAGAAAGCAATGATGATATGATCTACCACTATAAGACAAAAAGGGGCACACTATATTTTATTTTATCTATTTTTAGGGGCAAAGGTGTCTTTGCGGGGAGAGATAAAAGAGGGAAAGTCTCTCCTGCAAAAGTTGAACCCTTGTTGGCGTTGTTTTTGTTGAAGCAGTGGGGCTCAAGATCAAATTTGTTGACTTTGGGCAGCCATATAAAACGCCTAGGTTTTTTTTTTTTTCCCTAAGGAGGGTGTCGCACTAGGAAAAAAAAAAGGAAAAAAGAGAGAAGCTGCATGTCCATAAGAAGCCTCACGAAGCCTTGAACAAGAACATGAAGCCATACGTACGTGGAGAAAAAGATGAACACTGGAATTCTTGTTTTTGGCATACATAGAGCATTTTGTTTGAGCTTGAACACGCGGTGATTTTGTGCCGTGAGTTTACGTCTAAGTGAGTTATTTATTTGTAAACACTTTGGGTTTGAACTTAAATCTAGGTATAGGAAACACTCGAGCGTTTGAGTGATATTTGATTATAGTGGATTATTTGCTGCTAGCTTTTCCCGTGGATGTAGGTACCGATACTCATACCGAACCACATAAATCTTTGGTGTCCTTGTTATTCTATGTTTATTTCTCTAGTAATCCTGTCATTTCTACATATTATATTTCAAAAACAATCGTGCCGGTTATGCTTGAACTTGAGTTAAAGGGCCTGGCAAGGATTAAATCTTGAACTAGATTTGGGGGGAAAATCCCAATCTAATTGCGGAAAATGAGTACATATCTAATTGAGATTTCTTTTGGTCAGTGTAATTACGAGTTGAATTATGATCCAAGCATTTAGTATTTTTTGAAGTAATGTTCGTTGCAGTTTACTGAGGAAACCAACGAAAGTGAAAAGAAGAAATCGATCTAAATGGGGATGCACAAATTCTCATTTATTCCGGTAGCATAGAAATTTGTATAGGACTCCCGTTAATTTTTTTGGTTCTAGAGCAAAGGATTTTTTGAAAAGTGGGCTCTAACATATGGACAACCTTTCTACAAACAATTATCATCCCCATCATTCTTTTTATACAGATCACTAGTCTAGGTCTATGATATGATGTTCTTAATTCTCACCAACTACAAGATGCTAATATAATTCAATAGTTTGTTATATTTGACCCTAATTTTATAATCACAAGGAGAAGGTAGATGCAAGTGTTTGGAAATAGGTTACTATCAGCCAAAAAAGTGTGAATTATACGAAATGAGATTGTTGGTCGGCCTAAGAAATTAACTACTTCTGCTCTTTTTTTTTTTAAAAATCAATTAAAATATCCTTTTACAATTTCTTTATTTTATCATTCAATTCAAGCAATCAACATCGGTTACTTCGGAGCTAAGAAAGCAACTTGGCTTATCAATCACGACAGACCTAATATAATTGGTCTAGTGCTAGGTGCCCTTGTGTTTGTGTAAAATATGATTTGGTGGGCCCAAAAAAAAATGAAAAGGGATAAGAGAGAACTTCAGCTTTATAAAAAAGAGAGAGAGAGAGAGAGAGAGCTCGGGGAAAAACAAAAAGGGAAAGGAGGAAGAAAAGAGAGGAGAGAAAAGAAGAAAGAGGAGAAAGAAGGAAGGGGAAAAAATTTTGCGCGCTCATGATCCATGCAACTTGTGAAGCCAACTTAGCTCGATTTTTGTAACGCCGGTAAGTATTCGTGCCCTTCGTTCATTCAATTGAAGTAGTTTTGAACTTAGGGCTTGAAATTTGAATTATTGGAGATTCGTGCGACGAAATCTGATTTTTGAGTCGGTGAGTTGCATTTATTTATTTATAGAAATGATAGTTTTGGATGTTGTGAAGTTATAGGATTTTATGAATTTTGATTTTAGCTTACGGTTTGCCTGTAATGAAATTTCAAAATTCGTTGCGCATGCTAGTCTTCGAACGGTAACTTTCGGGCCTGAATTTCAGCCATTTTTGGTGAGGTTTTGGAGTTGCTGAGTTGAGTTTTTTGTAGTATATCAAAATGACTTTCTATGGACTGTACACTTGTTTGAAACGGATTTACGTGGAGGAAATTATGGCCCAAATAAGTTTTAACACACAGATTGCGCATAGGAGATAACAATAGGTTTCCACTAAGGGCGAGCATTTTGTTGGCTATAATTTGTGTTTTTATGAGATTGGCTAATGGGCTGGATCATTGCTGTTTGCTTATTATTATCATGAGTATTTGGTTACGGACATATTATGCTAAAGAAAGAAATATTCCATTTTTAGCCTTGAAAGTTTGTTAAATTCTGGATTTGGAGAAAATGAGTTACGTTTGTGTTTTAATGGTAATTGTTTAATCTGTTTAGAAGAAATGTATTATTTACTAGGTCCTGGTAACTCATTCTCTTTTCTTATCATATTTTTCAGGTCCGTCAATTAATGATCATTAAAGCGAGAGCATTATCGCGTTACATCCTTTGGGGAAAGGACGGCTATATCACTCCCTCGTCTCTATAGGATTTGGGGAGTGACAGTTGTCCACTTGAGAGAGACAGAGAGAGAGATGGCCACTGCACCAACTCAATCGCTTCCAGCGAACGGAGGAGATGGCTTGTACAGTTACACCCGCAACTCCAGCTTTCAGGCAGTGCATTCTGGCGAGCATATTTCACCTGCAACTCTTTGTTGTCTTCTCCCTCATGGCAATGTCTTCCAGTTTTGTTTTTTTTTTTTGGATGGTGTCCTTTATCTGGCTAATAATCATATCATGTGGCTTCTTTATGTTCAATCATCAAAGTTCTCGATACCCTATAAAGTACTTTTTTTTAAAGAGTGTCCACTGACAGGATTTTAATCAAGAATTGAAATTTTGCAGAAAAGGGGAGTAGAGATCACCAAGGCCTTGATCAAAGAGTCAATCGCCGAGAAGTTCGATGCCAACCGATTCATCTCTCCTTCGGCGGCCTCAACCAAACTCTGCATCGCAGATTTAGGCTGCTCCGTCGGGCCCAACACCTTTATTGCGGTGCAGAACATCATCGAATCCCTTGAACTCAAGTTCAGTTCCGCTGAGGCCATCGAGTTCCAAGTGTTCTTCAACGACTTCACATCCAACGACTTCAACACCCTCTTCAGATCGCTACCTTGCGACCGACGCTACTTCGCGACTGGCGTACCCGGAGGATTTCATGACCGCCTATTTCCCAAGGCTTCGATCCACATTATCCATTGCTCCTATGCCGTACACTGGATGTCAAAAGTGCCGACAGAAGTCATGGACAAGGACTCTCCTGCATGGAACAAGGGAAGGATCGACTACGCATACGGCCCTCCAGAGGTCCACAAGGCGTACGCAGCTCAATTCGTTAAAGATGTGGAGCGCTTCCTCAGAGCCAGAGCACAGGAGCTTGCGTGCGGAGGGCTTATGGCCCTTCTTGTTCCGTGCCTCTCATCTGGGACGACTGCCCAGCAATGCTCAATCATAGCAATGGCTGGTGTCCTAGGTTCCTGCCTTGTTGACATGGCCGCTGAGGTACGACATCCGTTTTCGAGTTTGGTCAGAAAGTTGGGAGTACATGGAGGTCATCTCTATCGAATGTTACGAGCTCCTTTCTAATTTGAGCTCAATGATCATTCTCGTTGTCTTGGATTCAGGGGTTGCTAAGCGAAAACGATGTGGACTCTTTCAACCTCCCCAGATACTATGCTAGTCAGCAAGAGCTGGAATCAGTGATAGAGAGAAACGGTTCGTTTAGCATTGAGAGGATTGAGCTGCTCGATCGGGCCAAGACTGACGGAGGGACCATGAGAGTGCGGCCACCGTCCATGATCGCCTCAGGCTTTAGGTCAGTCCTGGAGGGCCTCATCAAGGAGCATTTCGGGGCCGAGATAGCGGACGGGTTATTCGCCCGGTTCGAGAAGAAGATTGAAGAGTCTTCCCTGCTATCCGACCCAGGACACAAGTCGCCCAGCGAACTGTTCATCCTCCTCAAGCGCAAAGTCGCGTGATTCCAAAACGTACTGCATTTGATTTGAAATGGATAAAAACTCTTGTATGATTAGTCCCATCTGCATTGTTTGGCGTTGTCCACTGAAGGGTCTGACTGAGACTCTATCATCCCCGTGAGCAGACCCCTCTCTCTCTCTCCTTTAAAATATAGAGTTAATACCTTGAAAAACCCTAAATTAGTACATTTGCGACAAATTTACCTCAAACTATTTTTTTATCATGAAAACCCCAAACTGATACATTAATGACAAATTTACCCCGATTGACCATAAAAAAACCTAAATTTGTATATTTATGACAATTTTACCCCAAACTAATTTATTTTACCGCAAAAAACCTAAACTAATAAATTTGTGACAAATACACCCTCCATTAAATTGAATTAATACTACAAAAAAATCACAAAAATTATAAACTGTGACAAACGGAACGTAAAATCCCAAATTGGTATACTAGTCAACTTTTACGTGTCATTTAACTTAATAATTTGACAATAAAATTTAACGAAAACTAACAGAGGGTAAATTTGTCACAAATGTATCAGTTTGGGGTAAATTTGTCAAAGGTATATACCGGTTTGGGGTTTTTGGTGGTTAAAAAATAGTTTAGGATAAATTTGTCACAAGTGTATCGGTTTGGAATTTTTCAGGGTATTAACCCTAAAATATATGATCAGTTAGTCTACAAGCTCAAGGTCAAACATCATATACCAGTCCTCTGGGAAAAGCACGTCCTGGAGAAGAGATCAACGTGCATAAACCAAGGTGAATTCCCCAAGAATGCAGGCTGAATTACGGTCTTCTGCACCTAGAAAGGGTTGGCGGACTTCCAGGGACGACCTTGGCTCGTCGCTAAAAACAAATTCATATTTCAATACCGTCCAGGGAGGGGGAATCTCAATTTCATGCGGGTCCCCGTCGCCACAACTTACGTGAGCAAAAAGGCTTTGACTTTTAGCCATGTTCCTTTTGACTTCTCGTGCCTTTTGAGTTTGACGGTGATGTGAACAATGAATATGGATGATATAAAACGAGACATTTGATAGAAAAAAGGGAGACGACTAATCCATGATCAAGTAATGAATGAAGTTTACCAAGGCCCTTTCATGATGGCTCTGGCGTTGCTAGAAAATGACACTGCCATCTTTTTGCTCACTAAGACAAAAAAACTATAAAAGCTAATACTAAGAAAAATTCCAAACTGATACATTTATAATAAATTTACACAAAACTAATTTCTTGATCACTAAGAACCCTAAACTGATATACATATAATAAATTTATCGACAAAAGAATGACGCAAGTGCAAAATCAAAAATTGTACACCTATGGCAAATGGAATGTAAAATTCCAAATTAGTATACTCGTCAATTGTCATGTATCATCCAATTTAGAAATTTAATTGTGAAATTTAACATAAACTAATAAAGGGTAAATTTGTGGCACATTTAGTAGTTTGAGATTTTTAGTGGTATAAACACAAAATATAAATATCTCACCTATATTTTTGCTTCCTTTAATTGGGGAAACATTGGTTATATCTTTAATTATACTTATAAATGCGCATACGCATCTCCAAGCAAAATACTATATTATCTTGAAAATAAAAAGCGATATTCTCAAATGAGCTACAGAGGATGAAATTTGATATATTAGCAATGTCATGTCTATCCCAACATTTCATGGTAGTTCATATTGTTTCTAACTCGAGTTCCACGACATGTGATATAGACCAATAATTCAATTTCCTTGGCTATAAACGAGCTTTTCTTCAACAAGCAATGCCTAAATTTTTCCTCCATGCGTACAATTGCACAAACCGGGCTATCAACAAATAGTGCTCCCTTGATAATTGTGCTGGTTATGTCTGAGTCCGAGCAATGCGCTCGCTTGGATCAATTTGAATGTGCCCTTTTCTTTATACTTTGGTCTATCGGATCGGCAATCATACGCGAGAGAAAAAAAATGCTTTGTACGCTCCAGATTTGACCCGATTATTTTGATGTGGAAATTTTTCTTCTCCTTTAGCTCGATTCCAATTTAGGCAGCGCGGTGGGCCCAGAAGCCTTTTCCAAACTCCGGCCCGGCCCTGGCCGGACCGGTCCGGTCCGGTCCGGGTCTTGGGAGGAACGTGGATCTAAATCTCGTACCTCGACAGTTCGAAAAAGTCCAAAAACCTCCCACGCGAGCTTGAGCGGTCGTCTTCGCCGAGGAATACAACAGTCCTAGAGAGAGAGAGAGAGAGAGAGAGAGAATGGCCGGTATCCGATTGCCGCCGGAGGACTCCGAGCTGCCCCAGCCGGCCCGGCCCGGACCGGCGTC
The DNA here is from genome assembly GCA_014182565.1 of Eucalyptus marginata. Lineage (NCBI taxonomy): Eukaryota > Viridiplantae > Streptophyta > Magnoliopsida > Myrtales > Myrtaceae > Eucalyptus > Eucalyptus marginata. The sequence continues at coordinate 19,791,882 of CM024594.1, forward strand.
GGTCGATCTCGTGTCCGACGACGACCGGTCGGTGGCGGCGGACTCCTGGTCGATCAAGAGCGAGTACGGCAGCACCCTCGACGACGACCAGCGCCACGCCGACGCCGCCGAGGCCCTCCTCACCTCCGGCAACTTCCGCGCCGCCGCCTCCGATTACAGGTCTCGCGCGCTCCCTCTCTTTCCCCACTTTTTCGCCGCGGCTCGGTTCGTTTCCGGCTCGTTGGTGTTTTCGGGTCGTAGATGTTCTGTGGAAATGTTGGCTGCTCTGCGTGTGGATGATCGAAGTGGGTTCTTTACTTGTTGAATTGCTGTTGAGCTAGTGAATCGGAATGCGGTGCCAAGAAATTGGCGTTTTCAGGGAATTTATGCTGCTTTGGAGATGGGTTTGCGCTGTTTTGGAGATGGGTTTGCATTTCTTTATGGTCGCAGTCTGCAAAAAATTCATTTTCTCTTTAACCTAACCGTTGTCAATCTGGGATAGATAGTTTCAGGAGTTCCGCGTTATGCATTTCTCATGTATGTGAGTTTCCTTTTTGAATGGTGTGAGACTAAACGGAGATACTTCACCCAAAAGAAAAACCTCTAAGATGCTTCCTCAAAAGTGAATACGGATTTTTTTTTTTTTTTTTGTAAGGGCATGCGAGGGAGGGCAAACGTCTAGTCCACCAGCACTACTCAGAAATTGCAAGTTACGAAATTTGTGGAGCCTATGTATAAACGCAATGCTAACTTAGTTTGGAATTTTTGCATGGAAATTACAGGCTGGAGGGCTGTACCTTCTCTGGTTAATGTCAGTTTGAATCAATTCTTTTCTTGGTACAATCGGTATCTTGTTTGAATGCAGCTTTGCAGTTATAAACTGGAGGTAAATGACTGGTGTTCACCCAAGTAATAGATGCTTGACAGTGTAGGGTTCCCAATATTGATTCTGGAAGAAGAGAGGATTGTTTGACTGCTTGAAAAGTGGCAAAATGAGCTAATTGATAACTCTACTGTGACTAAAAGTTTTCCTTCCGTTTTCTTGGTACTATTTTAACAAAATGAGCTAATTGGTGGTTTTACTGTGAATTAGTTTTGCCTTTGTTTTTGTTCCATTCAGCAACAGAGAATATGAAAATCTTCAAATCTGGAAGGCTAATTATCTTGGATTTGTGCTAACAGTTCAGACAAGGAAGAACCCGATGCTGATGGGGTAAGCTCAATGCTTGGACTTCAGAGCTATTGGGATGCTGCATATGCGGATGAATTGACCAACTTCCGTGAGCATGGCCATGTGGGCGAAGTTTGGTGAGCATTCTCATACTTACAAGTGCAGAACACATTCTCTTTTCTTTTCATACTTACTTTGAGCAAGTAGTTGTTTGTGTTTACTTAATGTTCATACTGACAAATACATAATTTTATATGGTAAAACTTGGATGGAGAAAATTGAATAACCGCAAAACCTTATCTCTTGGGGGGATTGATTTTATGTCAGTGCTTCACTCATAACTTTGTAGACAGAATGGTAGTTTGATGATGGCTTATTTCTTAGTACATCATAGGCAAAATGTAATTCAGGCTCATGATCTTTTTCCCCTTATATCATAGTTTGCAATGGTGAGCATTGCCTGGAACTACACGGTGTTGTATTTTGGCAATTCTTCATTGTTTTCCTAGAATTTTTATGTTCTAAGTCAAATAATTTTATGTATAAGAACAAATCCTAAAATCGCAAATACTTCACCAGTTCCTTTATAATGCTAAGTAGTGAACGAACGATGAGGTAGGTAATTGAAGATTTTTATGACATAAAATCCTCCTTTTTCTCCAAATTAATTTGTCTGACTAGCTGGTTATGTCGAAGGTTTGGTTCCGATGTTATGGATGTAGTAGTTACTTGGACCAGAAATCTCTGCATTCAAATTGCCCAAGGTCACTTGCCAACTGATACTGATGATGTCAAATATGAATCCGGTGAAGATGGTGATAAACATTTATGTGGCTGGAGTGCGCTTGACATAGGAACAGGCAATGGTTTGCTTCTTCAGGAGCTTGCTAAGCTGGGGTACGCATTTAGGATAGGGAGATTACCTGGATTATTAACACTAGGTGCTTGACCAAGACTGAACTTTTATTCCTCTATTTCAGGTTTTCTGACTTGACCGGAGTTGATTACAGTGAAGGGGCAGTTGACCTCGCTCGGAGCTTGGCTGATCGGGATGGATATCCTAATATAAAATTTTTGGTATGACAGTCACAAAACTCTTTGGACGTACATTGAGTTCCTACTGTAATTTTGTTTTTTTTTTTATCCTTTCCTTGCCAAGTAAATGGATGGTATCCTGCTTGTAAATTTTGACTACTTGAGGGGTTAATTTGTACATATTGAGGTTTATATTTTTGGATCCTTCCATTTATTCATTAGTTTCAGTGCAATAATTGATTTTCATATGTATGGTTAATGATTGCAACGTTGCCTATAACTTATAAGGAGGAACTAAAGTAGGCACTACTTTCAAAGCGAAAAGACAGTTGAGTAATACTACATCACATGGATTGACTCCCCATTATGATTTTATCTCTCGTTCTTTGTTTTTCATCTCTTTTCATGTGGCAGCAAAACTATTAAACCAAAAGGCAGTTATTAGCCTGAAGAGTCTGTTGAATGATTTGATCCTCTCTTCTTAGAATACCTGGGGATTTTGCATGAGGGCCCTCACATGTGCTTGGGCTTCCATGACTATACCAGTCTCTTTCACCAGAAACCATTGATATTTAGCCTCATCGTCCTCCACAATTTACTCGTGTTTCTTTTATTCCTCTTTTATTCTCTCTTTTTTGTCTTATGTTGAGTTGTTTTTTATGTTGTCTGGTTGTGCTTGAAATGGGTTCAGCAATATATGGCTCATTCTGTGACTTATTTATGCAACGAATCATGCTGCGCAAGTTGCAAAATTTTTTAGTGGAGAATTACAGAGGCATTTAATCAGCTGTGTGTCAATTTTCTGTTAATGTTCCTCTCTTTTGGTATGTCAGGTTGATGATATTCTCGACACAAAACTGGATCAGCAGTTTAAACTTGTCATGGATAAAGGCACGCTAGATGCCATCGGATTGCATCCTGATGGCAACGTTAAAAGGTAAAGCAGCAAAATAGTATGACTTTCCTCTGTGCTTCATGTGGTGTTGACATACACTTGTATGTTGAATCTCTGTTAAGATCTGAATACATGCTTCATTTTCAGGATTATGTACTGGGATTCTGTTTCAAGATTGGTGGCTCCTGGTGGGTTGTTGGTAATGTCCTGAATCTGTTACGTACTTAGTTTTGTTCTTCTGGTTTTATTGTATATTTTTCAACTAAAAGTTGCCGTTATTCCTATCCTTCATGAACAAGGATCTTCAAGTTAACAGCTGTTAATTTGAAAACCATGGTTTCTGTTTATGCTGATCATTAGTTGTGGTTTTCTCTGCCATGTAGCTTATTCTTTTGTTAATTTTGCGCATATAATTATGTACTAATGAAAGTTATCTTTTTTGTCCCCATGCCTTGTGATTATAGGTCATCACCTCATGTAACAGTACCAAAGATGAACTGGTACGAGAAGTGGAGAACTATAATCGAAGGGGAGGTAGTCAACTGTTGGAACTAGAGGCAAAGGACAACGACACATGCAGAGATCCTCCCTTTAGATACATCAACCATGTTCGCTCCTATCCAACCTTCATGTTTGGTGGGTCGATCGGGTCACGCGTTGCCACCGTTGCGTTTCTTCGGAACTAGGAATCTCACTCCTGCAATTGTTTTTCCAAGATGTGTTTCTTTGTCCATTATAACATGGTGCGAGCAACTTTTATTTCTTGAAGACCTAACGATCTAGTGAAAGGCTAGAAGTTTTTGCCGCATGTACTGGACTTGCAGTTACCGGGAAAATACAGAATTTCATGTAAAGCTTGTGCTGTCTTCCCTTATTTATCTGTGTGGGTGTGTGGGATTCTCTCTCTGATGTAAACAAAGGAGTGGGTTACAGACGCAACAAATTCGACATGGGTTAGTAGACGAGCACTCTTTTTTTGCTTTGTCGTATGCTTGTTTAAAGTCCCATACCGACAGGATTGCTATCTGCAGCGGACACTTTATCGTAGTCTATAGATAGATAAAAAAAAATTGCAGAGCTCCGTGATGGGAGCATTAAGTTGGTTACGGAGGGTTTGGAGAGCAGGATCAACCTGTTACGCAAGGGAAGTTGAATACGTTCGATCGAGTGCGGAATATGCCATGTTCGTCAGTCAAATCGAACCTTCCCGTGCCTGTATTGGAAGAGCAGAGGCTTCCCAGGTTTTAGGGCTGTTTGGGATTGCCCTCTTCTCGAGGGTCATACTTCAAATCTTTTTTTAATTGAGAAACACCTTGCTGGAAAACAAGATGAATGCGTCAAAATTACAAGGGGCGGTCGGCACTGTAGCATGGATATCTCCAACGTGCTTCTAAACACCTTATTTGGCTAATCCCATTGGTTATCTAGCTAAAAAAGACGTGAAATTCTGGCATAAGAATGACCTAAAACCTTCATCGAAATAACTAACAACATTGTTTGTTCTTGTGCAATTAAGAGGAACCCAAGATGAACATGAAAGTGGAGGACCATGGTCGAAGAGGAGTTAGACCATCACTCGAAATAGATATGACCAAAGATGGCGTGCAGAGATTTTCGATTTAAATAGTTCGTTCGTATTTGACTCATATTTGATGGTTTAATTAATTAGCCCACGCCTCGTCGCAGTCTCCATTTCTCCAAGGTTGAAAATCCATTTTTCTAATTGTTTTCACCCAAAACACGGCGTTGTTGTCGTAAGGTTCAAAAAAAGATAGCAGATATATGTTAAGTCAACTTATCTATGTAGTTGTTCCTCCTTATAGATGTAACAAACCAAGAAAATGAGTTGTGGGTTTGCCAAGAATCCCACATCGGGAGAACGGGCGTGTCGCCCACACTTTATATCGGTCAGCACCGGCAGCCCGATAACCAGCTGGGTTCAGTAACGATAGCCTGTGACCCAAGTGGGGGCATTAAAGTTGGGCTGGGAGGGGCAGTTCGAACGCACAAACTCAACTGAGGCCTTCATGGGGTGTGGGAATTGGGGCTTGTCCGGGAATAAGCCGCGACCTCTGTCTTGTAAGAGCAGGGGCTCACGCCCACCGAAGGTTTTAATCCTGTAACGAAGTGGGGCCCAGTTGAGCTCGACAATCTCCCCGCGACTTCCACCTTTTCGTCCTGGTTGTAATGTCCATGTTTGTAGACCTTAATCAACTTCTTCTTCTTTTTCTTTTTCTTTTTTTAATCTTACTTTATTTTGACTTAAAGTAGTTAACTCGAGTATTAGATGAATATTAACAGAATAAAATTTTTAAGAAGAGGAAATTATCTGTTGGTTTTTCCCTTTTAACTCTTTATGGTCATCTTGTTGGTTCTTTTTCCATTTCTCTTAGGCCGGTGGTGTTTCACACTAAGGTTGTGCACTGAACACTTGGCCTTCGATCGTGGATAGGTTTTCATTTGACCACTAGATGGTGATTTGTCTCTATGAATTGGATTTGCTCTTGTTTTTCTTGTGGAGCCAAGGGGAGGCTTCTTTGAGTTTCTTTCTATTTGGGTTTTGGTTATGAATTGTTAAGTAAAATCTGATTTTTTTAAGGGTTTTTTAGATGATCTTTCAATTTTGTTTTCAGGGTTTGGAGAAGGGTCTTTGATTCTTGAATTGGCGAGAAAATTTCATATTCTTTTTCTCGATCAGATGCTTGAAAAAAAATAAAAAAAAAAGATTTTGATTTAGAAGATTTTATCATTGGTTCATCTTTTCGAAGGTGTTGTAAAATTTCTTTTGCCGTAGATTGTTAGTGATAGTGATTATCTGATGTCCAAAATCTTCTCGTCCTCCTACTTTAAACTCAAAAAGTATTTGTTCTTTTGCATATATCCATGGAGATTGAGGCTGGACCAAAAAATCGAACCGAAAAAATCTGAGAAACCTAGATTCCCCTTTCTTGTCACGACCATCATCGCGGAAGAACTAGGGTGCAATCTCTGCAAAGAACCTCGCTCAGGTTAGTCCGATCAACGGACTTCGACCAGGACAAAGTATTTGGAGAAAGACGGTGGAGACCAAGATAATCTAGAGAACTCGTCCGAGTCGAAGGAGAGCAGAGACGGAGCTTTGAAAAAGAGCTACAGGAAGCGCGTGATGTGGCGGACTAATTTTTCAAGATCGCGCCTTTCTTCCCATGCAATAAAACATCTGATGAGTCCATGTTGCGAGGCTGTTCTTTTTTGAGGTATTGGGATTGCACAATGTTTGAAAAACCATTAATTCTCACTCAAGATAACCAGCTTTCTTAGTTTCTTTTGGAAGAGTTTGTGGTATTTGTCTCGTTCGTCCCTTAATTATAGCAATACAGATGGTCAAACCAAAGCTGTTAATTATATTTCGAGAAACTTAAACCCCCGAGGGAAAACGGCTGGTCCACCAGCATCTTAGAATTAGCCAGGTACAGAACTTGTGGGGCATATGTATAAACGTAATACCGATTGAGTACGAAAATTTTTGCACGAAAATCACCGTTGGAGGATTGTACCTACTCTTGGTTCAAAAGCGGGTACTGGCTGAAGGATTATACCTTCTCTGGTTAAGGTTAGTTTCAATTAATTCTTTCTTTGGTACAATGATTGTTTGACTGCAGCAATGCTATACGGTCATAAGCCAGAGCTAAAGGACTGGCCTTCAACCAAAGAATAGTCGCTTGGCAGTGTAGGGTTCCCGATGTAGATTCTTGAAGAAGAAAGGATAGTTTGATTGCTTCTTGAAAAGTTGCAAAAGGAGCTAACCGTGATAGTTCTACTTTGACTAATATAAAAGTTCTGCTTTTCTTTGTACTATTTTTTTGCAATATGCGAACTGCTGATAGCTTTACTGTGAATTAGTTTTGCATTTTTGTTTGTACTAATTTATACTCCATTCAGCAAAAGAGAAATATGAAGTTTTCAAATGTAGAAGGCTAACTTCATTGGATGCGTGCTAACAGTTCGGACAAGGAAGAACCAGAAGCTGATACTTCAAAGCTTTCAGGATGCTGCATATGCAGATGAATTGATGAACTTTCGCGAGCAAGGCCAAGAGGGTGAAGCTTGTTGAGCATTTCTAGTACTTGAAAGTGCAGAACACATCCTCTTTTCTTTTCATATGTATTTCAAGCATATGATCGTTGGAATTTACTTAATGTTTGTACCAATACATGCTTAACCTTCGTATTGTAAACTTGGATGGAGAAAATCGATTAACTCCACTTATCTGTTTGTAGACAGAATGATAATCTGATGATGGCTTATTTCGAAGTACGTTCGAGGGAAATTGCCATTGGGCTCATGATCTTTTTCCCGTTGTATCATAATTCATTGTGATGGTGAGCATTGCTTGAAACTCCCGTGTTCTACTTTAGCAGTTCTTCATTGTTTTCCTAGATCTTATATTCTTAGTCAAAGCACTATGTATAACAAGCAATCCTAAAATTGCAAATGCCTCACCAGTTCCTTTATTATGCTAAGTGGTGAAGAAGCGAAGAGATGGGTAATTGCAGATATTTTTATTATGTAATGTTGAAGGTTGGTGCTGATGATATGGATGTAGTAGTTACTTGGACCAGAAATCTCTGCATTCAACTTGCCCGAGTTCACCTGTCAACAGATGCTGATGATGTCAATGAATCTGCTGAAGATGGGGACAAACATATGCTGTCAACTTATCTATGTAGTTGTTCTTCCTTATAGATATAACAAACCGAGAAACTGAGTTGTGGGTTTGCCAAGAATCCCACATCGGGAGAACGGGCGTGTCGCCCACAGTTTATATTAGTCAGCACCGGCAACCCGGTTAACGCTGGGCTCAGTAACGAGGGCCTGTGACCCAAGTGGGGGGCATTAAGTTGGGCTGGGAGGGGCCAGATGATGTCTTTGTAAAGTACAAGCTTAATTGAGGTCTAGGGTAGAAGGGGCGTGGGAATGGGAGCTTGTTCCGTCGGGAATAAGCCCCGAACCCTGTCTTGTAAGAGCAGGGGCTCACGCCCATAAAGGTTTATCCTGTCCGGAATTGGGGGCCCAGTTGAGCTCGACATTCTCCCCGACGTCCACCTTTTTGTCCTGGTTGTATTGTCCATGTTTGTAAACCTTAATAATTTTTTTTTTATCTTACTTTATTTTGCCTTAAAGTATTTAACTCGAGTCTTAGATGAATTTTAACAGAATAAAACTTTTAAAAAAAAGGAAATTATCTGTTGGTTTTCCCTTTTAACTCTTTAGGGTCTCCTTCTCGATTTTTTTTTTCATTTCTCTCAGGCTGGTGGTGTTTCACACTAAGATCGTGCACCGAACACTTGGCCTTCTGTCATGGATAGGTTTTCATTTGACCACTAGGTGGTGATCTGTCTCTATGAATTGGATTTGCTTTTGTTTTTCTTGTGGAGTCAAAGGGGAGGGTGCTTCGTTGAGTTTCTTTTTATTTGGGTTTCGGTTATGAATTGTTAAGTAAAATCTGATTTTTTTAAAGGGTTTTTTAGATGATCTTTCAATTTCGTTTTCGGGGTTCGGAGAAGGGTCTTTGATTCTTGAATTGGCGAGAAAATTTCATGTTCTTTTTCTCGATCAGATGCTTGCAAAAAATAAAAGCAAGATTTTGATTTAGAAGATTTTACCATTGGTTCATCTTTTCGAAGGTGTTGTAAAATTTCTTTTGCCGTAGATTGTTAGTGATAGTGATTATCTGATGTCCAAAATCTTCTCGTCCTCCTACCTTAAACTCAAAAAGTGTTTGTTCTTTTGCATATACGCAGTGCATATTCATGGAGACTGAGGCTGGACCGAGAAATCGAACTGAAAAAATCTAAGAAACCTAGATTCCCCTTTCTTGTCACGACCATCGTCGCGGAAGGCCTGGGGTGCAATCTGTGCGAAGAACCTCGCTCAGGTCAAGTCCGATCAACGGACTTCGGCCAGTACAAAGTATTTGGAGAAAGAAAGTGGAGAAGCAAGACCATGTAGAGAACTCCTCCGAATCGAAGGAGGGCAGAGACGGAGCTTTGAAGAAGAGCTACAGGAAGCGTGTGATGTGGGGGAGGACGTGGACGGCAAGGGCCGAAAGAATGAATAAAAGTCACAGGTGAACCGCGGCGGTGGTGACATACAAGAACGTGTGGACCACCAGCACTTTATATTGAATCCGCAGATGAAATGGTGCAGTGTTGTTATGCCTGTTGATTTTATTTTATTTTATTTTATTTTGGTGGTGGCGGACTAATTTTTCAAGATCACGCCTTTTTTCCCATGCAATAAAACATCTGATTAGTCCATGTTGCGAGGCTGTTCTTTTTTGAGGTATTGGATTGCACAATGTTTGGAAAATCATTAATTCTCGCTCAAGATACCAGCTTTCTTAGTTGCATTTGGAAGAGTTTGTGGCATTTGTTTCGTTCGTCCCTTAATTACAGCAATACAGACGGTTAGACCAAAGCTGTTAATTATATTTCGAGTAACTTAAACCCCCAAGGGCAAACGGCTGGTCCACCAGCATCTTAGAATTAGCCAGGTACAGAACTTGTGGAGCCTATGAATAAAGGTAATACTGATTGAGTGCGAAAATTTTTGCATGAAAATCACTGTTTGGAGGTTTGTACCTTCTCTTGGTTCAAAGGAGGGTACCGGCTGGAAGATAATACCTTCTCTAGTTAAGGTCAGTTTCAATTAATTCTTTCCTTGATTGATTGTTTGACTGTAGCTATGCTCTATAGTCATAAGCCAGAGGTAAAGGCTGGCCTTCACCCAAAGAATAGTCGCTTGGCAGTGTAGGGTTCCCGATATAGATTCTTAAAGAAGAAAGGATTGTTTGATTGCTTCTTGAAAAGTTGCAAAAGAAGCTAACTGTGATAGTTCTACTTTGACTAATATAAAAGTTCTGCTTTTCTTTGTGCTATTTTTTTGCAATATGCGAACTGCTGATAGCTTTATTGTGAATTAGTTTTGCATTTTTGTTTGTACTAATTTCTACTCCATTCAGCAAAAGAGAAATATGAAGTTTTCCAATGTAGAAGGCTAACTTCTTGGATGTGTGTTAGTAGTTTGGACAGGGAAGAACCAGAAGCTGATACTTCAAAGCTTTCAGGATGCTGCATATGCAGATGAATTGATGAACTTTCACGAGCATCGCCAAGAGGGTGAAGCTTGTTGAGCATTTCTAGTACTTAAAAGTGCAGAACACGTTCTCTATTCTTTTCATATGTATTTTAAGCATACAATTGTTTGTATTTACTAACGTCTGTAACAACACATGCTTAACCTTCATATTGTAAACTCGGATGGAGAAAATCGATTAACCCCACTTATCTGTTTGAAGACAGAATGATAATCTGATGATGGCTTACTTTGAAGTATGTCCGAGGGAAATTGCCATTGGGCTTGTGATCTTTTTTCTGTTGTATCATAGTTCATTGTCATGGTGAGCATTGCCTGAAACTCCCGTGTTCTACTTTGGCAGTTCTTCATTGTTTTCCTAGATCTTATATTTTTAGTCAAAGCACTATGTATAACAACCAAGTTTAAAATCGCAAATGCTTTACCAGTTCCTTTATTATGCTAAGTGGTGAAGAATCGATGAGATGGGTAATTGAAGATTTTTATTATGTAATGTTGAAGGTTGGTGCTGATGATATGGATGTAGTAGTTACTTGGACCAGAAATCTCTGCATTCAACTTGCTTGAGTTCACCTGCCAACAGATGCTGATGATGTCAATGAATCTGCTGAAGATGGGGACAAACATATATGTGACTGGAGTGTAGTTGACATAGAAAAGCAATGTTTGCTTCTTCAGGAGCTTGCTAAGCTGGGGTAAACATCCAGGGCAGGGAGTTTGCCTAAATTATTAACGCCAGGTCCTTGATGAAGACTGAACTTTCTCTTCCTCCATTTCAGGTTTTCTGACTTGACTGGAGTTGATTAGCGTGAAGGGCAATTGACCTCGATCAGAGCTTGACTCATTGGGATGGATTTCCAAATGTTAGAATTTTGGTATGACAAAGTCACAAAGCTCTTTTGACATAGAAATTGAGTTTCTACTGCAGTTGTTTTCTCCTTTCCCTGCCTAAGTGAAATTGATGGCGTCCTGCTTCTTGTAGACATTGACTATTTGAGGGGTTAAATTGTACATATTGAGGTTTACATTTTTGGATCCCCTTTTTAAAGATCTCCAATCCTTTTATTCATTATTTTTGGTGCAATAATTGATTTTCGAATGTATGGTTGGTGATTGCAATGTTGACTACTGGTAAGTGATAAAGCGGACCTAAAGCAAATACTATCATCAAAGCAATAAGACATTTGAGTAATACTACATCACATGGATTGACTCCCCATTATGATTCTATCTTTCTTGTTTTCTGTTTTTCCATATCTTATTAAGCCAAAGGCAGATATTAGCCTAAAGAGTCTTTTGAATGGCTTGATTTACTCCTCTAGGAATGACCTGGGTTATTTTGCATGAGGGCCCTGGCATGTGCTTGGGCTTTTATGACTCCATGCTGAGCTTTTTCCCCAGAAACCACTGATCTATGTAGCCTCCTTGTCCTCTGCAATTTGCTTGTGTTTCTTTTTATTTTCTGTGTCTTATCTTGAGTTGTTTTTTATGTCGTTTGGTAGTACTTGAAACAGGATCAGCAATACATGACTCAGTCTTGGGACTCGTCGCCGCAATGAAGCACACTGCTCAATTGCAAAATTCTTGATGGTAGTTTCTCTACTAGGATGGACATGGAGCATTACAGAGGGATTTAATCAGCAGTGTGTCAATTTCCTGTTCATTTTCCTGTCTTGGCATGTTTGGTTGATGATATTCTCGAAACAAAGGTGGATCAGCAGTGGCAGCTTGTCCTGGATAAAGGCATGCTAGATGCCATTGGATTGCATCCTGATGGCAACATTAAAAGGTAAAGCAGCAAAATAGTCTTTCCTATGTGCTTCATGTGGAGTTGACATATACTTGTATGTTGAATCTCCATTAAGATCTGAATGCATGCTTCATTTTCAGGATTATGTACTGGGATTCTGTTTCAAGATTGGTGGCTCCTGGTGGGTTTTTGGTAATGTCCTGAATCTGTTACATACTTAGTTCTGCTCTTCTGGTATTATTGAATTTTTTTCAACTAAAAGGTGCTGTTATTCCCATCCTTCATAAACAAGGATCTTCAAGTTAACAGCTGTTAATTTGAAAACCGTGGTTTCTGTTTATGCCAATCATACTTGTGGTTTTCTCTGCCATGTAGCTAATTTTGTTGTTAATATTGCACATCTAATTATATACTAATCAAAGTTATCTTTTTTGTCCCCATGCCTTGTGATTATAGGTCATCACCTCATGTAACAGTACCAAAGATGAACTGGCACGAGAAGTGAACTATAATCGAAGAGAAGGTAGTCCACTTTTGGAACCAGAGGCAAAGAAAGGACAACGACACATGCAGAGATCCTCCCTTTAGATACATCAGCCATGTTCCCTCCTATCCGACCTTCATGTTTGGCTGGTCGATCAGGTCACGTGCTGCCATGGTTGTGTTTCTATGGAACTAGGAATCTCACTCCTGCAATTGTTTCCCCCAAGATATGTTTCTTTGTCCATTATAACATTGTGCAAGCAACTTATGTTTCTTGAGAACCTAACGATCTCGTGAAAGGCTAGAAGTTTTTGCTGCATGTACTGAACTTGCAGATACCGGAAAAACACAGAATTTCATGTAAAGCTTGCGCTGTTTTGCCCTTATTTGTTTGTGTGGGCGTGTGGGATTCTCTCTCTGATGTAAACGAAGGAGTGGGGTTACAGACGCAACGAATTCAACATGGGTTAGAATACGAGCACTTGTTCTTTTAGCCTTGATGTAAGCTTGTCCAAAGTCCCATACCGACAGGATGCTGTCTGCAGCGTACACTTCATTATAGTCAATAGATGGATCAAAAATTGCAGAGCTCCGTAGTGGGAGCATTAAGTTGGTTACGGAGGGTTTGGTGAGCGGGATCGACCTGTTACGCAAGGGAAGTTGTCGATTCGAGGTTGGATCGAGTGCGGAACATGCCGTGTTCGTCAGTCATGTCAAACCTTCCGTGCCTGTTTTGGAAGAGCAGAAACTTCCCTCAGGTTTTAGGGCTATTTGGGATGGTCCTCCTCTCGAGGGTTATACTTCAAATCCTTTTTAATTGAGAAATGCCTTGCCGGAAAGCAAGATGAAGGCGTCAAAATTACAAGGGGCAGTCGGCATTGGAGCATAAGACAATCGCCAACGTACTTCTGTTCACCCAATTCAGCTAATCCCATTGCTTATATAGCAAATAAAGAAGGGCATGAAATTCTGTCATAAGAATCGCCTAAACACCTCATCGAAACAACTAATGACATAGTTTGTCCTCTACAATTTTTTTTTTTTTAATGGAAGTTAACATTTTCCTGTTCTTGTGCAATTAAGAGTACCCATGATGAGCAAGAAAGTAAAGGACCATGGTTGAAGAGGAGTTGGTCCATCACTCGAAATAGATGCAACAAAGGAGGCCGGTGTGCAAAGATCTCCTGATTTAGATACATCGACCATGTTTGTTCGTATTTGATCTATACTCGGTGGTTTAACTGATTAGTGCACATCTTGTCACATTTTCTATTTCTCCGAGGTCGAAATCCACTCTTCTCTCGACCCTTGCTATGTTCAAAATAAAATAACAGATATATGGATCTTTCTACCATACGAGCTATTATTCTTATTGTACAAGTTGTATAAAAAAATGTATATATATATATATAAAAATATATATATATATATAATATTGATATAGATTAATCTACAATATGTATCTTTTTGATATATGTATTGATATATGTAATGTACATAGCATCCCAATTCTATTTAATTTGTCTTGATTCCAATCAATCTAAAACAATTGAAAGACAATTCTTAATAGTATGCTTTGAATTCATAGATTTCTAATTATTTTCAATATGAATCCCTATATCTATCGAAAGAATCAAATCCATGGGCGACAGGGGTATGGAATATAGTATATTAAAAAAGGAAAATCGATTAATTTTCTTTTTAGCATTCTAAATTTAATTTGTTGCCTGAGTTCATATAGAGTATTCGTTTTAATTCATTTTAATTTTTTTTCTCCATTGCTCCCGACCAAGTCGGGATGTGTGGCAATTACTACTTGCCATTAACTGTTACATCGTGAGGTCCTCCGAATGCCGATGTTGTTGGGCTTAGGGCGGAATTCTGTGTAGCACTCGAGAAAACGGCCGTGACTTTTTATTCAGGAAAATTACGGAGCCCGTAATATTCTTTGGAAAGTTTGCAGCTGTATGTTGCAAGCCAAATTGGGTTGCCCATTTGCAGTCGTTTCGGACCTCAGCCATCGTTTAAGCGTGTTTCTGGGCACTTTTCCAATTTTATGTCATTTTTCATTATTTATTTTTCCAAATTCTTTACCGGTTAAGGTTACTTTCTGATATTCTAGTGTCGTGTGGGCTTAGCAAAGTATTTATTTGATCTTTTCGATGTATTGGACAATTTTCGTCGTGCTTTACAGAATACAAAATTAGAGATTTTTTTTTTCTATAATTAGGCATGTGAGCGTGTGAGCTTGAGTGTTTGCGGATTGTCGAATTCATGGTTATCTGTCGCTTGCTGCATTGCGGTATATTTTTAAAGATTATAACTTCTGTTTATTCCATTACCTTACTTTATTTACGTTGTGAATTTTATCAAACAATGGAGAGAATTCTAGTCGCTAAATTTCTTGCTCGATGATTTTGATGATAATATACATATTTAATTCCTTACGTCTTTGTTTGATCGGATGGGACAAAATATAAAATATAAGTGCTAAATCTCTTACTCGATGAATTTGTAACTCGGGATCCGTATAATCCAGCCTTCAGGCTGTATTGACACCAAAAAAAAATCAAGTGCTTCTAATCATGTGACGCAGATACATAGCTCAGCATTAGTCATTTTAATCGACAAGTGTGGATGATAAACATAGATATTAACCCTCGATATGAACGATGAT
This sequence comes from Eucalyptus marginata, assembly GCA_014182565.1. Classification (NCBI taxonomy): domain Eukaryota; kingdom Viridiplantae; phylum Streptophyta; class Magnoliopsida; order Myrtales; family Myrtaceae; genus Eucalyptus; species Eucalyptus marginata. The sequence continues at coordinate 19,807,009 of CM024594.1, forward strand.
ATAGAGTTGAGTGTTGAGTGATTATACTATCGATAGAATATTAAGGGGCAAAGGAGCTCGTTGATGATTGTGAATATCGATGATCAAATACCATTATCCACACACGATGAGGACTAGTTGAAGGTTGATACTTGGCTAAGTGTTAAAGGAGATAATTGAAAGAAGACATAGATTGAGGCGTTACCATCAGTGCGTAGAGAAGATTGACGTGTAATCACAAAAAGTAATCGTGAGCTTGAGTGAAGATTTGTAGCTGCTTATATAGATAAGATGAATGTACAATTATAAAGAATGATCATGGAGCCGAAAATCATAGATATACAATTGTAACTTTTAATTGAATATTAACTTATGAGAAGCGGCTACATAATGGTGTAATAGTCTATGTGAGTCACGTTGAATTGTTGTAAAAGCCGAGATCATCTACATAAATAATGTATTTTTCAATTTGACAATTTAACTTTCCAATTCTTATACCAACTTTCCTTTAGAGTTATTGGCTCTAGTTCTCATTTTGGTTATGTTTTACGCTTCCTGTTTGTATTGCTTAGAACTTGATTCAAATAATAATCAAGGATTCAACCCTCTCGATATGCAGAGTCTTCTCTCCTCTCGCTATGCAGAGTTTTTTCTACCCATTGGTATACATGGTTAACCAAACCCTAGACTCAAATGACATCCCAACCATTCTCCAGCTCATCTCATCTTCATCTACTCCTTCTCCATGGTTGTTCTCTTCTGTTCTTACCGAACTAAGTTTTCTTTTGTGACTGTCGCAATTATCTTCACAATTGATGGTGGGTCCGACTTCCGGCGGAAGCTCATCTTTGTTTCGGTCTCCAATTCCACCTAGTTTGTTCTCTGCATGCTTCATTTTCTCAACTCTCTACGCAATTTCTGAATAGTATCGATTGGTTTCACCTCTGTATGTTCAGGCATTGCTTTCTCCGCTACATTAGACGACTAGTTATGCTGCCATTCTCTTGCCTTTAATTGCGGATCAAGTTAGAATGGTCGATAGTTCTTTATCTGCTCTCCTTTCTGTGTGATGGACTCGGACGAACTTAGTGACTCTGTGCGCCTAGCGGCTCTCTGTTCCAGATTGGGTTGGCTTACTACTGAGAAGGAAATAGAGGTCTGGGATGATGAACCTCCACCTGAAAAATTGGCAGAATGTAGCTTAACTTTGGTGGGAAGAATTCTGTCAAATCCTTCCATCAATTTCCCAACATTCCAGAGTACATTAAAAAAAGCATGGCGGACTGAACGAGTTGAAATCTCACAACGTGAAATTGGCCTCTATGTAGCAAAATTTCATTCTGTTGCCAACAAACAATGAGTTCTTGATGGAGGTCCTTGGCTTTTTTGGGGTCATCTCGTTATTTTCAAGCCATGGCAGCCCAATACTCCCCTGCATTGTTATGATTTCTCAAGTTGTGCTTTCTAGGTTCAAATCTTTGGACTACCGTTGGAATGGACTATTGAAAAGATGATTACAAAGGCTATGCAAGACATAGGCCGTGTACTAGAGGTCTAAGTTGACACTAAAGAAGGAATGACATCCAGGGCTGCTCGAGTGAGGGTCGAATTACAGCTACAGGAACCTTTAAGAACGGGGAAATTGATCTGTATCGAGGGGAAACTACTCTGGCTTGATTTTCGCTATGAGCGCCTATCACATTTCTGTTACTCTTGCGGGAAGTTGGGGCATTATGCTATGTACTATAAAGAAATCCCCTATGATGCGGCTAAATTTGAAGGAAGGGATACTATGGCCTATGGTCCATGGCTTAAAGCTGAAGTTAAAGAAGCTAGTCCTTATTGGCATATTTTTTACACCCCTCAACAAGTATCAGACAAGTCAGAAGATAGTATACCTGAGATGCCTCCATCACAATTGCCGATTGTTCCTCTCTTGCCCCCACTGGCAATCAATGATGCAGCAACGATGGCAAGACCAGTATCTCCTCCAGCTCAGCCAATTAAAGATTCTGATAAGCAGCATCTTCAGGAGGCAAGCATGGAAGTGACTCCTCTTCATACCATGCTCATTCCTGCAACAGCTAAAATGAAGAGTATTCAGTCCTCAACTATGGATTTCCAACAATATAAGAAAACGAAAAAAGTCCACGACAGCCATCAAAGGTGAGTGTGGCCAAAAAACAGAAACGCTACACGCCATATGATACAAAAGGTATAATTCCGCATGACCTGGATGATGCAAATTTAATGGAAACACCTGTGATTGATGCAGGGGAAGCTGAACATTGGGCTATGGTGGCTGGCCCTAAACAGCCACCTCCTCACAAATGAAACTCATATGTTATAACTGTCAGGGTTTGGGCAATCCCCTGACAGTTTAAGAGCTTAAGGCCATGACGGCCAAGGAAAAGCCCAATATAGTTTTCATAATGTAAACAAAAAATAATGAAGTGAAGATTACCGGTATTTAGCGCCGTCTTTGTTTCAACAATGCTCATGTTGTCAACCCTTTTGGTTTGGCGGGAGGTTTGGCAGTCTTTCGGAATAATCAAGTTTCACTCGAAGTGCTTCATTCAACGATGAATTATCTTGATATGACTTACAAGGAAGAGCAGCAAGACCGCACTATTCGTCTTACTTGTATTCATGCTCCAACTGATTATCAGCTTAGACAAATTTTGTGGGATGAACTAAGAGAGATAAGTTTGGCTAATGTGCTACCCTGGATCTGTGTGGGTGATTTTAATGAAGTGCTTTATTCATGGGAGAATGTTGGGAAAAGGCAGGCACCACATTTTCGTATGCTGTCCTTTTGCCAGATGATAACTGATTGTGCCCTGATGGAATTAGATAGCAAAGGGTGTCAGTTCACTTGGATGAACAACCAAGAAGGCGATGAACTGGTGAAGGAACGTTTGGACAGGGCCATGTGCACGATGGATTGGCGACTATTATTTCCTGATGCTGAGGTCTATGCGCTGCCTGCGGTAGGTTCTGACCACAACCCCTTGCTTATTAATACTTTAGCTTCCTATCATAGACGCGGGAAGTATTTTGTTTATAAATCTTATTGGAATGAGGATGAAGAGTGCCGACGAGTAATTTCAAATGCATGGAATTCAGTGCAGAGGCTAGGTTCGGATCTACTCTCAAAACTGAAGAAAGTTTCTCTAGCATTGTCTAAATGGAGTCGATCAAAATTTACTAGGGGTGATCTTAAAGTCCAGGCTTTGCAGCAAAAACTTCAGGATATTACTAACTAGCAGCATCGTTCCTTTCATGGACTTGAAGCAAGTCAAATTAAAGAGGAAATACGTCGGACTTAGCAACAAGAAGAGCAATACTGGGCTATGCGCTCGAGAATTCAATGGTTGCGGTGGGGCGATAAGAATTTCAAATTTTTTCATGCTGCTGCTCTTCAAAGAAGGCAGAAAAATCGTATTATCATGTTCCAGGATGACGACCAGCGATGGGTTCGTGATCCCGAAACCTTGAAATCTATGGCATCAAATTTCTTTGCTGGCTTATATACGTCGGTGGGATATAGAGACTATGGACCCATTCTAGCTCAATGCTCGCCAGTTGTTACTACAGAAATGAATGATAGGCTATTGGAAACGATTACTTTAGAGGAGGTTCGGCAAGCTACTTTTCAGTTAGGCACAACTAAAGCTCTTGACCCTGGTGGTTTTAATGGCTTATTTTACCAGAGTCATTGGGAGGTCATAAAGGTTGATCTCTTTCATCTTGTACAAAATTTCTTTCGTAACTTTGCTTATAAAGTCATATCTAAGGTACTTGCTAATTGCTTAAAACCTTGGTTACCAAATTTCCATGGAACAACAGCGATTGACCATTCATCTTGTACAAAATTTCCTAAGACAAATTTGAACCGGACCATTATTGCTTTGGTTCCTAAGACGCCTCATCCAGAGAGGCTAGATCAATACCGACCGATTAGCCTCTGTAACTTTGCTTATAAAGTCATATCTAAGGTACTTGCTAATTGCTTAAAACCTTGGTTACCTAATCTGATTTCCATGGAACAATCAGCTTTTGTGAATGGACGACAGATACAAGATAATATCCTCATCGTTCAAGAAGTTTTGCACCAGTTTAAGACCCGCAAGCGAAAGAGAACATTCAACGCAATCCTTAAGACCGATATGAAAAAGGCATATGACAGAGTCGAATGGGATTTCCTTAGAGATTATTTCCTCAAAATGGGTTTCCATCCTAGGTGGGTACATTTGATACTACAATGTATCACCACAACGTCTTACGGTGTAAGATTTAATGGCGAACTACTTCCTTTCTTCTCTCCTACTCGTGGCCTCAAACAAGGTGACCCTCTTTTGCCATACATTTTTATTCTAATAGTGAATGTTTTATCAACTCTGATTACTCAAGCAGTCAATATGGGGAATATTAAGGGTATCTAGCTCAACAGATGGTGTCCTATCTTGACCCATTTATTTTTCGCGGATGATGCCATCTTTTTCCTTGAAGCTAACCTTAGGGAATGCCAAAATATTGCCAATATCTTAAATCAGTATTGTATGGCCACGGGACAGGAGTTGAACCGAAATAAATCGGGAATAATTTTCAGCAAACATTGTCCTATTGGCTTACAGGAAAATCTGTCGTCTGAGATACGAATACTAGTGCTAACAAGGTATGGCAAGTATTTGGGAATTCCGTCTGACTGGGGCCGCTCTAAAAAGGAAATGTTTTCTTGCCTTTTGGGGAGAATACAAGCAAAGTTGGAAGGATGGAAAGAAAAGTTCATTTCTAAAGGAGGAAAGGAAATTCTCATTAAATCTGTCGTCCAGTCAATTCCTCACTATGCTATGTCGATTTTCAAACTTTCTATGTCTCTTTGCAAATCTATAGAAAAAAGTATAGCTCGTTTGTGGTGGAAAAACGATCAGAACAGAAAAGGGATACATTGGAAGAAATGGGATATTTTAAAGAGGAGTAAGGACAATGGTGGTCTAGGATTTCGAGATCTTCTTGAATTTAACAGAGCCATGCTTGGTAAGCAAGCGTGGCGATTATTTTAACAGCCTCAAGCTTTATGGAGTCAGATTTTCAAGGGTCTGTATTTTCATTCTACCGATTTCCAATGGGCGATAAGAGGAGCTAGACCATCATGGGGATGTCGAGTATTTTAGTGGGCAGGGATGCTATATTACCTAATGTTAGATGGTCAGTGGGTAACGGTGGGCAAATCAGAATCCGCGAGGATCGATGGTTACCAAGAGGAATTCTTGGTGGCCCTGCGACTAGAGAGGAACCAAAACTGGTGGCTGATCTCATCGATCTCATCCACAACATCTTGAACACATCTCTGCTCCGACGATTTTTTGATGACCAGATTATAGCAGAGATTCAAACCATTCCAGTTAGACCTGTTTATGCTGAAGATAAACTAGTTTGGACAGCCACCAAGGATGGCCGACATATGGTGAAGAGCAACTATCATGCGTTGTCTAATCTCAACAGCAACCACAACAACTATGCAGCATCAATATCATACCAGCATCCTACAATTCTGTGAAAACGTATCTAGGCTATGCGAACAGCTCCAAAACTTCGTATATTTCTATGGTCGGTATGTCAAAACGCCATTGCATCTCGAGATAACTTATTTCAGAAACATATTATTACTGATCCATTATGTCAGATTTGTCAACACAGCATTCCAGAAACTTTAGAGCACTTATTCCTACTTTGTCCGTGGACTACAGCTATCTGGGCTCACCCACAAATTAACATCGACGTCCAGCCTCATACGGTCACTAGACTAGACGTTTGGTTAGCAGAAAAGGTTATTTCGTCGAATCACTTACCTGCTCTAGAGCTCGTTGCAAACATTCTTTGGCAAATTTGGCGAATGAGGATCGGATTCATCTTCCGTGGCCATCGTCTGGACTCAACCTTTGCAGCAGAGAATGCCTTAACACAGACTCGACTGAATTGAAACGCTACTTTATTATGTAATATGGCCGTTTCATACAAAAGGAAAATGCATGAAACAAGAGTGGATCTTTTAGCCTGATATACTTGACACCGAGCCAAAAAGAGGGAATTTTAGTGCAATCCCGCCTCGGGCTGAATTTACTGTCACGCAAGCTAGGCCCATGCAATTTGTGCGGTGGTCACAACCGCCACCGATGGGGTCATGCCTTTTGTTTAGGCCCATCGATGCGGGGGCAAGGCTGGTGGCATGGTAATCAGTCGGGACACGAGCATAAAAATCCAGTTATCTAGAGTTCACCCCGTACTATTTATAAGCCAGCTTAGTTCAAACAAGTGACCCTAATCCAAAGTAATGCACACTTATTTAGTCATCGGGATTTGAACAAATAATCTCTGATTCTTGAACTCAAAAATCTTTTGACGCTCCTAACTAATTCTACCAACTTTTAATTGATTATATTTCAAACCCTTTATGGTTCATGGACATGATTTGAAGCTAATCTCCCATATCTAGTCACATTATTAAATAGCTCATCATAAATGGTATTAAAGATGCATCTTATGTTAAAATCAAGGAAGACTATGGTGGAATCAGATAGCCTTGACAACGTCCACTAGTATTTAATCTTTAGGCCGTGTTTGGCAATCAAGATAATATTTAGGATAAAATAAAAGTTATCCTATCATGTATCTAGTATATGCTCAAGATAGGTAAAAATAGAATATAAGATGGATATAACTTGGATAAAATTATCTCATAGGGAAGGTTGGATAAATATGGATATGATTTCTAATATCTATAACATTGAATTTATTTTAAAAAAAGTTAAATTAATAAAATTAAAATAATATTTGAATTCTAGTATAAAAATTCAAGATAATAGAAAAACAATTTTTTTTTTTTTATTTAATCTTGTTTTTATTTATAAATTTGAGTTTATTTCTATCTTATAATATAAAATATAAATATATATTGAGTATTCATTTTTATTACATTTTAAGAAATTTTAGTATTTTAGGTATATTAGCATAGTTTACTATTTAATAAAATTTTATTAGAGAATGATGCAAGGGGAAAAATAAATAAAGCAAAGAAAAGAATTGAAAAAAAAGAAGATGAAAAAAAAAATAAAAAAAAAACAAAAAAAAAAAAATGAAATAGACAAGGGTGTCATGAGAGATTTAATATTAGTTTGTATAACTGTTAGATTTATTTACACTAATATATTGTTTCTATTAAACAATATATAAATATATTTGACTTTATTATTGCTAGTCCCCAAATGGTGGATAAGATTTAACAAAATTCTTGAATCTATATCTTATTATGTCTATCCTTATCTTAATTAGAAAGCTAGACAACTAAACATAGCCTTAGTGGATAAATCAATCGGCTCACACCTTGCCACAATTTGCGTTTCTCTAGAGAAGAAAATTCACTCTTGTAATTGCTTTCCCTAATTGTTGCAGTGTTAGATGGCCTTTGCGATGTTCAAAATAAATAGCAGGCGTCCACCTACTTGTGTACTTGTTTCTTTGTTATAAAATAAAGAAACCTGTTTAGATTTGCCAAAGGCCCCGCGTCGGAAGAATGTGTTTCCGACGCTATATATTAATTTGCACATGGATGGAGAATCGCCGAGCTCGGTAACGAGGGATTGCGACCCGAGTGGAGCATTAAGTTGACTCGATAGCCTGGTGAATCTGGAGCGGCCTTTGACTTTATATGCTTGAAAACCTTAATCAACTCTTTTTTTTTTTTACTTTATTTTGCCTTAAATAATTTAACTCAAGTATTAAATTATTATTATCAGAATTAAAGTTTTAAAGAAAAAGAAATTGTCTATTTAGTTTTCCCCCTTTGACTCTTCATCGTCTCCTTCTCAATCCTTTTTCCATTTCTCTCGAGTTGGGAGTCTTCCACACCGAGATTGTGCACCGAAGTTGATCACTAGATGGGATTGTTTTTGTTTTTGTTTTTTTTTTCTTTTCTTGTGCAATTAGGGGAGGGCGTGTCTTGAGTTTCTACCTGTTTGGGTTTTGGTTTTGAATTGCTAAGTAAAATCTGATTTTTCCTAGGGGGTTTTCAGATGATCTTTCACTTTTGTTTTTGGGGTTAGGAAAAGGGTCTTGTGTTTCTTGAATTGGTGAGAAAATTTTGAATTTTTTTTTCTTGATTAGATGCTTGAAGAAGAAAAAGGGAGATTTTGACTTAGAAGATTTACTTGCTCCTGGTTCATCTAATCCAAAATTGTAATTATCAACGGAATTATAATCATGAGAGTACAAGCAATAACATCTCAAATTCTTTTTCAAAGATGTTGCAAAATTTTCTTTCACTCTAGATTGTTAGTGATGGTGAAGCGTCTAAAGTTCAAAATTTTCTTGTCCTCCTACTTCAAACTCAGGAAGTATTTGTTCTTTTGCAATTACACAGTGCATAGAGATCGAGGCTGTGCTGAAAAATCAAACCGAACCACCGGACCAAAAATCGAACCGAAAGAACCCAAGAAACTGAGATTCCCCTTTCTTGTCACTACCATCATCGCAGAAGACCTAGGGTGCAACCTCCATGAAGAACCTCACTCAGCTCAGTCTAATCAATGGACTTCGACCAGTACGTGTCTTTGGAGAAGACGGTGGAGAACCAAGACCATCTGGAGAACATTCGAATCGAAGGAGAGCAACGACAGCTTTGGAGAAGAGCAAGACGAGCGACAGGGAAGCACATAATTCAAAATAGGGGAACAATGTGTATATTGGCAAATATGTGCACTTATATGTAAAGTTTCTTTGGCATGGATGACGAACGAGAAATTTGCTGAGAATCCCACATCGGAAGAATGTCTCAGCACCAGCACTTTATATTGAGTCTGCAGATGGAATGTTGGTCGCCGAGCGTCATAACGGAGGCTTGTGACCCAAGTGGGGGCATCAAGATTGGCTTGGGAGGGGGAGGGGGAGTGGGCCTATAGGAGGTGTCTTTGGGCGGGTGCAGGGTTTGTCTTGCAAGAGCGGATCTCCCATTCCGTCCACGGGGGTTCCTTTAGGCCCAGGATCCAGCCCCCGGACCTCCATCTTTTCTGTTTTAATTTCACCGCGCTCCGGACCGACGCGTGCGATTCCTTCCACATTTTTTTTCTGGCCTAGCGAACTCGATCCACCCCCGGATCTCCAACCTTTTGACCTGTGAAACCTCCATTACTCTCGTAGAAAATCTTGCTTAGATTAAGATAATTTGTTAATTATTTTGCCATGCTTCGGACTGACCCGTGCGATTTCTTTCACATTTTTTTTTTGGCTAGGCAAAAGATTAATGTCCTAATCGAAGGGCAGATTCATATAATAAAGCAGCATACAAATATATGTTTAGGGAAGGATCTAGACTTGGAGACTTAGGAAGGTGTAGCATAGTACCGGTCATTCGAAATATATAGATTGTTATAGAATGTGGTAAACTTTAGTAATCGATCCGTTCTTCGTAAAGTTAGTGTCGAACTTCATTGGGGCGAAGTTGCAGAATGGTACAATATTGTTATGCCTGTCAAATAGTTAAATTTGTTTTTGTGGTGGTAGACTAATTTTTCAATATGGCGCCTTTCTTTCCATGCAAGAAAACATCTAATTAGTCCATGTTGCGAGGCTGTTCTTCTTTGAAGTAGTGGGATCGCACGGTGTTTGGATTGCCATTAATTCTCAATCAAGATACTAGCTTTCTCGCTTTTGGAAGAGTTTGTGGTATTTGTTTGGTTCGTCCCGTGATTACAGCAACACAGCTCTGCCATAGATAGACGGTTAGACCAAAGCTTAATTATATTTAGGTAAATTTTATCCCCTGAGGGCAAACGTCTAGTTCACTAGCATCTTAGGAATAGCCAGGTACAAAACTTGTGGAGCCTATGTATAAAAGTAAAGTGACAGAGTACGAAAATTTTTGCATAAAAATCACTGGCTGGAGGGCTGTACCTTCTTTGGTTAATGTCAGTTTTGATTAATTCTTTCCTTGGTACAATCAATATCCTTTTAGTTGATTGTTTGACTGCAACTTCGCTTTGCGGTTATAAGCTAGAGGTAAATTACTAGCTTTCACCCAAAGAATAGTTACTTGGCAGCATGGGGTTCCCGATATAGATTCCTGAAGAAGAAAGGATGGTTTGTTTGCTTCTTGAAATGTTGCAAAATGGACTAATCGATAGTTCTACTGTGACTGAAAGTCCTGCTTTTCTTTGTACTATTTTATTGCAATGAGCTAACTGCTGATAGCTTTACTGTGAATTAGTTTTGCCTTTTTGTTTGTACTAATTTATACTCAATTAGTACAATCAATTTGTCTGACTAGCTAGGGACGTTGAAGGTTGGTGCTGATGTTCTGGATGTAGTAGTTTACTTGGACCAGAAATCTCTGCATTCAACTTGCCCAAGCTCACCTGCCAACAGATGCTGATGATGTCAATGAATCCGCTGAAGGTGGTGATAAACATATTTGTGGCCGGAGTGTAGTCGAAATAGGAACAAGCAACGTTTGCTTCTTCAGGAGCATGCTAAGCTGGGGTAAGCATTTAGGACAGGGAGTTTGCCTAAATTATTAACGTCAGGTCCTTGATGAAGACTTGACTTTCTCTTCCCCCATTTTAGGTTTTCTGACTTGACTGGAGTTGATTACGGTGAAGGAGCAATTAACCTCGACCGGAGCTTGACTTATTGGGATCGATTTCCAAATGTTAGAATTTTGGTATGACAAAGTCGCAAAACTATTTTGACATAGAAATTGAGTTTCTACTGTACTTGTTTTCTCCTTTCCCTGCCCAAGTGAAATGGATGGTGTCCTGCTTCTTGTAGTGACTATTTGAGTGGTTAATTTGCACATATTCAGGTTTTTATTTTTGGATCCCCTTTTTAAAGATCTCCAATCCTTTTATTCATTATTTTTGGTGCAATCATTGATTTTCGAATGTATGGTAGGTGATTGCAATGTTGACTACCAATAAGTGATAAAGCGGACCTAAAGTAAATACTATCATCAAAGCAATAAGACATTGGAGTAATACTACATCACATGGATTAACTCGCCATTGTGATTCTATCTTTCTTGTTTTCCATTTTTCCATATCTCATTAAGCCAAAGGCAGATATTAGCCGGAAGAGTCTTTTGAATGGCTTGATTTACTCCTCTTGGAATGACCTGGGTTATTTTGCATGAGGGCCCTGGCATGTGCTTGGGCTTCCATGACTCCATGCCGAGCTTTTTCCCCAGAAACCACTGATCTATATAGCCTCCTTGTCCTACGCAATTTGCTTGTGTTTCTTTTTATTTTCTTTGTGTCTTATCTTGGGTTGTTTTCTATGTCGTTTGGTCGTACTTGAAACAGGATCAGCAATACATGGCTCAGTCTTGGGACTTGTCACCGCAATGAAGCACACTGCTCAATTGCAAAATTCTTGATGGTAGTTTCTCTACTAGGATGGACATGGAGCATTACAGAGGCATTTAATAAGCAGTGTGTCAATTCTCTGTTCATTTTCCTCTGTCTTGGCATGTTAGGTTGATGATATTCTCGAAACAAAGCTGGATCGGCAGTTTCAGCTTGTCCTGGATAAAGGCATGCTAGATGCCATTGGATTGCATTCTGATGGCAACATTAAAAGGTAAAGCAGCAAAATAGTCTTTCCTATGTGCTTCATGTGGAGTTGGCATATACTTGTAAGTTGAATCTCCTTTAAGATCTGAATGCATGCTTCATTTTCAGGATTATGTGCTGGGATTCTGTTTCAAGATTTGTGGCTCCTGGTGGGTTTTTGGTAATGTCCTGAATCTGTTACATACTTAGTTCTGTTCTTCTGGTATTATTGAATATTTTTCAACTAAAAGGTGCTGTTATTCCTATCCTTCTTAAACAAGGATCTTCAAGTTAACAGCTGTTAATTTGAAAACCATGGTTTCTGTTTATGCCGATCATACTTGTGGTTTTCTCTGCCATGTAGCTGATTTTGTTGTTAATTTTGCGCATCTAATTATGTACTAATGAAAGTTATCTTTTTTGTGCCCATGCCTTGTGATTATAGGTCATCACCTCATGTAACAGTACCGAAGATGAACTGGCACGAGAAGTGAACTATAATAGAAGGGGAGGCAGTCAACTGTTGGAACCAGAGGCAAAGGACAACGACACATGCAGAGATCCTCCCTTTAGATACATCAACCATGTTCGCTCCTATCCGACCTTCATGTTTGGCGGGTCGATCAGGTCACATGTTGCCACGGTTGCATTTCTCCAGAACTAGGAATCTCACTCCTGTAATTGTTTCCCCCAACATATGTTTCTTTGTCCATTATAACATTGTGCAAGCAACTTATGTTTCTTGAGAACCTAACGATCTAGTGAAAGGCTAGAAGTTTTTGCTGCATGTACTGAACTTGCAGATACCAGAAAAATACAGAATTTCATGTAAAGCTTGTGGTGTTTTCCCCTTATTTATACGTGTGGGTGTGTGGGATTCTTTCTCTGATGTAAACGAAGGAGTAAGGTTACAAACGCAACGAATTCCACACGGGTTAGAAGACGAGCACTTGTTCTTTTAGCCTTGATGTAAGATTGTCCAAAGTCCCATACTGACAGGATGCTGTCTGCAGCGTGCACTTCATTATAGTCAATAGATAGATAAAAAATTGCAGAGCTCCGTGGGAGCATTAGGTTAGTTGCGGAGGGTTTGGAGAGCGGGATCAACCTGTTACGCAAGGGAAGTTGAATGGATTCGATCGAGTTCGTAATATGCTCGGAAGAGCAGGAACATCTCTCAGGTTTTAGGGCTATTTGGGATCGCCTCCCTCCCGAGGGTTATACTTCAAATCCTTTTTAACTGAGAAATGCCTTGCCGGAAAACAAGATGAATGCGTCAAAATTACCAAGGGTGGTCGGGATTTTAGCATTGACATCTCCAACGTACTAATAAGAATTACCTAAACAAGGCCGTGAAATTCTGTCTTAAGAATTGCCTAAACATCTCATCGAAATAACTAATAACACAGTTTGTCCTCTGCATTTTTTTAATGGAACTTAATGTTTTCCTGTTCTTGTGCAATTAAGAGTACCCATGATGAACAAGAAAGTGGAGGACCATGGTTGAAGAGGAGTTGGTCCATCGCTCGAAACAGATACAACAAAGGAGGACGGCATGCAGAGATCTCCTGATTTAGATACATCGACCATGTTCGTTCGTATCTGATCTATACTCGGTGGTTTAATTGATTGGTGCGCATCTCGTCCCAGTTTGTATTTCTCTGAAGTCGAAAATCCACTCTTCTCTCGACCCTTGCTATGTTCAGAATAAAATAGCAGATGTATGTTGTCTGCCAACCTATGTATCCATTTCTCCGTTACAGACAGATAACAAAAAAGAAAAGCAGTTTGGGGTTTGCCAAGAATCCTACATCTGAAGAATGCGCGTGTCGCCAACAGTTTATATTACTCAGCACCAATACAACGGAGACCGCCGGGCTTAGCAACGAGAGTTTGTGACCCAAGTGGGGGCATTAAGTTGGGCTGGGAGTGGCTGATGATGTCTTTCGGGAGCACAAACCGAACCGAACCAGAAGAGCGTGGGAGACAATCTTCTCAACCTCCACCTTTTTGTCCTGGGAAACCTTAATGAAACTTCTTTCTGTTTAATTTTTACTTTATATCGTTCGACACTACGTTTTGGCATTTTAAATTTAATTTGTTGCTTGAGTTCAGACAGAGTATTCGTTTTAATGCGTTTTAATGCATTTTAATTTTTTTTCCCATTGCTCCCGACCAAGTCGGGATGTGTGGCAATTGCTACTTGCGATTAACTGTTGCATCGTGAGGTCCTCCGAATAACTGGAGGACGGGTTGGGAAGGGGAACGATGCCGATGAGGTTATTGATGACTTTTGAGAGCATTCAAATATGAATTTAACAGGTGGGCTTAGGGCGGAATTGTGTGTAGCGCTCGAGAAAACGGCCGTGACTTTTTATTTAAGAAGAGTTACGGAGCCCGTAATATTATTTGGAAAGTTTGCAGCTGTATGTTGCGAGCCAAATTGGGTTGCCCATTTTGCAGTCGTTTCGGACCTCAGCCATCGTTTAAGCGTGTTTCTGGGCACTTTTCCAAATTTATGTCATTTTTCATTATTTATTTTTCCAAATTATTTACCGGTTAAGGTTACTTTCTGATATTCTAGTGTCGTGTGGGCTTAGCAAAGTATTTATTTGATCATTTCGATGTATTGGACAATTTTCGTCGTGCTTTACAGAATACAAAATTAGAGAATTTTTTTTTTTCTATAATTAGGCATGTGAGCGTGCGAGCTTGAGTGTTTGCGGATTGTCGAATTCATGGTTATCTGTCGCTTGCTGCATTGCGGTATATTTTTAAAGATTATAACTTCTGTTTATTCCATTACCTTACTTTATTTACATTGTGAATTTTATCAAATAATGGAGAGAATTCTTGCCGCTAAATTTCTTACTCGATGATTTTGATGATAATATACATATTTAATTCCTTACGTCTTTGTTTGATTGGATGGGAGAAAATATAAAATATAAGTGATGATAAAATATAAAAATAAGTGCTAAATCTCTTACTCGATGAATTTGTAACTCGGGATCCGTATAATTCAGTCTTTGCAGATTAAAAGGCTGTATTGACACAAAAAAAAATCAAGGGCTTTTAATCATGTGACGCAGATACAGAGCTCAGCATTAGTCATTTTAATTGACAAGTGTGGATGATAAAAGAAAAGCCCGTTGATAAACATAGATATTAACCCTCGATATGAACGATGATATAGAGTTGAGTGTTGAGTGATTATACTATCGATAGAATATTAAGGGGCAAAGGAGCTCGTTGATGATTGTGAATATCGATGATCAAATACCATTATCCACACACGATGAGGACTAGTCGAAGGTTGATACTTGGCTAAGTGTTAAAGGAGATAATTGAAAGAAGACATAGATTGAGGCGTTACCAACGGTGCGTAGAGAAGATTGGCATGTAATCACAAAAAGTAATCGTGAGCTTGAGCGAAGATTTGTAGCTGCTTATATAGATAAGATGAATGTACAATTATAAAGAATGATCATGGAGCCGAAAATCATAGATATACAACTGTAACTTTTAATTGAATATTAACTTATGAGAAGTGGCTACATAATGGTGTAATAGTCTATGCGAGTCACGTTGAATTGTTGTAAAAGCCACGATCATCTACACAAATAATGTATTTTTCAATTTGACAATTTAACTTTCCAATTCTTATACCAACTTTCCTTTAGAGTTATTGGCTCTAGTTCTCATTTTGGTTATGTTTTACGCTTCCTGTTCGTATTGCTTAGAACTTGATTCAAATAATAATCAAGGATTCAACCTTTGGTGAAAGGTATTTTATGATATGGAGCTATTCTCAGCAAAGTGCTAGTGTTGAAAGAGAAGACTAGGCGTCAAATGGCCAAACCTCTCTACGTGCTTGACTCATCTTCTCTTATTTTATTTTCTGATAAATGGCATATTACCCTTCAATCAAATTGTGAAAATTCACTAAAATTTCATTGTCCGCCTACTCACTCCTTTCCTCTTGGTTGCCTTACTAGAATTTCTCTCCTACCAAAAACAATGAAAGTATACTTCCTATTAAATAATTTAACGAGATTGTTTTATCTTATCTTGACGTATCCATACAAGTAAAAGACTAATATAAATTGATGTTGTACTTCCTTTTTCAGGTTGAATAAAATAATTAACGCCAATTACTAATCTCCACTGCCAAAGATTAGCATCAAATGATAATGTTCTAAATTTTGTTGTCTCTCAAGCACGAGTCAAGGATTCATTTGATAAGGGTTAAGTTTGATTTTGTAGGACCTAGATAATGTCCTCAAATTTGCACACAGTGAAAAGTCGAGGACAAGTCCGGATTTATTCACATTATGACATTAAGTGGATGATAATTGCATAAGGCCCCAATATGTGAGAAATATTGCAATTTGATTTTTTGAATGATTGAATTGAAACGCTACTTTATTATGTAATATGGCCGTGTCATACGAAAGGAAAATGCATGAAACAAGAGTGGATCTTTTAGCCTGATCTACTTGACACCGAGTTGAAAAGAGGGAATTTCAGTGCAATCCCGCCTCGGGCTGAATTTATTGTCATGCAAGTTGGGCTCGTGCAATTTGTGCGGTGGTCACAACCGCCGCCGATGGAGTCATGCCTTTTGTCCAGGCCCATCGATGCAGGGGCAAGGCTGGTGGCATGGTAATCAGTCGGGACACGAGCATAAAAATCCAATTATCTAGAGTTCACCCCACACTACTTATAAGCCGGCTAAGTTCAAGCAGGTGACCCTAATCCAAAGTAATGCACACTTATTTAGTCATCGGGATTTGAGCAAATAATCTCTGATTCTTGAACTCAAAAATCTTTTGATGCTCCTAACTAATTCCACCAACTTTGAATTGATTATATTTCAAACCCTTTATGGTTCATGGACATGATTTGAAGCTAATCTCCCAAACCTAGTCACATTATTAAATAGCTCATCATAAATGGTATTAAAGATGTGTCTTATGTTAAAATCAAGGAAGACTATGGTCGAATCATATAGCCTCAACAACATCCACTAGTATTTAACCTTTAGGCCGTGTTTGGCAATCAAGATAATATTTAGGATAAAAGAAAAGTTATCTAATCATGTATCTAGTATATGCTCAAGATAGGAAAAAATAGAATATAAGAGGGATATAACTTGGGTAAAATTATCTCATAGGGAAGATTGGATAAATATGGATATAATTTCTAATATCTATAACATTGAAGTTATTTAAAAAAATTCTTAAATTAATAAAATTAAAATAATATTTGAATTCTAGTATAAAAATTCAAGATAATAGAAAAAATTATTTTTTAAAATTTTATTTTTATTTATTTATTTCTATCTTATAATATAATTTTAAAATATAAATATATATTGAGTAATCATTTTTATTACATTTTAAGAAATTTTAGTATTTTAGGTATATTAGCATAATTTACTATTTAAAAAATTTTATTAGAGAATGATGCAAGGGGAAAAATAAATAAAGCAAAGAAAAGAATTGAAAAAAAAAAGATGAAAAAAAAAAAAAAAAATAAACAAATAAAAAAAAAAAATGAAATAGACAAGAGTGTCAGTTTTTAAATTTATTTTTTTAAATGTTTTAAATAAATTTATTTTTAAATTTAATTTAAATAATTTTTATATTATATTAAAATTCAAATTATGCCAAAATGACATTCGTTTTATAATATCACACTTTTTATAACTGTTAGATTTATTTACACTAATATATTGTTTCTATCAAATAATATATGAATATATTTGACTTTATTATTGCTAGTCCCCCAAATGGTGGATAAGATTTAACAAAATTCTTGAATCTATATCTTATTATGTCTATTCTTATCTTAATTAGAAATCTAGATAACTAAACATAGCCTTAGTGGATAAATCAATCGGCTCACACCTTGCCACAATTTGCGTTTCTCTAGAGAAGAAAATTCACTCTTGTAATTGCTTTCCCTAGAACACCGCTTTGTTGCAGTGTCAGATGGCCTTTGCGGTGTTCAAAATAAATAGCAGGCGTCCACCTACTTGTGTACTTGTTTCTTTGTTATAAATAACAAATAAAGAAACCTGTTTAGATTTGCCAAAGGCCCCGCGTCGGAAGAATGTGTATGCCACCGACGCTATATATTAATTTGCACATGGATGGAGAATCGCCGAGCTCGGTAACGAGGGATTGCAACCCGAGTGGAGCATTTAGTTGGCTCGATAGCCTGGTGAATCTGGAGCGGGCTTTGACTTTATATGCTTGGAAACCTTAATCAACTCCTTTTTTTTTTTACTTTATTTTGCCTTAAATAATTTAACTCAAGTATTAACTTATTATTATCAGAATAAAAGTTTTAAAGAAAAAGAAATTGTCTATTTAGTTTTCCCCCTTTAACTCTTCATCGTCTCATTCTCAATCCTTTTTCCATTTCTCTCGAGTCGGGAGTCTTCCACACCGAGATTGTGCACCGACGTTGATCACTAGATGGGATTGTTTTTGTTTTTGTTTTTGCTTTTCTTGTGCAATTAGGGGAGGGCGTGTCTTGAGTTTCTACCCGTTTGGGTTTTGGTTTTGAATAGCTAAGTAAACTCTGATTTTCCTAGGGGGTTTTCAGATGATCTTTCACTTTTGTTTTAGAGGTTAGGGAAAGGGTCTTGTGTTTCTTGAATTGGTGAGAAAACTTTAAAATTTTTTTCTCGATTAGATGCTTGAAGAAGAAAAAGGGAGATTTTGACTTAGAAGATTTACTTACTGCTGGTTCATCTAATACAAAATTGTAATTATCAACGGAATTATAATCATGAGAGTACAAGCAAGAACATCTCAAATTCTTTTTCAAAGACGTTGCAAAATTTTATTGTCCTCCTACTTCAAAGTCAGGAAGTATTTGTTCTTTTGCAATTACACAGTGCATATTCATAGAGACCGAGGCTGTGCTGAAAATCAAACCGAACCACCGGACCAAAAAATCGAACCGAAAGAACCCAAGAAACTGAGATTCCCCTTTCTTGTCACTACCATCATCGCAGAAGACCTAGGGTGCAACCTCCATGAAGAACCTCACTCAGCTCAGTCTAATCAATGGACTTCGACCAGTAGGTGTCTTTGGAGAAGACGGTGGAGAACCAAGACCATCCGGAGAACATCCGAATCGAAGGAGAGCAAAGACAGCTTTGGAGAAGAGCAAGAAGAGCGACAGGGAAGCGCGGAATTCAAAATAGGGGAACAATGTGTATATTGGCAAAGATGTGCACTTATATGTAAAGTTTCTTTGGCAGTGGATGACGAACGAGAAATTTGCTGAGAATCCCACATCGGAAGAATGTGTCAGCACCAGCACTTTATATTGAGTCTGCAGATAGAACGTTGGTCGCCGAGCTTCATAACGGAGGCTTGTGACCCAAGTGGGGGCATCAAGATTGGCTTGGGAGGGGGAGTGGGCCTATAGGAGGTGTTCTTTGGACTGAATGCATGGTTTGTCTTGCAAGAGCGGATCTCCCATTCCGTCCAAGGGGGGTTTCCTTTAGGCCCAGGATCCAGCCCCCGGACCTCCATCTTTTCTGTTTTAATTTCGCCGCGCTCCACCCCCGGATCTCCAACCTTCTGACATGTGAAACCTCCGTTACTCTCATAGAAAATCTTGCTTAGATTAAGATAATTTATTATTATTTTGCCATGCTTCAGATTGACCTGTGCAATTTCTTTCACTTTTTTTTTTCATTTTTATTTTTGGCTAGGCAAAAGATCAATGTCGTAATCGAAGGGCATATTCATATAATAAAGCAACATACAAATATATGTTTAGGGAAGGATCTAGACTTGAAGACTTAGGAAGGTGTAGCATAGTACTGGTCATTCGAAATATATAGATTGTTATAGAATGTGGTAAACTTTAGTAATCGATCCGTTCTTCGTAAAGTTAGTGTCGAACTTCATGGGGGCGAAGTTGCATAATGGTACAGTATTGTTATGCCTGTCAAATAGTTAAATTTGTTTTTGCGGTGGTAGACTAATTTTTCAATATGGCGCCTTTCTTTCCATGCAAGAAAACATCTGATTAGTCCATGTTGCGAGGCTGTTCTTCTTTGAAGTAGTGGGATCGCACGGTGTTTGGATTGCCATTAATTCTCAATCAAGATACTAGCTTTCTTGCTTTTGGAAGAGTTTGTGGTATTTGTTTGGTTCGTCCCGTGATTACAGCAACACAGTTCTGCGATAGATAGATGGTTAGACCAAAGCTTAATTATATTTAGGTAAATTTTATCCCCCGAGGGCAAACATCTAGTTCACTAGCATCTTAGGAATAGCCAGGTACAAAACTTGTGGAGCCGATGTATAAAAGTAACAGTGACAGAGTACGAAAATTTTTGCATAAAAATCACTGGCTGGAGGGCTGTACCTTCTTTGGTTAATGTCAGTTTTGATTAATTCTTTCCTTGGTACAATCAATATCCTTTTAGTTGATTGTTTGACTGCAACTTTGCTTTGCAGTTATAAGCTAGAGGTAAATTACTGGCCTTCACCCAAAGAATAGTTACATGGCAGCATGGGGTTCCCGATATAGATTCCTGAAGAAGAAAGGATGGTTTGTTTGCTTCTTGAAATGTTGCAAAATGGACTAACCGATAGTTCTACTGTGACTGAAAGTCCTCCTGCTTTTCTTTGTACTATTTTATTGCAATGAGCTAACTGCTGATAGCTTTACTGTGAATTAGTTTTGCCTTTTTGTTTGTACTAATTTATACTCAATTAGTACAATTAATTTGTCTGACTAGCTAGGGATGTTGAAGGTTGGTGCTGATGTTCTGGATGTAGTAGTTTACTTGGACCAGAAATCTCTGCATTCAACATGTCCAAGTTCACCTGCCAACAGATGCTGATGATGTCAATGAATCCGCTGAAGATGGTGATAAACATATTTGTGGCCGGAGTGTAGTCGAAATAGGAACAAGCAACGTTTGCTTCTTCAGGAGCTTGCTAAGCTGGGGTAAGCATTTAGGACAGGGAGCTTGGCTAAATTATTAACACCAGGTCCTTGATGAAGACTTGACTTTCTCTTCCCCCATTTTAGGTTTTCTGACTTGACTGGAGTTGATTACGGTGAGGGGGCAATTAACCTCGACCGGAGCTTGACTTATTGGGATCGATTTCCAAATGTTAGAATTTTGGTATGACAAAGTCGCAAAACTCTTTTGACATAGAAATTGGGTTTCTACTGTAGTTGTTTTCTTCTTTCCTTGCTCAAGTGAAATGGATGGTGTCCTGTGTCTTGTAGTGACTATTTGAGTGGTTAATTTGCACATATTTAGGTTTTTATTTTTGGATCCCCCTGTTAATGATCTCCAATCCTTTTTATTCATTATTTTTGGTGCAATAATTGATTTTCGAATGTATGGCTGGTGATTGCAATGTTGACTACCAATAAGTGATAAAGCGGACCTAAAGTAGATACTATCATCAAAGCAATAAAACATTGGAGCAATGCTACAACACATGGATTGAGTCCCTATTATGATTCTTTCTTGTTTTCTGTTTTTCCATATCTTATTAAGCCAAAAGGCAGATATTAGCCTGAAGAGTTTTTGAATGGCTTGATTTACTCCTCTTGGAATGACGTGGGTTATTTTGCATGAGGGCCCTGGCATGTGCTTGGGCTTCCATGACTCCCTGCTAAGCTTTTTCCCCAGAAACCACTGATCTATATAGCCTCCTTGTCGTCCGCAATTTGCTTGTTTTTCTTTTGTTCTCTGTCTTATGTTGAGTTGGTTTTTATGTGGTTTTTTTAATACTTGAAACAGGATCAGCAATAAATGGCTCAATCTTGGGACTTGTCCACGCAATGAAGCACATTGCTCAATTGCAAAATTCTCGATGGTTGTTTCTCTACTAGGATGGAATAGGCAACAGACTGTGTCTTGCAAGAGCAGGGGCTCACGCCTATAAAGGTTTATCTTGTACGGAATGGGGCCCAGTTGAGCTCGACAGTGCCCCCAACCTCCACCTTTTTGTCCTCGGAAGCCTCGATGAAACTCCTTTTTGTTTAGCTTTAATGTCCATGTATGTAAACCTTAATCAACTTTTTTTCCCTTTTATTTTACTTTATTTTGCCTTAAATTATTTAACTCAAGTATCAAATGAATATTATCAAAATAGAAGTTCTAAAGAAAAAGAAATTGTCTATTATTTTTCCCCTTTAACTCTTCATGGCCTCCCTCCCGGTTCTTTTTCCATTTCTCTCAAGTCGGTGGTGTTCCACGTCCAGATCGTGCACCGAACACCCGGCCCTTGATCACCGCCCTCTCCATCCCCAGATTGGCAACACATCACGGGTGGTTTTTCATTTGATCCCTAGATGGTGATCTGTCTTTGTTTTTGCTTTTGTTTTTCTTGTGGTGTTAGGGGGAGGGCGCATCTTGAGTTTTTTCCTGTTTGGGTTTTGGTTCTAAATTGGCAAAGGAGAATCTGATTTTTCTTGGGGGCTTTTAGATGATTTTTCACTTTCGTTTTCGAAGTTTGGAAGAGAGTCTTGTGTATTTTGAATTGGCGAGAAAATTTTGAATTCTTTTTTTTGATCATATGCTTGAAGAAGAAAATGGAGATTTTGATTTAGAAGATTTAGAGTGCGTTTGGTAATTCTCCCGGGAAGAGGTGTTTCTATTCTTTTATTCCTAGAGTAGAAATAATAGATAGCAGTATGTTGATTCTCGGCTAAGGGAGTGCGCCCATTCGGCAATTATCCCTTAGTTACTGTGCAAGGGTAACAGTTAAAAGGATCCATCAATTGCTGAATAGTGGAGGGTCATTAGCAAGATGTTATCCAGCTTAGAATTGGATAACGCGCCATGTGTGTCGGATGAAGCTGTCCTTGCTATTGCCTTGTATGGCTTAGCCATCAGAACTATCCCTCAGGTCTTGTTTCAATGTGATTGACTCCTCCATCGAAGCTTTGGCGAAAAAGGGAAGTCTTGAAAATGGAAGTCGACCGATCAGGAGGCTTGATCTTTTCTATTGCGTCAAGTTGTCTGTTGAGTCACTCCGAATGCTGAAAAAGCCTTTCTTTCGTGGGCTACGTTGGGTTGGTGTTGGCTACCTTTGCTTGGATGATGATGTAGGGAGTTTCTTATCTGAAATTTACGAGAAACGGGCACGGTTGACCGTCTGTACGCTTGGTTGCCAAATGGGATGCCGAGATGAGTGGGAGCGTCATGGAACATCTAAGTGAAGTTCGGTATTATTCATTGGAAGTCTCTTTGGTTCCAAAATTTGTCAATAGCATCCATTACCAACCTACCTACCAACTTGTATTTCTATATACCAATATTTATTATCTTCATTATGTTACTGACTTCCATTTGGATTTTAGTAGTCTCTCTATGAATTTACGCGTGTATAGTTGGTAAATTTGTCAAATATTTACATTAGCTCAATATTATTCATGCTTGAGTCACGGGCCGATCGATTGGGATCGTAACCACACAACGACTCAAGCTCTTTTGGATCGCCTAAGCCAAGCCTTGCTTGATCGCACATTCACTCGCTCACCCGGATCGTAAAGAGAGAAAGTTTCTAGAGAGAGGAGCTTTGGAAAGAAATGAACCTTTTATAAACTGAAATGGTTGGATGGATACAAATGAGGGGGAGGACACTCCTTCTTATACTAGAGCCCCTCAGATTACATCCGTTGATCAACTTTTCATCCGGTGGATGAGATCGCACCGCCATATCTACCAACTACCAACACTTATGAAAGGAGACTTCTAGAATACGGCTCAATTACCATATCGCCCGCCCTTGGAAAGTTCCGGAAGAAGTCTTGTCAGGAATCCAAGCGAGCACAGGAGGTCCTCCGCGGCAAGGTACGGTCCTTTAGCTACCGAAACCTCTTGACCGTGACACTTGCAAGTCATGTAAGCCACCGATAAGATTCAAATATAACAAGTTCCTTAAAACGTATGTCGAGCATGCTCAATAGTTGCAAAACTTGAATTATGCATGCTATAAGAAGCAGTGTTTTGAAAATAAAAAATCTTTTGAGCCAATTGCTTAACAAATGTCTCGGGGCACTTGCTCAATTATTGAAATCATTTTACATATTGCCATCAACATTTCAATACCGGATCACTAGAATTAGCAATCTCACGAGTGTCGCTTTGTAGTAAATTTAATAAACGCTTTGTAATAAACTTGATAAAACATAACGACATTTAAAGGCAGGATTTTGTAAGCATCAAACGAAGTTTCAAATCCACAATCACTAGTGAAATAAAATCTTTTCTCGATTTGTCAATTAAGCAAGCGATTGACTATATTGAATATTTATCGATAGTTCAGAGATCACACTGAACAAATTAGAAATTAATGGACTATAGTGCATATTAGACTAAAATTCAAGAAATTATTTATATCATTTTCTCTTGAGTATTTATAAAAAATAAAAAAAAAAAGATCAGGGATTAATGCTGCGTTTATCCTGAAATATAAGCAGAAAAAAAATTTCCCAAAGCACTTTCGCACGACTCTCGCTCGCTCTGTTGAAGAATCCCAATCAATGCTCAGGCCTCCAATGGAAACTTCGAATTCCAGTGATCCTAGAGGTACGAGTTCGAAGAAGACGACGACGACAACGAGCGATGGCGGAACTAGCAGCAGCGGACTCGACGCCCTTCCACTCTCTCTCTCATCCATGAGATCCTTCTCAAGCTGGATGTGGAGTCCCTCTCTTCCTCCGCATGCGTCTCCAAAACCCTACGCTCCGTTGTCGCTCCCGCCCTCTCCTCTTTCTCCTCTCTCCAGCTCGTGGTCAGTTCGAAGCTTTCTCCGCATTCGCATAGCACGACATTCATTGTCGGAGCATGGTTTATACAAGCATAGTCGCATCGATGTATAGAGTTTGTAATCTAGTCCATCGCACGGCTTTTGGTTGTGATTTTGGATCTGGAATTGTGCGGAAAAATTGGTGGGACTTTCCACCGGATGTTCAAACAGTCGATCGCGTTCTCTTCGTGTGTAGAGGCATCGCGAGCGTCATGGTCAACTGCCTCCAAGTGAATTATTGAGCACTCGTAGGCTTCCTCAGCCCGCATATTGGCGAGCTGAACTTGTTGTGCTGCACCCCGAGCGCTCTTGGCTCGATTAGCCGGAAATGCCCCAATTTGAGGTATATTCAACTTCATGTGTCCAACCTACCTTCCTCCCTGAAAAATTTATCTGGAAAAGCATTGTTTTGTCTCCGTTGTTCTTGCTTGTACATTAGGTTTTTAAGATTTTACTTTAGTGCATTTCTGTGGTGGATAAAACAGGGCAGCATGCTGCTCGTTTTTGTGCTTGAATTGTGCTTCTGTCAGTCTAAATTGACAGTTCACTTTCCCTCCGACATTGTAGCGAAGATTTCTCAAACTAGTAATCCCTGACAAATTATTATTTTACCGGGTTTGAGAACATGTGCAATCTCTAAGGTTGCGTTTGATAGTCAAGACAAAGATGGGGATAAGATTGGACAAAATGGAATAATAAATTCCCTAGATAGTAATGTGGATGTATTTAATTTTATCAAGTGTTTGGTACATTACAAGAAAAAGGCTGTAAAATAAATAAAAAAAATTAATTTCATTAAAATTTTAAAAATAAAAAGATTAAAAGAGATTAAAAGACTGAAATGAAAATCCCTAGATCTAAGGATTTGCAGCCACCGCCATCGCCATGGTGGCCGTGATCGAAGACGACCACAACCGTCGTCTTCTTTGCACGACAATGCAAATATAAAGTGATATAAAAATGACTAAAAGCGCGATGCTTACTGAAGGACTTCCTTTATATTGTTAGTCTCAAATTGTTTGAGGCGTCTCCGATGCAAGCGTAGCGTGGATACTACATGGGCCGCACTAAGAGCAGCTTGGAGTCTTTTGCCTCAACAAGAAAAACAAAAAGAATTGATGCTTATGACTTGACTTTTTTTTTAAAAGCAAAAAATCCTATTGGATGGAAAGTCGATGCCATGCGGTATGCGAGTCCGTCCACTTGATTTCTTCCAAATTCAAGGCATGTTAATTTGCTCAGATGGTGACCCTGTGATCAATCACATGTCAACTTTTGTAGCTGTTCTAGCAAGTATAGTTCTGCAGTCTCTGAGATAATGGTACACTGATGTTGGCCACGTTGCAGTTCTATTTACAAGCGAGAAGCTACATTAGGACGACAAGCATGGATTTTACAGGACGCCATCAATTTTGCCTAGGATGTTTCTTCTTTGCATAAGTTATCCGACTTCAAACTATCGAATTTGACTGCACAAATTTCTATAGAAGATATTTATAGGCAGGTTTGGCTTAGAAAGATTCGTGATTGATTAGTGATTGTCAATGAAATAAATGACGATTTTCATTTTGTTAAGTTCTTTAATGATTTCTTATCCAATCAACCTTATCTCACCCCTCTCCCAATTTTTTTTTATCCGGTATCAATTTGGACATATCCAACCTTGGCCGGTCTGGAGGATTGCCTCTCTTTTTCCTCGCACTTCAAGCTCTTTTGATTGCTTCTCTTTTTCCTCGCCCATTCATATGATAGTTTGTTTGTAGTTTCACAAATTCGATTCAATGTGACGTTGTTAGGTGTGAAACTGCAATTTGGCTTGGTGTGGTCATCTTTCAATTGGCTTTTGTCTGCGATTTGTTGCCCAAATTGCAGTTGCTAGATTTCTTTTTTCGGTTATGGCATTTAGTATGACATTGTAAACCTTTGATTGGACCGTAACTTTCTGGTGAAACAACTAAGAGCATGAGCTTCTATAGCTCTCAAGTAGCTTTGTTCCATAGAGTGAACTCTGCTGGCCATTTGCTTGAGTCAGGAATGTGTTCATTCCACTTGTCCTCTCAATGCAAACTCTATATTACCTTTCCTTTCTATTTGTTTTTATATTGGATTTTCTTACTCTGCACTTTCTCCCAACAGAAGAGGAATGGCAGGTCCCTTGTTGATAAATCCATTCAGTTGTTGTTCTTCTTCCAACATGTCTTTTAGTTTGCCACGCAGAAATGATGTCTGGATGTGTGCAAGATGAAGTTATTTCCATCTAGTAAAGTTATACTTGTCGTTTGTGCGATGAGATCTCGACTTTGTTAGTAAATTTGCATCTTTGGAAGCATTGCGAGCAGTTCTGCAGCTAAGCATTCTGAAAAACTAGTCTTCCTGACTGCTTTCCTTCTCTTCATTGTGCTCATGGAGGGAGGCTCGTAAGTAGCAGAGAATTTTAAGTTCGCTGATTATGAGCTCCTTTTGACTTGCATTTCAGATTACAATGCAAACACAATCGCTCAATGACGTCTATAGGCGCCACGATTCTATTAAAGTAAAGAACTTTAATATATTTATATATATATAAGACATATAACAATATATATTTGTTTGTATCCAAAACCATACAATTTTGGCCACATAGATTTATTTATTTATTTATTTTGGTCGATACACGTAGATTACTTATAGAGAGAGAGGAATTGCATATATACGAACTAGGACAAACGTTGTGAATTTTATCAAATGGTGGGGATTCTCGTTGCTGGATCTCTTACTCGATGATTTTGATGATGATAAAGCTACATATTTAATTACTAACATGTAATTTCGAAGTGTTCAAATTACATGCATGGAAAAGAAGACTCAGCACTTAAAAACTTCTCAATCAAGTGTAAAATTTTTTATTGAACCTATATCAAGACAGAATTTTTGTGATTTAGGAATCCAATAATCGATTGATCTATATTTGGAAAGGATCGTGAAAATATAAGAAATGATATCACGGAATCAGCAACCATACAAGTGGACTAATATATAATATTGATGTTGTATTTCTTTTTCGGGTTGAATAAAATAATTAACGCGAATTAGCATTCTCCAATCCCGAATATTAGCATAAAATGCTAATGTTTTAAATTTCGTTGTAAATACTGAATTCACAACAGTTGAGGTGTAACATCCTGGAATTTGTCTTTGATGATATATTGAGCACGAGTTCAAGATTCATTTGAATCATGATGATAAATGGATGATCACGATGTTGAATGTGATAAAGATTAAGTTCAATTTTGTTGGACCCAGACAGTGTCCTATCCAACAAAATTTGCACTAGGTGAGAAGTCAACGACTAGACCGGATTTATTCAAAGCATGATAATGAGTGAATAATAAAGTGATCGAATATGATAAAAGGATAACGATTAAGTTTGGCTTCTGTCAAACCTGATCAATTAATTTGGGTCTTTAGAAGGCAGCCTAAAGGCACCAAACTGTAAACGTAAGGGCATAAAGGCCCTAAAATGTGATAAATTGCAATTCGATCTTTTGAAAGACTGATTTTTTTTTTTTTTTGAAAGAAAATTCATTTATTTGTCATAATCAAATATGAGGAGAGCATAGAAAGCTTTCAAGTAAAGCAAATCCCAAAAGATCATCTGCAAAACAAAACAAAACCTATAAACCAGAAGAGCAAAGCTTGCATCTATAAATATGCTTTCATCCCAAAATACCAGATCTGTCATAGTACCAAAAAACAATTGATGGCTGATTACTAGAACCGTAGAGCATGAAATATTATTGCAGCTTTTAGCCTAATTTGGTTGGGGGAGAATCTTAGTGCAACACCAGAGCCGGGCCGCCTTTTCGTACGGTGCTCACCACCACCGTGGATGAGGTCCGAGCTTAATTCTTGACCACCATGGATGCAAGGGCAAGGCTGGCCACATGGTGGTTTAAGAGGGGGGTTGCGCTAGGGTTTGTCATCATCATTATAGATGTCTTTCTTTCATCATCTCAAGTCGTTCCTTTTCTTTGTGATAAGTCGGGGCGTGAATATAGAGAGCCTAGCCTATAAACTCCATAAACTAGTTAAGTTCAAGTGAGGAGCCTTAACCCATATAAATTCGCACTTAATTAATTAGTGAGATTTGAGCAAGTGATATGTAATTTTAGAACTAAAAATCTTCTGATGCCCCAACTAGTTGCGCCAATTTTGAATTGGTTATATTTTAAACCTCTTTGGATCCATGGACATGATTTTGTAGCTAATCTCCCCAATCTAGTCCTATTATTATTTAGATCATAAATGGTATTAAAGACATGTCTTGTGTTAAAATTGAGGAAAACCATGGCATAATCATATTGTCTCAATTATATCTACTAATATCTGACTTTTATGCTACGTTTGGCAGCCTAGATAAAATTCATAATAAGATAAAATTTATTATATCATGCGTTTGGTGTCGACTCAAGATAAGATAAAGTCGGATATAAATGGGACATAGACTAAATAAAATTATCCCATGAGGAGATGGCACAAAGATTGATAGGATTTATAATATTAATAATAGGAAAGTTATTTTCTCGAATCACAAACTTATTAAATTAACAAAATTAAAATTATATTTCAATATAAATAATATTTGAATTTAATATAAAAATTCAAAATAACAAAAAATAACAATTTAGTTATTTTAATTTAATCTTATTTTAATTTATATATTCTATTTTAATTCTAATTCTTAATATAATTTCAATATATAAGTATATATTTATATTTATTACGTATTTTAGGTATATTAGTACTGTTTATTATTTAATAAAATTTTATTAGAGAATGATGGAAGGGGAAGAAAGAAATTAATTAAAAAAGAGAGGAAAATAAAATGAAAAAGTAAATAAAAATAAAGTAAACAAGAGTGTCGCGAAAGATTTTTACTATCTCAGTTTATAAAATTTTTGGTTTATTTATATTAAAAATATATATACATAATATGATGTGAATATATTCGACTTTATTACTACAATCACTAAACAATTGATAAAACATAGCAAAATCTCTGGATTTCATATTTTATCATATCTACTTCTATCATAATTAGAAATTTGGATGACTAAACATAGCCTTTAGTAGATTGATCGATCGGCTCATGCCTTGCCATAGTTTGCATTTGTTCGGAAAAGAAAATCTACTCCCTCAATTTGTTTTCCCTAAAACATGGCTTTGCTATAGTGTTAGATGGCTCTTGCTGTTTTCACAAGAAAATAGAAGACGCACCCAAGCGGGGGCATAAAGTTGCCTTGGTAGGGCGATGGCTCAGGAACCCTCTACATGGGTGTGTGGGAGTTGGGAACTTCAGTCTATCTCCTGTCCCGCAAGAGCGGGGCCCATTCGTAAGAACACTCGAGCTTTGAGCTCGAACCGCTCCCCAATATCGTCCTTGTTTCACTAGTGATAATCTAATTATTTTTTTCCTTTTATTTAACTTTATTTTGCCTTAGAGTATTTAACTCAAGTAGCAAATCATTATCATTATCAATAATGTATGTTAGTGGGAGAATTGCTAAATAAGTCCTAAACATATTTCAATTGTGACAATTTAATCATAAACTTTTTTTTTTTTTAGCTAATTCAGTCATAAACCTTTTGTTTTTGCACAAATTCAATTCATCTAGCTAATTTTAGCGGGTTGGTGCTGACGTATACAACAATTGTTCAACTAGGTTAGCCTCACTGGCCAATGGTGAGGACCGCCTTTACCAACCGACCTCATCAGCCCTTTGTCCACATCAGTGTTGGCTAGATGGCCAGCGTTGGCCAACATCCACATTAGCATTGACTGGCCAAATTTGGCTGGATGGGGTGAATTGGTACAAATATAAAAGATTTAGAATTGAAAGCAAAAATAAAGTTTAGAATTAAATTGATACAATTGCAAAATATTTAGGACTTTTTTGATAATTTTCCCGCATGTTAGTGGACAACTTCATTTGGGCAGACAGGCCAAAACCTTGGGCCACTACAAACTATTGCAATGGTACTTTAGCAGTATTTCTGGCCTCAGCTGAAGCGTGATGTTGCAGAATAGTGCAACATCGTTTTTTTATTTCAAACGGCAAAGTGGCAGATGCAGAATGCAGGTTTGTTCATTCCTCTGCTGGTTTCGGAAGATATTTGGAAGGATGTATCTATAGATTTTGTGCTCAGTTTACGCGTAGTCAACTGGTTTTGATTCTGTTTTTGTGGTGCGGGACCAATTTTCCAACATGGCACATTTCATTCCAAGTAAGAAAACATCTGATGGATTGCATTTTGCGAGACTATTTTTCTCTGAAGCAGTGAGGTTGCACGGCGTTAGGAGAACCATTACTGCCAACCCAGACACCAGGTTTCTTAGCTGTTTTTGGTTCGATCCTTAACTACAGCAGCGCAACTCATCCCTAGACAGATGGTTTGACCGAAGTTGTTAATCGGATTCTAGGAAACTTAATATTTGTGTGGAGAGGCTATTGAGCAGAGACTAGAAGCGGCTAACACTAAGTATAAGGTTTCTGCAGATCATCATTGTTGGAAGTAGATACCTGTTGAAGGTGACAACGAGTTGAATTTCTAGGGGAGAAAGTGTTTCTGATGGGTTAGCATGGCAAGCTGCAACCGAAGAAGTATGGAAACGTACAAGATCACAAAGAAAATTAATGATGACGCCTATGCCGCTGTTCTCCCAAGTTTGATGAGTATCTCTTTTGTCACTGATGTCTATATTTTGATGATGAGCCATTGTACTCGAGATCCTCCAAATAACTCGAAATACCGAAAAATTGGAAAATAATTTCCTAGAAACAATTCTCCTTTAAACAAGCAGCACGAAAATCTCACGATGAAGGAAAATTTTTTTTTTTTTTTTTTTTTTGAAATCATCTTCAAGGAATACGGTCTTTTTCCCCTTGTTTGGCAATATTTATCAATATGTATGGGAAATAAATGAACTAATTGAAAGAGAATTCCCGTGGGTTAGTCTCTTTATTAAGATCTTTAAAGTTCTTTTTTTCCCCCTAATGCATATACCAAATTTGAAAACCGTACATGGGAGAGGGATATTTAAAAGAGTTGCACTGGTCCTCAGCCTTACTGGACTAACACCAAACTGAACTCTTTTTTCAGGAAACCACTTTCCTTCATTTTAGCAGGGGAAGTCGACTTTTCCCTTCTGTGCCGCAGAGTTTTCATTAACGAAAAATGAATGAAGATTGTTTCCAGATAAAAATACTTTCAAAACACACCCTTAACAAGGAATCATCTTATTTTGATTATAATTATGTCACTCGTCCGATATTATGTGTTCACTTTTTTATAATTACAATCATGGATTTTGTTGAAGTTTATTGCCAAAATTGTGAGATTACAATTTAATTTTCCGTAAAATAGAAAAAAGAAATAGATATGGATAGAAAGTAAAAACAATGAATGGTCACATTATTCGATGGCCAGCTAAAAATGCCATTGAAGACATGTTTTGTGCTGAAAAGTCGAGGAAAACCTTGGCCAAATATAGAGATACGGACACCTAGAGTGCCAAAACTTGGCATGGATGGGCACTTAAGTGCCAAAACTTTGAAAATATACACTTAAGTGCCAAAACTTTGAAAATGTACACTTAAGTGCCAAAATCGGAGTAAAATGGATCACATAAGTGCCACTCCGGTCAAAATCCGGCTAAATTGCTAACGTGGCAATTTTCCGACGAGGTGAGTGCAAAACGGCGGCATTTTTTTTTTTTTTTTTTGTTCGGGGAACAAAAGAACAGAATTTGAAGGAACAGAAACATTCTCATACGCAACCTTAGCTTCTGCAAAAAGAAGAGCATAAGCTTTTTCCCTTCGGCTGACAGCAGCATAGAGAGAGAAACAGCAGATTGAGGGAGATGTGAGGAGAGAGGGAGAAAAAATAAAAAATAAAAAAGAAAGAAAAGAAAACAGAGCTTCTGCTTGTCAAGCTCCTCTGCTGAGCTCCTTGCCGTGTAGAGTCGCCGACCACTGTCGCTCGTCATTCTACTAGCCACCGTCGCGTCCCGCCTCGCCTACCGCCTGCGCCTTAGTCGATCTCCCTTGCCGACCCCCGCTACAGCCGTGACACTTCCGCCTACTCGCCCGTCGCTACATCCGTTGTCGCTGGACCACTTTGCCCAAGCGCTGACGCCATTGCACCAACTCCTCTGTCTCCGCCCGTCGTCTGAGTGCCGCCCCCTGTCCTCGCCACACTATGCCTGCAACCCCTCACCACACCACCGCCGCCCTGCAGCATATCCCGAGCCCCTTCCACCTACCGATCCGTTTCTGCCTGTGTATCCGCCCAGCTCCACCGATGCCAGCAACTAAGCTCCTCACCATGTGACCTGCAGCACCCGCTCGTCGCCGCACCTGCTGCCCATTGTCGAGCGCCGCTCACCTCTGCAGTTGCCATCGTCTCTGCTCAGCGTCGCTACCCCAACGCCACAAGAGCTTGCACCGCTGCTTTGCCACCCCGCCAAACACTGCGTCGCTGCCCTTCCAACCCCAGCCACCTCTCAGCCAGGACCCAGCTGCAGCCGTCCGCTCGCCTGCAGCACCTCCAAGTGATGCCCGTAGCCGTTGCAACCCGAGTTGCTCCGCCCTTTTACCCGTTGGTTCGCTCACCGCCGATTCACTCACCGGAGCTCCTGGAGCCCGCCACCATCATAGCCACTTGCCCTTGAGACGCGCCAAGCCTCTACTATGATCCACGAACCACCGGTTGCTAAGCTCGATTAAGAACAAAAGAAAAAATTCATATCGATTAGGAACAAAAGAAAAAAATTTTTCAGATTAGATTTTTTTTTTTTTATGTTTTTATTTATTTGAGATATTTCTTGATGCATAACTGAAATCCCCGATTGATATTCGCAATTTGAGTAGTATGGATAGTCTGATTTTGCACATGAAATCCGACTCGCAATCGCACAAAAAAAAAATCGCCAATCCGATCTCACGTTAGAGATTCGATTCGCGATTTTGTTTAAAATTGGACAATCCGATCTCATGCACGAGATATGGTTCGCCAATTTTTGGATATTAATCTTATCTTGCTCCGATTTGCCGTTGTGTGGTTTGAATCAATTTTGTTTTCGTAAAAGAAAATCCAAAAAAATGTGAGTTAGATTAGGTTTATTTCTTATTTTAGGGTTATTTTGCATATCTAGAATGTGAGATTTATTATTTTGAATTTTTGAAAAATAAAAATCCAAAAAATAAAAATCCAAAAAAAGGCATTCATTTAGGATGATTAGTTTTTTTTTTTAATTTAAATTGCACGTTTAATTATTTGACAATTTTAATTCTTTCAAAAAAAAATTAGAATTAGGGCATCATTTGCACGTCATTACATATTAGGATAATATTGCATGTTTTTTTTTTAAGTTTAGATTTTTTTTTTCCTAGATAGATTGCATTTTAGGTTAGGGATAACATCCTAGTTTAAATTAGGGGTAATATCCTAAAAAATCCCAAACTAGTACATTTGTGACAAATTTACCCAAAACTATTTTTTTTACCATGAAATACCTTAAACTGGTATATCTGCAACAAATTTATCCCGACTGATACATTTATGACAAATTTACCCCAAACTAATTTATTTGACCGCAAAATACCCAAAATTAGTAAATTTGTGACAAATATACACTCTGCTATATTGGATTAATACCACAAAAAATTCACAAAAATTGTAAATTGTGACAAACGGAGCGTAAAATCACAAGTTGGTATACCAGTTAACTATTTCATGTCATTTAACTTAATAATTTGATAGTAAAATTTAACGAAAACTAATAGAGGGTAAATTTGTTACAAAGTGTACCAGTTTTTGGTAAATTTGTCAAAAGTATACCAGTTTGGGGTTTTTAGTGGTCAAAAAAATAGTTTAGAGTAAATTTGTCACAGGTGTACCAGTTTAGGATTTTTTAGGTATTAACCCTTTAAATTAAGATTTGACCTAATATGAATCTTAATATAAGTTGGATGATATCTTAATTTGGATAGATAATTTTTGCAATTTTCTAATTTCGAATTTCATGGAAAATACCAAAAAAATTGTCTTTGAATAAATTAATTTCATTCTCTAGGATAGGTTGCATGCTCATTAAGAAAACACAAAATATTTCACTTTTGTCATATAGCTTAGGTCATATTGCCATGTCATATCATTTCATGTTAGATTAGTAGCATGTATTGCATAAAGCATGATTCTCATTAAATAAGTTAAAACAAAAAAAGTAATTGCATGTTAATTAGAAATCATATCTATGACTATCGATGTGAATTCTAATTTAACACTGTAGATGCTTTCAATGCCATGATGTAAGTCCTGTGATTTATTCACTGCTTTATCTAGGTGTTAAATTGGTGGTTTGCGTACCCGCATGATAACCTCACATGTTAGGGAAGTAAATTAAAATCAATTCAAGCTACTTGCAAAACATTTTTTTTCAAAATAAAAGAGAAAGGTACCGAAATGGTGTTAGAGAAATCTAGCGTAATCAAGTCCCCGGACTCACAAATCTCTGGTTACTTTACTCCCGTTACTTTATTTGAGTTTCTAATCGACCCACAAAAATAGATTAGTGGAGACTCCTAATTGAAAAATCATTCACGTGTTAAGAACTTGAACCTAAGTCGCAAATTGGTATGGGTTTAGGAGAGCCCGAGTTAAGTCTAGGCTTAGCAATCCATTAGCCAAACCCTAGGTGGTTCATCCAGAATTTAGGTCGCGACAATTGAGTTCAAGTTTGATCTTCAAGAAAGTTGGAATGTTTAATTGTGAGCTTATCTCTCTGCCGAGTCACTTATCTAGTTCACCTTTAGCTCCCCGCAACATGTGTTAGTCCTAAAATGTGAAGAAAAGATATAGATCCTAAATGTAATTCAAGTAAGAGCCATGTTAATGACATTTTATTTAGAGTTGGGATCGCCCCCTAATTTTCTCATGTAATAAATGACTAAATGGACTAGCAAAAGTTTAACGGTCAACACCAAGGACATGTCTTGTATTTTTATTTTTATTTTTGGGGTGAATACAAGATACAAACTAAGAAAAATTAACGTCTTAAGTCTACAATACCAATTTTATCACTAAGTAAAACGTAAGATAATTTCTAGGAGGCTACGGGTAAAACATAGTATCCAAACGCTTCGCTAAACCAATATTAGCAAGTATATCAGTAGACCAATTGCCTTTCCGAAAAATGTTATGAATTTTGAACTCAAAATGGGAGCTTAATAGCCTTTTGATATCCTTAAGTAGTGTTGGACCAGTGTTATCCATTACTCTCTCTAGGATAACAAGTTCCGTAATAATTTTGGAGTCCATCTCAATGATGAGTTTATGGAATCCTTGTTGCTTTGCAATGGTAAGTCCCATCTATAGTGCCCATAGTTCAGCTTGCAAAGACAAACATATTCCAATGTGGTAAAACCTCCAAGCCAATTTCCCCCTTCATTAACTCTTGCAAGTCCAAGATTACCTTTAGATGCTACATGTCATGTATTTAAATATGGAATTTAAGGCATGGACACTCGACACTGTAGCATATTCCAACGTCCTTTTGTCTCATCGTTTTTCCGGCTATTGCCATTGTAGAAAACATACTTGTAAGTAGCATACTTATGTCGTGATTATGTCTTTAGGAGAAGGGTACAAAGATTGTTGGCTCTTTCAAGAAGGTATCTCATGATATCAATCGCGACAAGTTTATGCAACAACTAAGAACATATATTTTTGAAATTTAAGAAAATTTATGTCAATTCTAATTGACAACGCGTATATTTTTAGGATGTAACTAGAGAAGGTAGTAACTGATTGTAAGTGCGAATGTAAAGCTAATCGGGTGCTAAAAATATCCTAAGAACAACTACATGGATGTCAAGTTAGCCCCAATTAAACATGTCCTTTCTATCAAAAAGGAAAATCTTTCGAAAAAGATTGGTCGGCTACCTGCAGTTATGTGAACACTGAGAAATTTCTAGAAATCATCAAGTTTTGAGTTCTATGAGCTCAACTTACTCTTTCTGGAGTCAAACTATACAGAACTACATGGAGGGAGAGAGAGACAGAGAGAATTACAGAAAATGATCAGGAAGTTGACTCCAATGAATCATACTGTAACCTAAGCAAAGTAAGAATGCACAAGCAATGTTTGTCAGGCCAATATTTCGGCAAACTACAAGTAGGAGTCCGAAGAACTCCGACCTTTTTTCGTCTCTTCTATGCTTGGATATGGAATAGCATCCGGACGTGGCGTAGTTCCACCCAAGCTTGCTTCTGCAGCACCTCTCCAGTCTTTCCTTCGTCTTCACTCCATCGATCCTCCTTCTCAAGACGCTCAAATTCGCATCGACTAGATTACTGGACGATGATCTTCCTGGATCCATACCAAGACATCATCATGAACAAGCACTTGCAGGTGTGCACTTAACGAGCTTTTTGAATATGTCTCCACGAGCAAAGACCATATGATAGATTGTGTATTTTTCAACAAAATAAGATGATAGATATCATGAAAAGTTATTTGAATTTCGACTATAATAATATGTAGTAGAGCAAAGACTCCAGGGTGAACGTTTACCTTCTTCTTCTCTAAATCTCTGAGCTCCAATTGGTGGAGGCTGTGACACACCCCGCTTGAGAGATGGTGCGACCGAGGCACGAAAAGAAGGAAGACGAACAGCCATTTGCTTTTGCACAGAAGAATACTGTTTAGCATTCACATACTTTTATAGTTAAATAAAACTACCAAAGCAGCCTTTAGAGATGTCAGATGGTACAGTAGATAACGCATGTTGGTTTCTTTTTGAACGGGTCAAAGTAGAGCCTGTGCAAGCCGGCAATATAGAAGTTGTCTGGTGGAGTTAAAATAATTGGATAGAATAAGCACGTCGCCTTTGGAGTTACGTGTTTGGACAAAGAATGACTCTGGCAACTTAGCTGTCAACCTTGATTTTCTTGCGCTTGTATTGGAATTTTAGAAATGAAAAAACATGATGTTCTACTTCGATCAAGAATAAAGTACGATATCTTCAAACCATTGCAAAAAGAATTAGTTTTGATTGTAGAATGGCCGCCCAACTAAAGATGTTTGTATTTTAAGTACCAAGATTGCCGACTATATTTTCCTTGTTTCGGAATAAATAGATAGGTATGATACATGGATAGATATGGATTGCCATAATTGTAGAATTATGCAGTGCGAAAACCTTAAATCAGCCGGCCTATTAATTCAATTCTCAAATCATAGTTACTTTTCTTTTAATTTTCTTTAAAGTTAGGTGCGAGTTTGTCCCAACTCCCCACCCCCCACGTTTCTTTATTTTTGGCAATACCAAACCCCCACTTTCATGCATTGTCCTCCACGCGTCACGACAAGAATGGGGCTTGTTCGCTAGATCATGTCTTTCGCTTGTGTGATTGCCGCAAGCGCCACGCTGCATGCCTAGCTTCTTCGACAGAAGACTTGCTTGTAACGAATCATTAGGGATGAGTGGAAAAAGATTCAAATTGCTAAATCAAATCGAATCAAACCATTTTTACCGATTTGGTTTGATTCAAAGTACTTTTTAAATTATTTTTAACACCTAGGATTGGGACAATTAATTGAAGTGTAAGGGGCTTTGTCATTCACGAGTCACTAGTTCAAATCACACAAACAATATTAGAAAATCAAATTCAAATACTTAAACTAAGAAAATTTTATGCATACTTCCTCCACAAGATTGCCATTGAGAAAGGCATTTTTTTACATTTATTTAGAGGAAAGTCATCATGTAAAAGGACCAATAGCAAGAAGACTACAACTAGAAGTAAGTCATGCAACTGAAGCAAAGGTCTCATCATAGTCAATGTCATATTCCTAAATGAAGCTTTTGGCTACAAGTTGAGCTTTGTAGTGTTTCACCATACCATCTACTTTAATTTTGATCCTATAAACCCATTTACAACCTATAGCAAACATTCCATAAAGCAAATCAACCAAATCCCAAGAACGAGATTTGTCTACGCTTGCAACTAATCTATCGTTGCTTGTTGCCAAAGATGATTAGTGCAAGGTTCTATATATGTGCAAGGCTCATGAAAAGAAGCAACAGTAAATTAACAATGGAAATCTTGAAGCCGAACAGAAGGTTGACTTCCCGGTGGAGCAAGGAATAGGAGAAGATGGATTGGCCAAGGATGGAGAATCCACAAATGGCATCATAAGCTGCTGAGGTGGGATTGCTAGAGGTACCTGCATCAAGATTAGGAGGAAAAAATTCAGAAAGGAAGATTCAAGTGTTTCATATTAAGGAAATAGATCCATTAAAGGATTGGTAAAGAAATGAACAATGGATGGGATTCGGAAAGGATGAACAAATGAGAACGTCTTGTGTTTTCCAAAGATAACATGACCAAACATGCGAAAATGATTAGAGACAGGATCCTAACATCTATACCCTTTATGCTCAATGTCATACTAGAGGAAAAACATAGACAAGCACAAGGTTCTAACTTTATACGTTCATTTGGAAGAAGATGGACAAAGCAAGCACTAGCAAATTCAAAGAAGAATGTAATTAGGAACACAGCTATACAAGCGATCACAAGGAGATATGTTACCTATAGTTGGTGATAGAGTATGATTAATAATGTATACGATAGTATGAGAAGCCTCTAGCCAATATTGTTCTAGATAAGATACTAAGATTAGATGAGTGCATACAACATCTAAGATGTGTTTATAGTTACACTCTGCTTGACCATTTTGTCGAAAAGTTCTTGGACAAGAAGTACAAATGGTGGTAAGGTTTTGAGATATAATTCTAATCAGTATGGAAAATATTGTTGTATGGGAAACATTGTGCTTTAATCATGACAACAAAATTATGATAGATGTGAGAATGTTTAGATCGATTTTTCATAAGATAAAATCATACGAAAAGAGAATGATCATTGACAAATTCACAAAATAGCAAGATCTTTCCGAAGTGAGAGTAAAAATGGGCATGGAGCCTTAGAGTTTGATTCACCGAGATCAAATGGTAAAGTGTGATGTTTTCCCAACTTAAATGGCAAGCAATCAAAATAATTATTTTCAATGGAACTTAAACTAACACTTGAAATCAAATGACCTCATCTAGAATAAGAAATATGACCCAAGAGAAAATGCCAAGTTTCAATTAATGCTATGGTAGCATGGGTTGTATTAGTGTTCGAAAGCTTTAAGGGGATGAGTTCAAATAATCGTCCCACTTTACGGCTTGTCAAAATTGCCTGTGATGTCCATAAATCCTGTACACTACAGCCATTGGAAGAGAAGGGAATGTCAAGATCAAGTTATAAAGAGAGTTTAAGAACCAAGAAATTGATGGGGTTGGGGAGTCTGATAGAGAAAAATAATACTCAAGCGTAGAAATAATTTGTTGTGAGCGGGTACTTCCCAATAGGTCACCTATCCTGTCATGTTAAAACAAATAATAAGGGTTTTATTGCTTTTAATGGCATATATGTGATTTTCATCACAATTATATATAGGGGCAATATCTTTTATAATTGTAACATTGAAGCTTGCAAACCTAAAACTTGTAACACAAATATTGATAACGAGATTGCCTTATACAACATTGTGGTTTTCCCCTTCCTGATTTTGGAATGGTTTTTCACATAAAAGTTCTCACTTGTTTTTCTTCTTTATTTTTCTCTTCAAATATTCACGTTCCTAATAGAAACTATCAAGTAATGACAGTGTGGACATCGAAACGTATCTTTTATGATTGACAATTAAATTATCTACTATATGACTAGTAGGTGCTTGTGAAGGTAATGACTTTGACTTAAAAAAAATTGGAGCCGGAAGAATGTGATTGCGATATGTAAAATCAAAGAACCATGAATCGGAACTACCTAGAGTAGGAAAAAGTGTTAAAAAAGTCCTAAACATTTTGCATTTATGTCAATTTAGTCCTAAACATTTTAGGGGTTGTTTGATAACGTGACAAACAATACCCGATTCTAATTTTTGTTCACGGGACTAGTTCGGGAACAGAATCGCATTTGGTAAAATTTTTGTTCTCGGGAACAAATTTGGAGTAGAATCAAGAATAAAAAAAAAGTTGATTCTTGTTCCAAAAATAAATTTGAGAATCAAAACCAACTCTTCTTCTTCTTCCCTTCTGCCATCCCGCGACCGCCGTCCACCACCGCCCGCCGCCTCCCGCCGCTGCCGCCCGCCGCCCGCCGTCCGGCGGTCCGACGAGCTCATCGAAGGCAAGCCCAGCCACCGGCGAGGATCAGCCGACGAGGGCCGGCCTCATCGAGGGTCGTTCGATGGAGGTCGACGGCTCTTGTTTGGCCGGCTGTCGGTCTGGCGACCGGCCACAAGAAGAAGAAGAAGAAGAAGAAGAATAGGAGAAAAAGGAAAAAAAGAAAAGAAAAAAGGAAAAAAGTAAAGAAGAAAAAAAAAGGAAAAAAGTAAAAAAGTAAAAAATTTATTTAAAAATTAAAAGAAATTAATTTGGAACAGAATGAATGAGCACGGTACCAAACACAATTCTATTCCATAATCAGAAATTTTGGACAGTTACCAAACGCATTATTTTACTCATAATAAGTTCTCGGGAACAAAATAAAAAAGAATCATTTCTTATCAGAATTTGTTCAAAGGAACAGAATCGTTACCAAACACGCTCTTATTGGTGCCAATTTAGTCATAAACATTTTCACTTGGTACCAATTCAATCTTTTCCGATTAAATTTGGCTGGATTTTACTAATGGAACACCGGTCGGTTGATGTGGCATGATCGCGTTAACATGGACAACTTTTAATTTTCTTTTTCCTTTTCTTTTTTTTTCTTTTTTCCTTCTCCTCCTCCTTCCTCCAACTGATCGATAGACTTCAGCGACCGGCCAAAGGCGATAGTCGGTGAGCAGTGACCACGAGGGTGGCCTTGCGTTGGGCAGTGAGGCTCGCTCTCACCGACCATGGGAGAGGCTCGACCTCGCCAACCTGGCGCAAGGCTACTCTCTCAGCGACCGGCTAGACGAAGGAAGAGGAGAAGGAAAAAAAAAATAAAAATTCAAAAATATTAAAATATTAAAATATTAAAATATTATTAAAAGTTGTCTACGTCAGCGCCGATCGTACCACGTCAGCCGGTCGATGCCTAGTCAACAAAATCTAACCAAAATTAGTCAGAAATGATTGAATTGGCACCAAGTAAAAATGTTTATGACTAAATTGATAAAAATGCAAAAAGTTTAGAACTTTTTTAACACTTTTCCCCCTAGAGTGAGACAAAGCAAAAGTACGAGGGATAGAGGAGCTAGAACTACTAGATTCTTAAAGAATGAAGCGTAGATCCTCTAAGGATTGAGTAACAGATGAGCTATTAGGGAAACCCTTAATGATAGCAACAATGGTTGTTGGGCGTGTAGGTGGAACTCTGTATTGGGATCGATTTTTTGTCCCCATGGATTTCCTAAGTTGTTGTTGATAACAATTGGATACAAGGTAATCATTTCGGTGATGGTGCACACAATATAATTTGCTTGATGAGGAAGTAGTAGGGTGGCAAGCATCTTCTCTATAAAAATAGACAAAATAGTGTGGTGCACCTTCAAAGTAGCGAGCCAAGTCTCCTCAATCAACAACTCTGAAACAATTGTCTCAAGATGAGATAATGGATCTCAATGTAAAAGTGAAGCTTGCACAAGTTCCAAACTCATTATTAAATGCCATAAAAGTTTTACAACATTTAACAAACTTACAACTATCGGCAACTACTTCCTATTGCCCCTCAAATAAGGCCAATTAATCCCTACCATGCATAGAGGACAAAAGTCGTTTATAGATTGACCAATCTTCCAATGCAGATGATATAGATTCTTTAACAACTTATATTGATCAGCAATATCCAAAGTGGAATAACAATTAGCAAGTAGATCTCACACTTCCTTTGTTATATTGAGATGATTAAACTAAAGCATGATAGATGGAATCAAAGTGTTTCAAAACCACATTCGGATTCGATGATTCTTGCTATCCTACTCGTCCGAATGCTCAACAAATTTTTCTCTAGTTTCTTCAATAGTTCTAGTAAATGCACAAATATCACTAGTGATGTAACTCCTTGTGTCCTCTCGAAAACTTGATTTTTTTTAGCCCAAGTCTTATGATGTTCATTTTATCCATTGAATGCACTTACTAGTTCAAAAGCAATAGAATGCATAAGGAATACCAAGAAACTAGTATGTGGATTGCAAATATGGAGAAATAACCCTAAAAATGGATTCATCATGTCAAAATACTTTAGAAATTGATCAATCAACTTCTGGTCAATGGTAAATAGTCAACGGTAGACAACAGTCAACAAAGGTCAACGGTAAATAATGACGTGGCAGGGTGACATGGCAGAGTGACATGGCAGAGTGACGTGGTAGAGTGACATAGCAGAGCGACGTGGCAAGCTAACGTGGCAACAATGACGTTAGCAATCACAGCTAGAGCGCTTGGTCACGTGCATTGCACATGAGCGAGTGGATCTCACATGTCGAAGCTTTCTTTAGCACATGAGCGACGTGGCAAACTTCCTTTATATTTTTATATTCGAATTTAATTCTACTTTATAATATAAATTATTTATATAAATATAAATATAAATATAAATATACATTTATTACATATTTTATGTATTTTAGTATTTTAGGTATATTAGTAAAATTTACTATTCAATAAAAAATTTATTAGAGAATGATGGAAATGGAAGAAAGATATTAAAACAGGATTTAATATAAAATAGGAAAATAAAGTAAAATAAAGCAAATAAAAATAAAGTAGGAAAGAGTGTCGCGAAAGATTTTTACTATATCCGTTCGTCAAATTTTTGGTTCATTTATACTAATATACTTTTATACCACAATATACATGATATGATGTGAATATATCTGACTTTATTACTATAATCACCAAACAGTTGATAAAATATAGAAAAATCCATGGATTTCATATTTTATCATATTCATTCCTATCTTTGTTAGAAATTATGACGACCAAACATAGCTTAAGAGATTTAGGGTGCATTTATTTCACTAAAAAAATTCATGATAAAAGAAAATATTTTCCATGAAGGTCGTAATTTATGTGGTAGATTAGGAAAAATGATTTCATTGCGGAAAATTACCAAAAAAGTCCCAACCATATTATAATTATGTTGATTCAACCCTAAAATTATGTTTTTCTTAATTGAGTCATAAACTTTTTACAATTGTGTCAATTCAGTTCACCTAGTCAAATTTGGCTAGTTGATGTTGATGTGGACATCGGCCGGTGTCGGTGAACAATTTTTTAATAATTTTTTATTTTTTCGAATTTTTTAATTAATCTTTTATCTTTGCTTTTTTTCCTCTCTCTCTCTCTCTCTCTCTCCCTCCCTCCCTCCCCCTCTCTCTCCCTCCTTCCTTCCTCCCTCTCCTTCTTGTCACTAGGGCTAGAGTGGAAGGTCGGTCGCCGAACTCAAGCGGCTGGCCATTGACAAGCTCGCCTCATTGTCACTAGGTAAGGGTGAGCTCACCTAGAGACCAGCAAGCTTGACCTTACCAAATCTCAACAAGGGTGAGCTCACCCAACGATTGGGGAGGTCGAGCCTTGCAGTCACTAGCTAAGACCCAAAGAAGACAAAGAAGGAGCGAGGAGTATCCATTGACAAATTTGGGATGGTGTTGCAAAACATGGATAGCCCGAGCTCATGGCGGCGAAGAAGCCCTTGTTTTGATTCTTCTTCAAACTCCAAATCCCTAAGGCGAGCCTCGTCGATGGCTAGGTGAGCTCCCCCTTGCCTAGATCCAGCAAGATTGGGCTCATCGATCCACTACCAAGGTTCGGCCTCGCCAATGGCTGGGTAAGCTTGTCCTCGCCTAGTGACGGTGACGTGAGCTCACCATTGGTCGGCTGCCTAAGTTCGACAATTGGCCTTCCCCTTTGGCCGATCATCGGAAGAAGGAGGAAGGAAAAAAAAAATGAGAAAGATAAAAAGATAAAAAAATTAATTCAAAATTCAAAAATATATAAAAAAATATTAAAAATTTATCCGTATGCGAGGCCAAAGCATCCATGCTAATGCCAGCTATCCAAATTTGGCTAGATGGACTGAATTAACACAATTTCAAAAGGTTAAGGATTAAAATGGCCAAAAAAAAAAAGAAAAAAATTACGACTAAATCGGCACAATTATAATAGGTTTAGAACTT
Source organism: Eucalyptus marginata (assembly GCA_014182565.1). Classification (NCBI taxonomy): domain Eukaryota; kingdom Viridiplantae; phylum Streptophyta; class Magnoliopsida; order Myrtales; family Myrtaceae; genus Eucalyptus; species Eucalyptus marginata. Next base: position 19,851,669 of record CM024594.1, read on the forward strand.
TTTTGATAATTTTTCCGATTCATTCTTATAAGAAGAGGAAGTCATTTTTCTTCAATCTAAGTTTGTCATTTTTTTAGTTCATGGAAAATATTTTTCGTAGATCAATTATTTTTTCATTATCCAAATACCAAAAAATTGAAAAATAATTTCCTAGAAACAATTCTCCTTCAAACAAGCAGCACGAAAATCTCATGATGAAAGAAAATTTTTTTTTTTTTTTTTTTGAAATCATCTTCAAGGAATACGGTCTTTTTTCCCTTATTTGGCAATATTTATCAATATTTATGGGAATTAAATTAACTTATTGGAAGACAATTCCCGTGGGTTAGTCTCTTTATTAAGATCTTTAAAGTTCTTTTTCCCCCAAGGCATATATCAAATTTGAAAACCGTACATGAGAGAGGGATATTTAAAAGAGTTGCACTGGTCCTCAGCCTTGCAAGACTAACACCAAACTGAACTCTTTTTATTAGGAAAACACTTTCCTCTATTTTAGCAGGGGAAGTCAATTTTTTCCCATTCTATGCCGCAGAGTTTTCATTGACGAAAAATGAATGAAAATTGTTTCCAGAAGAATACTTTCAAAACACACCCTTAACAAGGAATCATCTTATTTTGATTATAATTATGTCACTCGTCCGATATTGTGTGTTCACCTTTTATAATTACAATCGTGGATTTTGTTGAAGTTTATTGCCCAAATTGTGAGATTACAATTTAATTTTCCGTAAAATAGAGAAAAACAAATAAATATGGATAGAAAGTACAAACAATAAATGGTCACATTATTCGATAGCCAGCTATAAATGCCATTGAAGACATGTTTTGTGCTGGAAAGTCGAGGAAAACCTTGGCCGAATATGAGATGAATTGATCAAAGCATAGAAATCTCCGTTGTGCTTTTGTTTACCTTATTTAACCAATCCCATTGCTCGTAACAAACTAAAACGCGAATTCTGTCAGAAAAATCGCCTAAATACTTTCATGAAATAAGTGACAACATTGTTTGATTTGTACATATTTTAGTAAAAGTGGCTCCTGTGCAATTAAGAGTGCCAAAGATGAACAAGAGAATTGGAGAACCATGGTCGAAGGGAGGTGGTCCATCGCTCAAACTAGATCCAACGATGGCTGATGATGCATGCAGAGATCCCTGATTTAGATACCTCAATCATGTCCATGACCTATGTACGAGGATTGATCAATCGACTAACGCTTTGCCACAGTTTGTGTTTCTTCGGAGCTGAAAATCCTCTCTCGTACTCGTTTTCCCTAAAAACATGGCATTATTGTAGTATCGGATGGCTCTTGCTATGTATAAAGAAAATAACATATGGGAAAATTATTCAGTTAGTTCCAAACCTATTATATAGAAACTAATTCAATTCTCAACTTGTCAATTATGTTAACTTAGTGCTACACCTTTACATGAAATTCCAATAGTCAATTTTTGCCGGAAATCAATAACATGGTAGTTCAGTTGTTGCCAACCATCTTATGTAATACACTATCACGTGAGTGATTTCCGATGAAAATTGATTGAGAGGATTGCATTGAAATTTTGCACAAAGATTTAGGATTAAATTGGCAAAATTGAAAATTTTAAAACTGAATTGGCATCCATTAAATATGTTTAGGACTTATTGGACAATTTCCCAATACACAAATGTTGTCCACTTATTCATGGATACGGGCACAGGATGTCCATAATATAAAGTGGACATGAGGTGAACTTTAATCTGTTCCCGTCTTGCAAGAGCTGGACCCACTCGTAAAGACACATGTCCTCAAAGCTCCTCCTTTTCTTATTACTGAAGGATCAAAGAGAACTGCATTATTGTTCATGCTTAAAAACCTTTTCAATTTTTCAACCTGTTATATTTTTTACTCAATTTTCCTTTTTTATTTTTTATTTTTATTTTTATGTTTCCTTATTGCAAGCTCAAATTGAGAGACAAAATCATAAGAGATCCCACAGAATCAATTTTCTTGAATATAAAGAAAGAAAAAATAAATTAGATACCGAAATATAAATAATTATAAGTAGAAAATATTAGCACTTGCTAAAAAGAAATCATTAATATCATTATATAGGTCTATTAAATCTAAAAGATGAAAAAACACATGACACATTGGCTTTGCAATTGATAACAAATATACTTGTGCAATGAATTGGCTTTTCAGCCCTTTCGCTCAAATTAAATTGCTTTAAAAGGACTCTCACATCCCCTAAAATTAAAATCAGTTATATCGATTATGCAAAAAAACAAATGAAGTAAAGAAAAGATCAAAATAATGAATTAGTAGAGAAAATTTTTTTACCTTATTAATCCAAATCTTGTAGATGAAGATGTGTTGGGACCTAAAACATTACAAAATCAATCTTAGGATCACATGAGTCGAAGCTAAAGTCAAATAATGATTTTCAATCAATTTTTATAAAAATTTTACCTAATGTAGCTTCAACGTTTGGTTGGTTCATTGAGAAGATTCCCATGACCACGAGACATTTGACCCTATATCATTTCATAGGGATAAAAAGTCAATCTATCACAAGGTATTTTATTTCAAAATAAAATAATAACATATTCCAGCAATGATTGAAAACCCTTGATTTTGTCTTGATTGCAAATCAAATTTTGAGAATAGCTACATCCCATGATCCCATGATCCTGAATCGATCTTACCTAGGATTGCAAATCCCAAGTTTGTCTATGAAGAGCAGATCTAATTGTATTCATGTCTAGAATTGATTTCTTTTGTGTAAGACTAATCGATAGGGCCTCATTGGTAAGTGCTACAAGATCTCGTACATTGGAACCCATGGTTATGGACCTAAATCCATTAGTATAAAACATTTTCTTTTCCAAGTGAAATCCCCTAGTATATGAAAGGGTGAAAAAGTGCTTTTGTTATTGTGGAATAAGAAGCCTTCCCAATTGAGTGAAAATCAATAAAAGTCCTTGTACCCTCGTGTGACATCCCAAATTTTTAATTCTGTTTTTTTGAATGAATCGGGTATTTCATTGACGTGTCTATAGGGTTATTTTCAGAGCCGATCACTCTCAAGATACCTAGACTATTTGGGGAAACCTTTAAGAAATTTTAAGGCAAATAGACTTGAGAATTCAACTAGGAATCGGCTTCTCAACCGTGTCTATCTTTAGAAGCTATTACGCACAGTTAAAAATCGATTTGAAATTAGAGATAGACTGGATCAACAAAGATGTGTGGCTAATCGTGGGTGACACCACTAAATTGGAAAATTCTCGTCGACCGGCATTAGACTGATTTTCTTATTGTTTTGATACCCTGTGTCCGTATTTGGATCCTTGGGATTTTCACGACAACCGAGAGTAGCCAATGAGTCGGGTGGGTTCATAGTGGTTCGAAGAAAATCGACCACGGGTCATTTGCATTTAAAAATATCTGAAGGTTACCCGGTAGCCTAGGTCACGCTAAAAACGCATCGAATAGAAATTAACCGCCAATTCAAGTCCGATTTCGAAATTGAAGTTTCGGTCACGTCATGATAAATTTTAGGAGTGTCAACTCGTCTCAAAAGATTTTTGGAGATCCCGAGATTTTTACGAAAAATTGGTTCATATGCCGCGGAAAATCAACGGAAATTCAGACGGGCTAAATTAAAGGAAATTTGGACTTGCAAGTCGAGCTATATGAGGGGGACTCGTAGAAATTATGTGGTTTTTTTTTTACATTAAAATCGGACGACGAATTGGAGAGAATTTCAAAGAAATTGAGGTCCCGATTTGAAGAATTCGGAGCTAAGGAGAAGGGTTGGAATTTTAGCAACAATTGGTCTATTATATGGACTTTAGTTGCTAGAAAGTAATAGGGGGGACTCATAGGATACACATGGAGGTCTTTTAGAGAACATGCAATCAATTTAAATTTAAAGGATAAGATTGCTTGATTTTGGGCCCTCATCACCAACTTCTTCAGCACTCCAACGCCAACTGCCCACCGCTTCTTCGAGCAAGACCTGCTTCAGCGAAGGACTGGCTGCCTCTCTATTCATTTCACATCCGCGCGTTTCAAGCTTCCCTCATTTTTTCCCTCAATTTCCTCGCATCACTCCACTCCACCGAACTTCCCCTGCAGCAACGACCGATTCTTCTCTGCCACCGAGAAGCCCAGCCCACCGATTCCCCTCTGCTGCCACACGTCCACGAATTGTGCTCTCTCGGTCAAGCCAGCGAATTCCCCACTTCGTTGACCGAAGACCACCGATCCTTCTGCTGCAGCTCCTGGCCCCAACACCACAACCGGTCGGCCACCAGCATCCACCGAAGAAGCCCCCTTCATTGACGCCAGCAGGCCGCCCCATCTCCACGCGTCCTAAATTTTCACAGCAGAATCCGTCGGTCTCGTCTGCCACACGTCCAAGGCTGAAGCCTCTTTGGTCAACAAATCGGTGCCCCTCCCACCGTGTGTGCCCATCGTTGACCAGCAGCATCCACCGAGAATTGCCGTCCACCGAAGCCTCATCCACGCGTCTTCCCTCAGCTTCAGCAACGTCGAAGCTCCGCCAGTAGCTGCTCCTCCACGATTCTTAATTCCTCGGTCAGCCCACGTCACCATCGAATTGTTTCCTCCGAAGCTGAGTCTTCGTGTTCAGCTCGTGCCTTCCGCGTCCAGCAGCCCAGCGGAGAACAGGCCCACGTGATCCACCGAATTTCAGCTGCGACAGCCCAGGCCAACAACTTGCACAGCTCAGTTCATTTGTTTCAGCCTCACGTTCAGCCCATTTGGGCAGCAAATTCAGCTCCAAAGCCCAGCAGTTTTCGGCCCAAATTGCAGCCTTCAAGCCCAGTTTTTGAAGCCCACGAAGTTGCAGCTCAATTGAGGCCCAAGTGAATTTCGCAAACCTAGTTCAGCGAGGCCCAATTTTAGCAAATCAATTGAAGACCGGCCCGCAAAGAAAGCCCATTTGCAGTCAAGCTCAAGCAAGAGCGAGCTCAGCCCAGTGCAAGAACAAATCTCAGTTGGGCTGAGATTTGTTGGTCCCAAGTCTAAGGCCCGGTCCAAGCCCGTCGGTATTGTCAAAAGTCCGATTTCGGCCGTCATCGCGGTGATTCGGTTCCCACTTTTACCAAGTGAGTTTTACTCACTAATACTTTCTTAGTTTGCTAATTATACTTAGGGTTGGTTAGATTTAATTAAATGCAATTAGGTGGTTAGATTAATTTAGATAAATTAAATTAGTGACTTATTGACGCATATTAGGTGGTTAGATTTAGCCATTAATGAATAGAAATGTTCTATTATTTATTGAACGAGTCTCGGTAATTTTTCGGGCTCGTCTCGGGGTCCAATTTGGCATTATGGGCCTAAATTGGATTTTTAGTATTTATTTATTTTTCGAAATTGATTATTTAATTATTTATTGAAATTCAACCGTTTATTTAATTGAGACCTTTTTTTTGTCTTAAATTGATTTAATTGATTTTAAGATTCATTCCTAAATTGATTTAGAAAGTGATTTTAAGATTCATTAAATTGAATCTGAAAATGGTCGGGTGGGACCGTAAAGCTATTAAATCTTGAAAATGGTCGGGTGGGACTGTAAAGCCACTAAATCTTGAAAAGGTCGGGTGGGACCGAAAAAGCCATTAAATCAGAAAGGATCGGGTGGGTTTTAAGTAAAAGCCACTAAATCTAAGGAAATTTCTTGGTGTGAGATGAATGACCTAAAATGGCCTAATCGACATGTGATCGACTAGGTCGATTTGATCGGTGATGTGATTGTTTGAGTACCTATTGAACTGTACTAATATGCAGATGGAATATGAGGCCAAGGTAAGTCCTCTGACTCATGCTGTGCTTAGGCAACCGAGTAGTGTATTGGTTTACTAATCGAGTCTTAGGGGGTAGAACTCGTTGAGACGTGGTCTCATTGGTTATTGAATAACCATTTCAGGACCCTGAGTAAGAGCTGAAGAGGAGGAACCGGAGAAGGAGAACACTAATGTGAAACCTGAGGAGAAGAAAGATTTTTGAAGAAGAAGATGATCTAGAGAGGGATCTTAAGTACCACCTGGATGTGGATTGAGATCCCATCCCTTTTGTGAACCCTATCTTAATGTAAATATGTGTGAGACTTATATGCTATAAATAGTATTATAAATATATTATAGGTTGTGCTGTTAATAAAAGTGTGGTTGTGAATTTCAATATGAAAAATATGACCTGCTTTTCTATCCCATTGTTTTATTGTCTAGGGATTTGTAACTGTTTCCGCATGCGTAATAACTTGAAAGGGTCGACGATAAATAGTCCTAGGATATCACACTTTAAAATCGACCAAGGTAAGGATGGGCGCGTGCCCGAGGATCGGGGCGTGACACCTCGTCTTGGTATTGTATTCATTAATTCAAGATGCTACGACACATATTTTCAAATAATTTTACATAATTATTGAAAAATTATTTGGAAACGCCATGCCATACAGTCCAAATTCACGGGAGAGCCAACGTGCGTCAAGTGATCCAAGGTTGTTTTCTTCAACAAGAAAGTTCATATGCATTAATTTAGTAAAGGACTTTGCTAGGATAATAATTTTTTGTCTAGAATAATAACATGTTATAAGCTATAAATTTTTAGAGGAGCGGACCTCACAACAATTTCTAATTATTTGTTATTTTGTTTTTGTGGCCCAAAATAAGTTGTTATTCTCATAATAGATTGAGGACAGTCACTAAGCATTTCTCTTTAGCAAACTAGTATTAAGCTTAAAACAAATATATATAAATATCACATCATGTTAACTATAATTATTTAGTGAAAATTTCTTAAGCTTTTAAAGTCTATTGTTTGATATAAACAATAACAACAATGTATATTTAATGCAAAATAAATAAATCTACCTTTTTATATGCTTTTCATTTGGGTTTTTCAATTGGATTCTTGAATCGATTTTCTTAGTTGTGTGAATATTATCACTTTGATTTGTTTCTTATATATCAACCAGTTTCAATTTGTTTCTTATGATTTTATCTATCAATTGAGCTTGCAATAAATTTTTTTTTACAAATCTCTAAAAGCAAAGGAAATGTAGAGTCAAAATTTGAAACCGGTAGAGGAAGTTTACCGGTTTTCTAAAAAATTCTCGTGCCCCACGTTTGACTGTCACTCCATCATTTTACGGAGGACGATCATCTTAGCATTTTCATTATCCAAATGAAAATAAATGCAAATAAAAAAACTGTCTTAAACAAAATTTAATAGGTAACAAACAAAACAATCGAAAAGTCGGATCATCCACCGCAATCAAGAAAAACAAGTCTATATCACGAGTCGACGTAAAGATGTTCTCATATACTTGATGCGCATGGGTACAATTGCCTTCACTGTTTTCTTAGCCAGGCAGAAGATCAACGTGCATAATTGAAGGCAGATGTTTAGGGACGGATCTAGACATAGAGACTTTGTAAACTGTCGGAGTGGAAGGTAAACTTCTGTAATTGATCTATTTTTTCGTAATCTTATTATGATAACGATTTCCACAATCGATGTCATTTAAATAGTTTATTATAACAAAAGTGAGTTAAAATTTACATCAGCCAACAATGGATGTTACTGGAGAACTTCAGGGGGGCGAAGTAATACTACTGGTCATTCAATGACGAGTTTTTCAGTGTCATCTAAGTTTAGCAGGGTATTTATCTGATCCTTTCGATGTACTAGACTGCTTTCTTCATATTTTACAGAATATAGGAAAAGAGATTCCTCTCCATAGTTATTCGCCTGGGGGTATGCACCTGAGCGCGTGTTTGCAAATTCTCGAATCTGTGTTTATATAAATCTTGCGGCATTGCGTATATTTCTAAAGATTATAATATTTGTTGATTTCCTTATCTTACTTTACTTTTGAAATTATGTTAGAATATTAGGTGATCTGTTTCAATTTTTTGTAGTTATCATTTAGATATTTAAAATTTTCTTATAGGCTTATTCACTTCCTATTTCAAAGTTAAAATTTGATAGGGTTTATTACATATAAATAGATATACGTTCTCTTGTACTTTAGCTCATCCTTCGATAAATAAATGAAGAACAAAGAGTTTTCTCTATTGTGTGATGTTCGTGCATGCCGTCGTTAGCGTTGCAATTGTTTGTTTATGTGTGCGAATTCTCATCCATGCTAACACTCATTTCTATTGCGCCAACAACCCCATTGTTTACTTGTGTTTATTTATTCACAAGGTTGTCCTAGAAAAAGTCCTAAACCTTTTGCCTTTGTGGCGATTTAGTCCTAAACATTTTTTTAGTGCCGATTTAGTTTTAAACCTTTTTACGTTGTGCCAATTCAGTCATTTCCGGTCAATTTTGGCCGGATTTTGCTGATCGGACGCCAGCCGGTTGACGTGGCCGATCGGCGCGACGTGGACAACTTTTAATAATATTTTAATATTTTTTATTTTTTTCTGTCTTCTTCCTACGGCCAGTCAAGGAGGTCCGGCGACCGGCCGAGCCGGAGGCCGGCGAGGGCGAGGCCGACCTCGCCGGCCACCTCGCGGGCGAGGCTCGAGCCTCACCGGCCATGGTCGAGGCTCGCCTCGTTAGATCCGGCGAGGGGGAGCCTCGCCCATGGCCGGATCTGGCGAGGTCGAGCCTCGCCGGCCATGGGCGAGCCTCGCCGGCGATGGGCGAGCCTCGCCTCGTCGATCCGGCGAGGGGGAGCTCGCCCATGGCCGGCGAGGTCGGCTCGCCCGCCGGCCTTCGGCTCGGCCGGTCGCCGGACCTCGGTGACCGGCCGGAGGAAGAAAACAGAAAAACAAAAAAATAAAAATATTTAAAAATATTTAAAAATATCTAAAAATTTAAAAATATTAAAATATTATTAAAAGTTGTCCACGTCAGCGCCGATCAGGCCACGTCAGCCGGCCGGCGTCCAGTCAGCAAAATCCGGCCAAAATTGACCGGAAAGGACTGAATTGGCACAACGTAAAAAGGTTTAGGACTGAATCGGCACCAAAAAAAGGTTTAGGACTAAATCGGCACAAAGGCAAAAGGTTTAGGATTTTTTTGGCACTTCTCCCAGCTCAAAGTATTAATGTTTCATCGGTAAATTAGATATCAATCTATGAATATCTCTCTTTGTGCATTGTGCTCCATATTTTATGATCCTTGGCAAAGATTTCTAAGGATATTCTCACAGATCTAGTCACATTAACAGCTGGTTACGTTAGGGACCGCGGACATGTCTTAAATACAAGATATGCAGGGACGGTTGACGTTGTAGCATATCGCCATCTTGCTTTTGTTTCATCGTTTGGTTACGAAGATTGTTGGCTCTCTCAAGAAGATCCGTGGAGTATGCAATGCATGCCTTTTTAATTAAGAAATATATAATTTAATTGCTGGTGCATTTTCTACTTTTAGGATGTAACTAGACAAGGTAGTAACTGATTATAAGTGCTAATGTAAATCCAATAGGGTTCCCAAAAATACCCAAGAACAACTACATGGATATCAAGTTCGGCGCCAGTTAAACTGCGAACACTAAGAAATCGCTAGCAATTATAGAGTCTTGAATTCTGTGAGCTCAACCTGCTCTTTTTTTAGTCAAACTATACAGAACTTTAAGGAGGGAGGGAGAGAGAGAAAGAGAGAAATTTACAAGAAAAGGTCGTGAAGTTGACTCAAATGGATGAATATGGAAGCTAAGCACAGGAAGAATGCACAAGCGATGTTTGTTAGGCCGATGTTTCTGCAAACTAAGAGTAGGATTTCAAAGAACTCCGGCCTTTGTGCGTGATTTCTCCGCTTGGATATGGAATAGCATCCAGACTGGGCGTAGTTCCACCCAAGCTCGCTTCTGCAACACCTCTCTAATCTCTCCTTTATCTTCACTTCGTCAATCGTCTTCCTTAAGACGCTCAAATTCGCATCGACAAGATTGCTGGATGATGATCTCCCTGGATCTACACCAAGACATCATCATGTATAAACACTCGTAGGTGCACACCTAACGTGTTGTTTTCAATGTGAGCCATGACAAGAAAAGGAACTATAACTTTACAGCGATCCAAGACTGCTAGAGATTGCATATTTCGACAAAGTAAGATCATGAATATCATGAAAAGTTCTGTGACTATCTACGATAATGATATGTATTGCAGAGAACGTTATAGGGCCAAATCTAGGGCAAATGTTTTACCTTCTTCTTCTCTGAATCTCTGAGCTCTAACTGGTGGAGGCTGCGATACACCGCGCTCGAGAGACGGCGCGACTGAGGCACGAAAAGAAGGAAGGCGAATAGCCATTTGGTTTTGCACAGAAGAATACCATGCAGCATTGGCATAAACCCCGTTTTATAGCTAAATAAAACTATCAAAAGCAACCTTTAGAAATGTCAGATTTGTCGTCACGGGGTACAGTAAATCTCCTCCATACACACGGAACACAAGTTGGTTTCACTTTTGATCGGGTCAAAATAAAGCCTGTGCTTGCAGACAATATAAAAGTTCTCATCTCGGGTGGGTTGAACCTTGGAAGTCTACGATCACCCAAAAGCAAAAAACTAATTATTATTATGATAATATATGAAGCCTTGTTGTCTCTAGCGAGTAAAAGAGTTCCAATACGTGAATAACGATTAATAAAATGTTCTAGAAGCGATGTAATGATACTAAATGTCTTCTGCAAATCGATTGGATAAAGTAAATACGTCGCTTTTGGAGTCACGCATTTGGAGAAAGATGTTGGAAGATACGCGAGAATCTTCTAGATATTATTTTGATTAAGATTGATATATGAAATCAATCAAAATCAATTTAATATTGGATCTGATTTGTAGATTATTCGGTTGCCTTTTTCTTGTATATACTTTGTACTATAATATTGGTCTTGTACATTGAGTTGGTCAGTAATATGATATACAGAAAAATTCCCCTCATTCTTCTATGTTCTTCCTCCTTGCCTTCGTTTTCTTGCTTAGTTTGCATGGTATTAGAGCACGGTTGTGCGTCTGATTCTTGCTTCCGCCCTCTCTAATTGCCTATTGGAAGAAACAAGCTAACCTACAAAATAGCGTTAGCACTCCAATGTAGGAATCAGTCTCTTGAAGATTAATTTTTTGAAACTAATGAAGGAAGGAAAGGGATTTTTACCACCACCATGGCCGATGATTAGGTCCCTATGGAGACACCTACCTTAGAAATACAAGACTCCGTGCAGAATAGCTGCTGGAGCTCAAGGCCAGCCCATTACAGGTAAATTTCTCCAATGGCAACCCAATCCGGGGTAGCCTACTTTGGGCCAACCATACTAGTGGGTGCCATTTCCCATGTATTGTGGGCCAACCCCAAATTTTCCTTTTTCAGGAGTCCAGATTCGAAGAGACAACGTCCAACCCAATGATGGCCCACCATCCACAAGCGGGGCAAGCTTGTTAGAAGGCACTAGATCTTCTAATGCAGTTGAAAACCCTAACGGGTCGGGCGAATCACATGCAAGAATACCAAGCGAGTTTATTCCAAGTCAATCTGCAAATCACTACCCGGGATTTCCACTCAGATATTTGCCGCTCCTCATCACAGCCGCCATGGGTTGCCTAGAACTCGGCGACGCACTATACGTCTCCACTTGCCGATGGACCGAAGTTGCGGCTTATCAGCCACCTTCTCACAGGGCCAGAGAACTACTCAAATTGGGTGCGGGAATTTTGGCGAGCCCTCGTCACGAAGGATAAAGACAGATTCATCGACGGAACTATTCCGATTCCGATTGACGAAAGAATGGCATAGCAATAGAAAAAATGTAATCAGTTAGTTAGGACATGGATAGGAAATTGCATAAGCCTGAAAATCACCGTCGGTTTGCCTCCCATAGAAGACTCGAAAATCATTTGGGATAGCATCAAGGAAATGTACGGGAAATTAGATCGGGCCAAAATATTCTCGCTACATCAAGCCCTCATAGAGTTAAAGCAAGGAAACATGTCCGTAACGGCATGTTTCAACAAGCTTTTCAACACTGGAATGAGCTGGAAGCGGCTGAGGAGAAACTCGAAAGGCCCGAGGTGACCCTTCAACAGTACAAGGCAATGAAAGACAGAGAAAAAGCTCCTCAATGAAACTTACCTTACTTTCAAGTCACAAATCCTAGCTATGGAGCTTGCACCTTCCCTTAACCGAATCTTTCAGCTGGCGATGCAGGAAGAGAATTAGCGTCTTACCTTGTCGGAGCACACAAAGAAAGCCGAGAGCCTGGCGCTAGCGGCAAGAGGCGAAAGAGGGCAGAAAACCCTAGAATGAGAGAAGGAGAGGCATGATTTGCTAGGGTTTGCAAGAGAGCAGCGAGCCTTTAAAGGCTTTGGAATCGACGGCCTAGATCAATCACAGCGATCCGACGATTCTAAGGACACCCACAATCTGCCAGATCTAGATGGCGGTAATGGATTCAAATCCAAGGTATCCAATGATGCTCATTTTTCAAAAAATTATGGGCCCACTTTGAAAAACAAAGGGAAATTATTTTTTGAATATTGCAAGTGGCCCCACCACACGATCAAAAATTGCTGGAAATTACATAGTAGACCTGGAGAAAAAGAAAAAAAAAAAAGGAAAGCAAATATCGCAGCGGCCTATCAACTTATAAGATCAATAGGTGCAAATTTAAATCAACCTATCACACATGGGAAATATCAGCAATTGATGCAGGCGTTGCAGAAATTAGATATTCCCAACAAAGGAAGTAGCTTCACAGGTATATATTATTGCCTGATAAACACCATATCGAGAAATGCCTGGATTATTGATTTATGAGCCAGTGACCATATTACATGTCATAAGAGTTTATTTTCCACTATTCATGAAGAATTGGATAATCCTACTAGTGTGCAACTAAGAAGCACCGACACTCTTCAGAAGCTTTCGCGTCGTGTCCGACACTCCGACACGTGTCTAACACGTTCCGACACACTCCGGCACATTCCGACATGCGGTCAACGAGTGTCAGGAAATCCGACACATGGTAAACTCTTCCCGACATGCTCCGACATGCAAGTCCAAAATTCCGACAGGTGATTTCGACATGCACGGTGTCAATTTTAAAAAATTTCAATACTTGAGGGGTCAAAATACAAATATATGAAAAAATAATAAAAATAATAAAAATAAAGGGGAAAGAAGAAAATTCTCACTCTCAAGTTTTTCACTTATAAGTTTTGACATTCCCATGAGTGACAATGGAACACCCCTCTTCTCGCCGGCGTCGCTCCGCCGCCCCCAAAGACTTAAAGTTGTGATTTTTTTTTTTTTTGGCTTCTTTCCACCTCTCGCAATCGTCGCCTGTAAGTTATCTCTTTTGGTATATGTCATTAATTTTGTAAGTTATTATTTACATTTTCCATGGTGATTTTCATTTTTCTCGAACCTTGTTTTGCAGAGGAACTCCAAGCTAGTCTATATCATGAACTCCGAACTCTGTCTAGGACTATAAGAAATCTCACTAATTTCTGACAAGTGTAAGAAAACATAACATGTTCCTTCAAATTTACTCTTTTGTGTTTGCAATTTTTGAATTTCTTATTCAATCTCTGTCAAATTAAAACAATGAATAATATTAACAAATGTTGAATTAATATTTTTAGTATAAATTAATTATATGCTCTTTTTATTATTTATTTTTGCATTTATATATAAAAATATATTTAATATATAACGTGTTGGAACGTGTCGGAATTCTCTATTTTTTGAGAAATAATATGTCGGCGTGTCATGTCATCTCGTGTTGCGTATCACGTGTCCATGTCGGTGTTACATAGGTGTGCAATTGCCGAATGGAAATATTACTCATGTCACTATAACAGGGACAGTAAATCTTAGCTCCCAGATTATTCTAAAAAATGTCCTTTATGTCTCGGACTTTCAATTTAATCTTATTTCCATGTCTGGAGCCTGTAAGGAAAATTCATGCCGAGTTCTTTTCAATGTTGATACTTGTTTCTTTTAAGCCCTTTCAACTGGCAAACTGATGGGCTTGGGTAATCTCTCTGAAGGATTATTTTTTTGGACTAGTTTACCAAAAGATCTTGATTTATCCAACATTCCTTATAATAAACAATTATTGTGTAATTTGACTACCAATGATGAAAATTTTCTCTTACATTCCAGATTGGGCCATAGTTCTTCATTTCCTCATCCTCAATGTCATATTTGTCCGCTTGCAAAACAGTCACGTGCCCTTTTTCCATTGAGCAAAAATCGTACAAATAGTGTCCTTTCATTACTTCATATTGATGTCTAGGGACCTTATCACACATCGAATCATGATGGGTTCCGATTCTTTCTCACTATTATGGACGATTACTCAAGAGCCACATGGATTTTTCTCATGCAATCTAAAGGTCAAGTTTTATCCAATTTGAGGACCTTTCTTTCTTTGTCGAAAACCCAATTTGGAAAATCTGTGCAACGGATCCGGATAGACAATGGAAGGGAATTTTCAATCACGAATGTGCTGCCCTATTTTCATCTCAAGGGATATTACATGAAAGCTTGTGTACATATACACCACAACAGAATGGAGTAGTGGAACGGAAACATCGTCACTTGTTAGAAGTTGCACGGGCCTTGAAATTTCAAGCCTTTATTCTAGACAATTTTTTGGGGGATTGTGTATTTACTGCAACTTACTTGATCAATCGCATGCCGACCAAGGTACTTGATGGATGAACTCCTTTTGAGTTACTTTTTGGAAAGAAACTAAAACCGAGTCATTTAAAAATCTTTGGGTGTTTGTGTTACGCCACAATAGTGGGACCTAGGGATAAGATGGGTTCTCATGCTCACCGTTGCATATTTATGGGATATCCCAATCTACAAAAGGGATACCGAGCATTTGACCCATTCACAGGAGAATTTTTTGTTAGCAGAGACGTCTTGTTCTAGATAAATGTTTTCCCATTCGCTGCACAAGAATCAAGCATAGACAACAGGGGGCATTCTCATCTTTCTCATATTGAGGAAGTCTTCGATAATCCATAACATGTTCTGTTTCCCTCACCAGAGAATGCAAGGAATCCTTCGGCATCTAAATCAACCACGGACATGACTCCTCCCATGGAAGTGATAGACCAGAGTTCTGATGATGTGGTTACTAAAGACTCGTGTCACACCCCGATCCTCAGGCACGCGCATATCCTTTACCTCGGTCGATTTTAAATGCGATATCCAAGGACTACGTATTGCCGACCCTTTCTTTTTAATGCGGAAGCAGAAGCATAAAATAAATTCCCAAACAATAAAACATTGGGATAGAACAGTAGGACTAAATTTCGAACCTTTAAAAACATCCACACTTATAATATTGCAAACCAGTGCACATATATACAAGGTGAACTATTAACTCAAATTCAACTCAAGCCGGTTTAAAAACAAGGTTTACAAGTAGGGGTAGGGTTCCACAAACTATAGATCCTCGTCCTCCTCTTTATCATCCTCCACACTCCAACTAGAGCCTTCAGCAGACTGCACCAGACTTTCGAGATCTTCAAAATCCAAGTCTGCTACATCTAGGGACATGAAATGGTTATTCAATAACCAATGAGACTACGTCTCAGCAAGTTCTACCCCCTAAGACTCGATTAGTAAACCAATACACTATGGGCTGCCTAAACACGCACAGGTCAGAGGACTTACCTTGGTCTCAGATTCCACCTACAAGTCAGTACAATTTAATATCAGCACCCATTTAAACCATATGGATCGAATTATCGATCAATCGAACTAGTCGATTACATGTCACCCAAATCATATATTCCCCACGATGTATATTTAGTCACCGAGCACACGTGCATTCTCTAAGGCACTAGTTCACCAAAGTGATGTATCAAATCACCGAGCCCACGTGTCTCTTCTAAGATGTCTCACTTAAATCCCTAGACCCACGTGCATTCTCTAAGGCACTAATTCACCAAAGTGATGCATCAATTCACCGAGCCCACTTGCCCTTTTTACGATGCCTAAGCCCACGTGCATTCTCTAAGGTACTAGTTCACCAAAGTGATGCATCAATTCACCGAGCCCATATGCCTTTTTTACGATGCCCGGGCCCACGTGCATTCTCTGAGGTATTAGTTCACCAAAATGACGCATCAGATCACCGAGCCCATGTGCCCTTTTGATGCCACACTGATTCACCACTCCACCGTCAATACTGACAATCGGTACCCAATCATTTCCCAATCAAATAATTAAAAACAACCATTTAGGAACATATCCTAAAATTCACAATTTAAATCAATTCCATATAAATTGAAGCTCAATTAAATAAACGGACTACACCACGACAATCAGCACGAAATTCCGGTCACCAACCATCGCGGTTGAATTTCCGGAAAAAAATAATTAATTAAATAATAAATTTCGAAAAATAAATAAATAAATATTAAAAATCCAATTTAGGCCCACAATGCCTAATTGGAGGCCGAGACGAGCCCGGAAAATTACCGAGACTCGTTTCATAAATAATATGGCATGCCTACTTGCTAATGTCTATTTCTAACCACCTAACATACATTATTAAGTCTCTAATTTAATTTATCTAAATTAATCTAACCACCTAATTACATTTAATTAAATCTAACCAACCCTAAGTATAATTAGCAAACTAAGAAAGCATTAGTGAGTAAAACTCACTTGATTAAAAGCGGGGGAGAAGTACACTATTGGTGCCATAAGTTGTGTACGGCGCTCACTTTGGTGTCAAAAGTTTCCGTTAGATCACTTAAGTGTCAAAACGGAGGAAAAACGATCACTTTGGTACCACCGGCGAGAAATTCCAGCCAAAATGATTACGTGGCTTTTATATATAAAAAAAAAAAAAATCAACGTGACTTAAGATTGTCCACGGTGGATGGCATAAAACGACGCTGTTTTCCTTTCTTCGTAAGAAACGACGTCGTTTCTTGCCATCCACCGTAGATTCACATAAGAAACGACGCCGTGTTGCTCCATAGCAAAAAATGATGTCGTTGAAGAGGGAGTAGAATAGGGTTCGTATACGGTTCTCAACGCCGGCCGTAGATCGCTCACCCACCGTCGATCACCCACCGTCATTCACTCGCTCGCCGTCGCTCGGCCACCGCTATAGTTGTGCCGTCGTTCACAGTCGTTCGCTGGCTACGTCCCCAACTCTCACTCACTCAGGTTTGTCATGTTCTGGTCAATTTAATGAAAAATTTAGGATTCCGACGGGGAAGTTTAGGGCACCGAGGGCAAATTGAGGGCTCGGCTCAGGGGGAAAGTAGTGGGGAAAGTGGTGGGGATGTCACTTTTATGGGAACGGAATAGAAAAATTGAGGGTTCGTTTGCTTTCTGTTGTGGGGACCGAATGAAAAATAGGGCACGAAGGGGCTTGACTTGGAGGAAACAGTGGTGGGACCGAATTTGTTTGGTTAATTAATTGGACTGCTTCTGTGGGGGACCGAATATAATTAAATTGAAAAATGAGTGGTGGGGACCTCACTATGTTTATTTAATTCGATTTCTTTTGTTTCTGTAAATGCACCAAATTGGGGAGATTTTAGTCACATTTGTTTCTTGACAACAAAATGACAAGGACTTGCATGTGAAGTTGCTAATTATGTTATGTGGTCCCAACCAAATGACAATGACTCTTTTTTTTTTTTTTTCATTGGGTGCAGCATCGACATGGACGCGAATGTGGAAGCCATAATATATTGATTTGTCAATGTTTGGAAGCCATCATATATTGATTTTCTAAGAAATTTGGTGTATTTTTTACGATGCAAAGTGCAAAAACTACATTAGTGTGTTCCTAGGAAAGAATTGAAGGATGGTTGAGATTTTTTAATGACGATAATGGTATTAAGGATATCATTTACTATTATCTTCACGGTAAAGAAGCTAAGGTATATGTTGAGTATTATAATGAGGATGGGGATGAGGATGAGGATGGTGGGGATGAGGATGAGGATGGGGATGAGCAAACCACTGAAGGAGGAGAAGTGAGGGATCCTGTTCAAGCGAGTAATCAGGTCGGGGATGAGTTTAGGTTAGATGAAAGGCAAAATGAGAGGGAGAGAAGTCATATTGATAGAGATGAACAAACAGGAAGATGTCCTTAAATCTTTGGTGAAGATTTGGGTGAAGATGTGGGTGATGAAGACTTCATTGGATTAGAATGGGAAATTGCTTTACTAATGAATCGGAAGATGAATGTTTGGCTTTAGTAAATTTGCCAAGTGACGAAAATGATTATGAACTCACATAGTCAAGACAAAAGCAAAGGGAATTTCTGAGAAAAAACTTGCAGCTTTAGCAAAGAGGCCCGAGCCAATATATAAGGATGGAGATCCAGCTGAAGGTAATAGAAGTGAAGATGAAGAAAGCTGCGGCGATGAAGTTGCTGGTTCAAAAAATGAGCTTGACGATGATGATGAAGAACCTGCTCGTCGAAGAAAAAGTAAGTACCATTGTTATGATCCGACTGTTCATAAACCTGTTTTGTCGATGGGTATGAGATTTGACGATGCCAAACAGTTCAAGGAAGCTGTTGTGAAGAACTCCATTGGTGAACAAATGAGCGTTCAATTCATTAGAAACACGAAGGAATTTGTGAGAGTTAAGTGCTCACAACCCAATTGTGAGTGGAACCTCTATGGCACGCTGAGTAAGAATGGGTCATTCCAGATTAAGTCATTCCAAGAGGAACATACTTGTCCAATTATCTTTAACAATAGAAGAGTAACAAGTGTGTGGTTATCAAAACATTTTTTCAATACTATCAAAGCAATGCCCGAGATCAAGAGTCCTCAATTTCAACATTTAGTGAAGGAGCAAGTGGGGGTTAATGTGTCAAGGAATCAATGTAAGAGAACTAAGATGAGGGTGATGAAGATATTGATAGGTGGGTATAAGAAAGAATATGTGCAGGTATGTGATTATGCTGGCGAATGCATGTTTCAAAACCCATCTAGTAGGGTATATGTAGAGGTTGTGGAAAGGCCACTCCCTTATCTTGGGCCTAGATTTGATAGATTTTATATCTGTTTTGATGCATGCAAACGGGACTTCTTGGCTGGTTGTAGAAGAGTTATAGAATTGGATAGATGCTTTCTAAATGGTTTATGCAATGGAGAGTTGTTGGCTGCTGTGGGGAGAGATGCCAATAATCAAATGTTCCGAATAGCTTGGGCGGTGGTGAAGATAGAGAACAAGGATATTTGGTCCTGGTTCCTAAAAAATTTAATGGCTAACCTTGAGATAACCGATGGGGGAGGATGGGCATTCATGAGTAACCAACAGAAGGTAATTTCATTGTCAATTAATTTACTCACTTTTATTGGTTTGAATTTTTGTAGGGACTTATTCCTGCATTGGTTGAGTTGATTCCACATGCTGAGCATAGAATGTGCGCGATGCACATATATGCAAACTGGTCAAGGAACTTCAAAGGAGATATGTTGCAGAAGCAGTTCTGGTAAATAGCAAAAGTTCGAACATGGCTGATTTCATATTAGCCAAACAAGGATTGTTGCAGCTGATGAAGGAAGGTTTTGATGCACTCTTCTAGACAGAAGCTAAGCAGTGGTGTCGGGCCTTTTTCAGCGAAGAGTTTAAATGCAATATCATTGATAACAACCTCAGTGAAGCTTTCAATGGCTTAATTTTAGAGGTCAAGTGCAAACCAATCATCAACATGCTTGATGATATTCGAGTTATGGTTGTGACTAGACTGCATAGGCAAAGAAATGAGGCTACGAAATGGAGTAGAGATTGTGGCCCTAGGATTGTGAAGACATTGGATGCAAACATTGGTATTAGTAGGTTCTGCCATCTAGTTTGGAATGGAGATAATGGATATGAGATTATTTAAAATCAGGATAAGTATGTTGTCAACCTGGATAGAAGAAAGTGTTTATGCCGAGCCTAGCAACTGAATGGAATTCCCTATGCCCATGTCATTTGTGCTATTCAAATGAAGCAAGAAAACTTAGATGATTACCTACATGATTAATACAAAAAAAAACTCATACCTTGCTTCATACTAATTCACGATGTAGCCTATCAGAAGCAGCAAATTTTGGGAACCAACAAATCTTGAAAGCCCTCTACCTTTACCGCTAAAGAAACAAATAGGAAGGCCAAAAAAGAGATGAAGAATGCAGCTGGAAGAGACATCAAGTCAGAGGATGAGTAGGACTAGGTCAAAGATGAAATGCTCCTATTGCCGCAAGGAATAGCACAATAAAAAGGTTGCAAGCTGAAAAAGCAACATCAACAGCAAGATATAATGACTGATTTAGTGCTAGGGACAGGATCTACTGAAGAGCTTCTTGTTGGGCCTACTCAAGGGAGGACAGAAGGCCTTGCTGTAATGCCTACTGAAGGGCAAACAAAAAGCCATGCTGTAAGGTAAGTATTCTCTTTACCTCAGTAGCTTTACAGTTCTTATTCGATAGAGTTTGATGGTTGACCATGTGTACTGGCTTCTCTTGTGCTTTTCCTATCATGCACTTGTAATTTGAGAAGTTTTCTCCATTTTTTTCCACCATGAAAATGAGTAGATGTCTTAATTATTCATTGTCGTTGGTCATGATCCTAATACAGTACATTATTGTAAGGCCTACTAAAGGGCCAGAAAAAGGCCCTGTTGTAGGCTCAAGTGTAGGGACAGGGATTGGAATGGGTAGGACAGCAACAACAACAACTGAGTCCAATGTTGAGCAAACAAGAAAAAAATACCCGTAAGTTGTACATTGCTATGTTTGGTATTTTATGGGCTGAAATTTACATTTGTTATGTGTTTCTCAAGTAAGAAGACGAGCAATTGCACAAGTTGCAGAGGTTGCTACAAGGATTGTTGCTGCTGAAAATGCTGCACCACAGCGAACAAGAAGGGCTCTTGGAAAAAGATTAAGACAATATGGTTATGGGATTTACACAGATGAACGTACTAGAATGACTATTTTGAATGTAAAATTTAGAGGCCTCATGCATTTAATTTGTTGTACTTCAATTCATTTGGTTGACAATATCACTATGTTCTTGTAGTCTGGAGAACTTCGGAGGTACTTCTCTCTCAAGGTGGGCCAACTCAAGAATCAAGGGCGCAACCAAAGAAGAGTGCTCCAAAGAAGAAAAAGATAGCGAGTATAGCTGCGAAACAGCCATCCAAAAAGAACCTAGCACCAATTCCATCTTAACCAACGATTGGGAGCAATTGTGATGATATGGACCAACACATGAGGTGACAGAAATAGCCACCGTAAAAAATAAGGAAACGGAAAATGAGGTGACAGAAAGCCCAGTTAAAGAACCTGCACATCCAGTTCGAAAGAGTGCTCGGATTATGAATCAATTCAAAACTCCAAGAGGAAAAGGAGATCAGGGTGTTGTCAATATTGACTGATGGGAGGGTGCTGGACATGGTCTCTTTTTATGTGGTGCTAGACATGGTCTCTTTTCATGTTTTCTTTTTTTAGGAGGGTTCTAGATATTATATCATTTATGGTAATTGCTGCCTGCATATTGCCATTGTTTTTTTTTTAAGAGGGTGCTGAACTTTCGGTGATTATGGAGTGAAGTTAGACATGTTTTTCTTTTCTTTTGTAAACAAGCAATTAATGTTAATGGCAAGTACTAGATTGACTATTTTTTCTTGTGTTGGTTTCAGCTAGAATGCTAGCAAGTCAGTTATGTTGTATATTTTATTTTTGATGTTGCTGCAATGTTGCTGTTGCTGGTTGAAGTTGTGGATTATAATGAATTTGTGGGGTTCTGGTTATATGTGCTGCTGCAAGAACATTTTGGGTGCTAGTACATCTTGTTGCATCAACACTTGTATAGGCTGGTGTAAGAAGATGCACCAATAACCCAACTGGTGCAAGAACAAGGTGCAAGTCAAGTGACGTTTGGCACTAACATGTTCTTTTTTAAAAAACTTGTGCAACATAAGTGATCACTTTATAATCGCGACGAGCACTTAAATGATCACTTTGTAATCACGATTGGCACTTAAATGATCATTTTTATAAAAACTTGGCACTCAAGCGATCACTATTTACAATTTATGGCACTGAAATGGTCAATCATGAATTTGCCACAATCCTTTAATTTCGCCATGGTTTGCAATTGCAGCAAACCAGCAAACCAGCAAACCATTACCAAATAACAAATGCAGCAAACCATTACCAAATAACAAATGCAACAAACCATTACCAAATAAAAAAATACAGCAAACCATTATATTTGAAGCAAAAACTAACCAAAACAAACATTGATAATACACAACTAAACAACAAAACTTTTAAATGCTCACAACTAATGCTTTCCAAGTCCAACCTTGCATTTCTACCCATAGATTACAACAACAAAACCTTTTGCTCCATACAAAATTTTCAAAAACACATTTTACTTATAAATAATCCAATACAAGTGCATATTCCATGTCTTCGACTATGGTAGACATACAAATTTCTTCTCATTACTCACTTTACATTTGAATAAACTACCCAAGAGAATAAGAACACAATCAACGCTTGATAAAAGTTTCTTTCAATTTTCAGCCTTGAAACCTCCCTCTTCAAATGGTCCAATAGAGATGTTAAACTCTTCATTTGAGCTTGCATTGAGTCGACATCCTCTAACTCATCCATTAATGTAGGTGGAGGTTGATTTCGGCCTTCAAGTAATTCCAATATCACCTCTGTCGCTCGATCAGAGAATTTTCTATCAACCCATTTGAAATATTGGCACTTCGAGCCTTCTCTATATCTGCCGCACTCATGAAATCTTCTCCCGGGATTCAACCGAGTCCAAGATGTTCTTTTCGGACTCGATAACCCACAATAACAATAACACTTACCATCTAATTCGCTTTTCTTATAGGAATGTGAGCCGCTGCTGAAGCTTCTGTCATCCATTTGCAAGAACGAGCTGATAACTTTGGGAGAAAATCGAAGTATGCACTCGAAATGGTCGAATTGGGGATTTAGGGTTTTCAACTTCTAGTTCTAGTCAAAATTGGGGATTTAGGGTTTCTTATTTGGGGGAAAACGGTAAACGGCGTCGTTTTGTTCTTTGTATGCTGATTGTATTCTACAACGATCCACGTCGGCGTCAAAAATTAATAAAAAACTGCCACGTCGGATTTCTGGCCAACCAAATCGGCAATGGCACCAAAGTGATCATTTTTCAAAATTTTTGGCACTTAAGTGATCCAACGGAAACTTTTGGCACCAAAGTGAGCGCCATACATAACTTATGGCACCAATATTGTACTTCTCCCTTAAAAGTAGAGATCGAACCACCGCGACAGCGACCGAAACCCGAACTTTCGGCGGATGGGCACTTGGGCCGAGTCCAAAAGCTTTGCAAGCCCACCGCAAAAGCTGGGCTTGACTTCGGGCTTGGGCTTAGTTCGCGGGCCTAAAGAACTGAACTCAATGGGCTGAAGGTTGCTAAATTGGGCTTGAAACTTGGGCTGAACAATTAGCTGGCTTGGGTTGTCACAAAAAATGAGGTAGAGAGAGACGATCGTGGGCCTGCTGCTGTGGGCCAGAGACGGGGACCGGGGAGCTACTTTGTGGGAGGTCTTCGGGCTTTGCTAAACGTTGACCAAGCTTGGAGACAGCCACACGGACGTGCGAGGCGGAAGTTGGGACGAATGGAGGGGTCAATGAAAGAGGAGCTCCACTGGGTCGTTGACTGGAGGGGTGCGGCTACAGGTGTGTGACAGTGGAGATACATGTTGGTGGAGCAGAAAAATTGAAGAACTTCGGTGGACTTTGGACTGGGTTGGCGTGGGCTACCGTAGATAGCTGGGCAAGGAATCGAGTGGCGCTAATTCAATGAAGCGGGAGATGAAGAAGTCAACGTGCGTGGCTTCGGTTGGCGAGGAGTTGACGCTGGTGGAGCAAGAATGTGTGCGGAGCTGAGGGAGAATTCAGTGGAGGTGGTCTCGATTTGGGGACAACATATGGTGGCTGCAAAAGTTCAACCGTAGAAGCTGCAGGTGCGAAGAAAGTCCAAATGAGAGAAGGTGGAAGGCAACTTAGCGAAAGTCGGCCAAGAGAGAAGGGGCAGAAAAAGAGAAAGTGTGAAAGAGATAAAGAAAGGAGATAGGGAGAGAGATGGATGAGCTGGATGGATTGGGATGAGTGATCGACAGTCAAGTAAAGAAAAAAGGGAAGGGGATAAGAACAAAAAGTCAAAGAAATAAGGAGGAGAAATGAGACACGCCAAGGAGAGAGAGATGACGTCGGTGGGGGTGGGTTTCGCGCGAGAGAGAGAGAGAGAGAACGTGCACAGCAAGGGGGAAAGAGAAATGGGGGAGAAAAAAAAAAAGAAAACTAAAAAAAATTTCCCGTAATTGTAAATTATTGTCCCACATGCTTGTTTAGTCCAAATTGATCCCCAAAATTTTCCATGCTAGAGCACTTGATCCTCACTTGTGTTCTTGCATCAAATTTCCCTCAAACAACAAATTTTGGGCAACAACAACGGCCATTTCCTTCAATTCCAAATTCTAATTCATTTTCTTTTCGGAATCCGATTTTCTGAACAAACAAATCCAATTGAGGTTCAATTTGAATTCAGAAAAAGCCCAAATAACTTCCATTTGCTGATTCATTTACACCAAATGCCAAAAGTCTCTTCAAATTGGCTAATCCGAGTTTCTGTTCGTTTTCCGAATCGTCCGCAACGATTTTCCGTAAAAATCTCAAACTCTTCGGAATTTCCCAAAAGATAAGTCAACATTCCTAGAATGACTCATGATATGACAGGACTTCCAATTTCTGAAATCAAATTCAAATTCGCGGTTATTTTCAATCAAATGCACTTTTAGTGTGACCTTGCCTACCGGGTGGTTTTTAGGAATTTTTGGTGCAACTGACCCGTGGTCAATTTTCTTCGAACCACAATGAATCCACTTGACACATTGGCGACTCTCGGTTATTGTGAAAACCTGAGGATTCAAATACATACACAAGGTACCAAAACGATAGTAAAATCAAACTAGTGCTGATTGACGAGAATTTCCCAATTTAGTGGAGTCACCCACGATCGGCCACACATCTCAGTCGAACCAACCTATCTTTGATCTTAATTCGATTTTTTAACTATGCCATAATGACCTCTAAAGATGAGCACGGTCGAGATGCCAATTCCTGGTCAAATTCTCAAGTCTATTGCATTTAAAATCCCTTAATGGCTTCACCCGATAAGCCAGTTATCTCCTGAGTGGCCAACTCAAAAAAAACACTATAGTCACGTTGATGAAAGGCCCGACTTATCCAATCGAAATCAGGACCTGAAAATCAGGATGTCACAACCCGTCTAACCTCGCAATTCCAAAAGCTCCTTCACATTCATCTCCAAAGCATGATCCACTACGACATTTTGGACGAGCCACGTGCCCATTGACTTGGACCAAAGACTATATATGTGGTGCGTGGAACTCACCAGGTATTCATTTCCCCATTTCTTCCTATGTTTCCTTTGATCGATTATCTCCAGAACATAGATGTTGCATCACTCGCATCTCTAAAGAGTGAGAACCATCCAACTATGATGAGGCATGCACTGATCCGCCATGGCAAAAAGCTATGGAAGCAAAATTGCAGGCTTTAGTGGATAATCACACATGGGAACTTGTGACATTACCTCCTCATCACAAGACAATTGGATGCAAATGGGTATACAAAATTAAATATCGAGCAGATGGATCCATTGAAAGATACAAAGCCCGATTAGTGGCTAAGGGATTCACACAACGGGAAGGATTCGACTATCATGAAACCCGCTCTCCCATAGCCAAAGACGTTACAGTCCACTCATTCCTCTCGATAGAGGCCTTTCAAGACTGGTCATTGCATCGGATGGATGTTCACAATGCTTTCCTGCATGGAGATTTAGACGAAGAAATTTACATGGAAGTGCCGCAGGGTTTACGGAGATAGGGGGAGAATAAGGTGTGTCATCTCTACAAATCCCTATATGGTCTTAAATAAGCCTCTAGACAGTGGTACGCCAAATTTGCTGAGTCTTTGATAGCTGTCGAATTTAATCAGTCCAAATATGACTATGTTGTCTTTACGTGGACCAAAGTTATGTCATCCATCTACTTAATGATTTATGTAGACGATATACTCATTATGGGCAATGACGAAGTAGCTATCAAAGGCTTCAAGGAATACTTGCACTCTACCTTTCACATAAAGGATCTCGCTTCACCAAAATATTTTCTTGGAATTGAAATTGCACAATCAGACCAAGGGATCTCTCTCAGCCTAGAGAAAATTTGCACTAGAGATCATATCGAAAGCAAGTTTGTCAGGATGCAAGCCAGCTGCTATTCCAATTGAGCAAAATGTCAAGTTAACTACGGTGGATTATGATGCTGGAGTATCTCAAGAAGATGATCACATACTCAGAGATCCATTAGGTTATCAAAAACTCGTTGGGAAACTCATATATTTGACTATGACTAGGCTAGATATATGTTTTGCAGTGTAGACACTCAGTCAGTTTATACACAACCAAAGCAGTTTCATATGAATGCTACATTGAAGATCGTGAAGTACTTGAAGAAATGTCCTGAACTGGGGATTCTTCTTTCAAGAAATGTGATATGAGAATGACTGCATATTGTGATGCGGATTATGCGACCTGTCCAATGAGCAGAAAATCCATAACTGGTTTCTGCATTAAATTGGGGGATTCTCTACTTTCATGGAAGACAAAGAAGCAACCAACCGTTTCACTATCCTCAGTAGAGGCAGAATATCGAGCCATGGAAAAAACCACATGTGAAATAGTGTGGTTACGAGGCTTACTTCGAGATCTTGGGGTACAAATTAGAGGACCAACCAAATTGTTCTGCAATAATGATGCAACTAGGGCATTTGTTTACACCAAAAAATGGCTAACTTTTTGTTATTATCAACATGTGATAGACTTAGTTGATGAGAATAGAGTTTGGTCATTTATGAACATAATTATCGACAACTTGAAGAATCAATAACTTGATGAATCAATAGCTTGAAGAAACCGAAAAAAAAAAAAGTGGAGTCGACATTCTCGAATGCGACCGTCAATGAAGTAACCATCAACATAGTGGTATAAAGCAACCATCAAGATAATGGAGTCCAAGAAATCATCAAATAGTGGAGTCAATGTAATTGTTCAATAACAGTTTACAACCTCTATTAGTAACTGTCGATTATAGGTTTTAGATAGTCAAGTCATACACTTTGGAAATCCCCTGGCACACAAACAAACAAACATGTTACCTTTCAGTTCTTTAACTGTAGTTATAATTTCCAGATTAATGTTGTTGATTAAATTCAAGTATGTTTCTTAGTTGTAGTTTCTAGATTAGCGTTGTTAATTAAATTTCGCATGTATATGTGCTATAGTTCTTGCATGCTCCGTCATCAATTAAATTCCTGCTTTACATCTTTACATTCTCAAACTTTGTAGTTTATTAAATTCCAGCAAGATTTATGTGCATTCAGTTCCAAATGAAGTGAAGTTATTGATTCATTATCTACATGTAATATTTCCTATCCAAAATCACAGCAAAGTATGTCTAATAAAAATCGAACAATGACTTTTGATGAAAGGTATTACATTGTAGAGTTGAACTCCGAGAAACAAGAACATGTTATAATATGTAAAAGACTCGTCTCCATCAGATAGACGAGGTCGTACGTGAATAGAGATTAACAAAATGTTTTACAAATGATGGGACGATACTAGGTGTCCGGTGAAGAGTTAAATTAATTGGATAGAATAAGCACGTCGCCTTTGGATTCATGTATTTGGACAAAGAATGATTCTGGCATGATTTTCTTGTGCTTGTTTTGGAATTTTAGAAATGAAAGCATGATGTTCTACTTTGAACAAGAATAAAGTATGATATCCTTCAAAATCGTTGCAAAAAGAATAAGGTCGACCGTAGAATAGCCCCCCAACTAAGGATGTTTTTTCTTGTAAGTAACTAGATTGCCATTTGTATTTCCTTTTGTTTCGGAATAAGTAGATAGATCTGGATGGATAGATAGATAGGAATTTGTCATAATTGTAGAGTTACGCAGTGCGAAAACCTTAAATCAGCCTCTTAATTCAATTTTCAAATTCATAACCATCTTTTCTAATTTCTCTATAAAGTTACGCGCGAGTTTGTTCCAACTGCCCATCCCCACGTTCTTTATTTTTGGCAATACCCAACCCCCACTTTCATGCATGTAAACATGCGTGCAATTCCATGCTTTTCGACAAGAATAAGGAGTTCAGAGGCATGATGTTCGCGAGATCAAGCGACATGCCGGGTGCGTGCGGCGAGGTCATGTGCACGGCACATAATCGAGGCTATTGAGCAGGTTGCGAGCCCAGCGCACATGCTGGTGTGCAAGAAAGAGATATAGGCGTGAATGTCGATGCTACGTAGATGGCCAAGGTAATGCCAAGCGACACCGCATTATGCTACCTTATCCACCTTGTCCAAACTCGAACTAATTGCCACAAGTTTGGAATCATCACCTAAGCTGCCGTCCGGGATCCTGGAATTCTCACGATCTTGGAATGCACGTTCTATAGCTCATCGAACTGCTTTCGAGCTCCTAATATGTTGAGTCAATTTCAGGCCCGCCTTACATGTCGAGTTGAAGTTTGATCTTCAAGAAAATTGGAATGTTTAATTGTGAGCTTATCTCTCTACCAAGTCACTTATCTAGCTCACCTTTAGCTCCCCGCAACATGTGTTAGTCCTAAAATGTGAAGAAATGATATAGATCCTAAATGTAATTCAAGTAAGAGCCGTGTGAATGACATTTTTATTTAGAGTTGGGATCTATCCCTAATTTTCTCAAGTAATAAATGACTAAATGGATGAGCAAAAGTTTAACGGTCAACACCAAGGACATTTCTTGTATTTTTTTTTTATTTTTTTTGTGAATACAAGATATAAACTAAGAAAAATTAACATCTTAAGTCTACAATATCAATTTTATCACTAAGTAAAACATGAGATAATTCTCTAGGAGGCTGCAGGTAAAACGTAGTATCTAAACACTTTGCTAAACCAATATTAACAAGTATATTAGTAGACCAATTGCCTTTCAGAAAAATGTGATGAATTTTGAACTCAAAATGAGAGCTCAATACCCTTCTAATATCCTTAAGTAGTGCTAGACCGGTGTTATCCGTTACTCGCTCTAGGATAGGATAACAAGTTCCGTAAAAATTTTGGAGTCCATCTCAATGATGAGTTTGTGGAATCCTTGTTGCTTTGCAATGGTAAGTCCCATCTATAGTGCCCACAGTTCAGCTTGCAAAGACAAACATATTCCAAGAAATGAGGTAAAACCTCCAAGCCAATTTCCCCTTCATTATGGAATAATCCTCTGGTTCTTGCAAGTCCAGGATTACCTTTAGACGCTACATGTCTTGTATTTAAACATGGAATAAAAGGCATGGATACTCGACACTATAGCATATTCCAACGTCCTTTTGTCTCATCGTTTTTCGGCTATTGCCATTGTAGAAAACATACTTGTAAGTGGCGCACTTATGTCGTGATTATGCCTTTAGGAGAAGGGTAGGAGATTGTTGGCTCTCTCAAGAAGGTATCTCATGATATCAATCCCCACAAGTTTATGCAACAACTAAGAACGTATATGTTTGAAATTTAACCAAAATTTATGTCAATTCTAATTGACAACGCGTATATTTTTAGGATGTAACTAGAAAAGGTAACCGATCATAAGTGCGAATGTAAAGCTAATCGGGTACTAAAAATATCCTAAGAACAACTACATGGATGTCAAGTTAGCCCCAATCAAACATGTCCTTTCAATCAAAAAGGAAAATCTTTCGAAAAAAATTGGTCGGCTACCTGCAGTGATGTGAACACCGAGAAATTTCTAGAAATCGTCAAGTTTTGAGTTCTATGAGCTCAACTCACTCTTTCTGGAGTCAAACTATACAGAACTACATGGAGGCAGAGAGAGACAGAGAGAATTACAAAAAATGATCAGGAAGTTGACTCCAGTGGATCAAACTGTAAGCTAAGCAAAGGAAGAATGCACAAGCAATGTTTGTCAGGCCAATATTTCGGCAAACTACAAGTAGGAGTCCGAAGAACTCCGACCTTTTTTCGTCTTTTCTATGCTTGGATATGGAATAGCATCCGGACGTGGCATAGTTCCACGCAAGCTTGCTTCTGCAGCACCTCTCCAGTCTATCCTTCGTCTTCACTTCATCGATCCTCCTTCTCAAGACGCTCAAATTCGCATCGACTGGATTACTGGACGATGATCTTCCTGGATCCATACCAAGACATCATCATGAACAAGCACTTGCAGGTGCGCACTTAACGAGCTTTTTGAATGTGTCTCCGCGAGCAAAGACCATATGATAGATCGTGCATTTTTCAACAAAATAAGATGATAGATATCATGAAAAGTTATTTGAATTTCGACTATAATAATATGTAGTAGAGCAAAGACTCCAGGGTGAACGTTTACCTTCTTCTTCTCTAAATCTCTGGGCTCTAAATGGTGGAGGCTGTGACACACCCCGCTTGAGACATGGTGCGACCGAGGCACGAAAAGAAGGAAGACGAACAGCCATTTGCTTTTGCACAGAAGAATACTGTTTAGCATTCACATACTTTTATAGTTAAATAAAACTACCAAAGCAGCCATTAGAGATGTCAGATGGTACAGTAGATAACGCACGTTGGTTTCTTTTTTATCGGGTCAAAGTAGAGCCTGTGCAAGCAGGCAATATAGAAGTTCTCTGGTGGAGTTCAAATAATTGGATAGAATAAGCACGTCGCCTTTGGAGTTACGTGTTTGGAAAAAGAATGACTCTGGCAACTTAATTGTCAACCTTGATTTTCTTGTGCTTGTATTGGAATTTTAGAAATGAAAAAACATGATGTTCTACTTCAATCAAGAATAAAGTACGATATCTTCAAAACCGTTGAAAAAAGAATTAGTTTTGATTGTAGAATGGCCGCCCAACTAAAGATGTTCGTATTGTAAGTACCAAGATTGCCAACTATACTTTCCTCGTCTCGGAATAGATAGATAGGTATGATACATGGATAGATATGGATTGCCATAATTGTAGAATTATGCAGTTGCGAAAACCTTAAATCAGCCGGCCTATTAATTCAATTCTTAAATTCATAATTACTTTTCTTTTTAATTTTCTTTAAAGTTAGGTGCGAGTTTGTCCCAACTCCCCACGCCCACGTTTCTTTATTTTTGGCAATACCAAACCCCCACTTTCGTGCATGCAAAGGTGCATGCATTGTCCTCCACGCGTCACGACAAGAATGGGGTTTGTTCGCGATATCATGTCTTTCGCTTGTGTGATTGCCGCAAGCGCCACGCTGCGTGCTTAGCTCTTCAACAGAAGACTTGCTTGTAACGAATCATTAGGGATGAGTGGAAAACGGTTCAAATTGCTAAATCAAATCGAATCAAACCATTTTTACCGATTTGGTTGAAATCGAATATGTTTACACCTAAATTTTGACAACCCGATTATTCATTCATTGCATAAAAAATTAGGGACTGATGTTGGAATATATGATTTACCAAATCATATATACATATATATATATATATATATATATATATATGTTAATAGTTAGAGAATCCTGTCTATTTTAGGATTAGAAATATAGAGGAATATTATTTTTCCTTTATTGATCCTTTTCTTTGTAATTAAATACTCCTTGTACATACAATGGAATACATACTGAATACAAAGAATTTTCTCCTCCTACATTGTTTCTATCTCTTTCTCGGTGCCTTGCTTGGTCTTCTGACATGGTATCAGAGCCTCCACCGATTCGGGCATAGCTTCCGCATCGACCATTCTTGATTACCTTGAGGAACTGTAACCTGCAAAACAGTTGCCAAAAGGAATCAATTTTTTTCCATATCAAACTTCTTTTACAATGAGCAAATCGGAGGCTCTCACCTCAATTCCAGAAGAGCAGCCAGCAAGAGATGAGACTCCACAGAGTACTCACAACCCAGATTCGATTACCATGACAACTGTGACAGAGCAGCAATTCAACCAAAGCAATTCTCCCCATGTACAATGGCAGCATCCGGCTCAGTACAATCTGGGGCAGCCCTATTCGGGCCATTCTTACCAGTGGATGCCATATCCATGGATCCATGGGGTAAACCCACATACATCACAGCCGGGGTATCAAGGCAACATACGAACCGACGGAGGCGCACCAACCAATAGTGGGGCAGGCTCTACCGTCGGCCCGGAGCAGACGGGCGGATTTGGCGAATCGGGGGGAACGAATCCCTATCCGAATTTCAATGCGGGTCGAGAAAACGGAGCAAATACAGGGGCGAATACCTTTCCAAATTTCTCACCGGGTTTCTTTCCTTACCCGATCCTTGCTGCCGGAGGACGGCCGGAGCCCGGCGACCCTCTGTACACCACAAATGCCGATGGACCAGAATTGAAACTGATCAGTCAGCAATTGACTGGCCCAGAGAATTACTCGACTTGGTCGCGAGAACTCCGACGCGCCCGGTAACAAAGGACAAAGAGGGGCGGATGGAGCGGTTCCCGTTCCAACCGACGAGCGAATGGCTCGTTTTTGGAAAAAATGCAATCAGCTCGTGAGAACTTGGATTGGGAACTGTATCTCAACCAAAGTATCAGCGGGACTTCCTCCGACAGAAGATACGAAGGAAATATG
Organism: Eucalyptus marginata; assembly: GCA_014182565.1. Classification (NCBI taxonomy): domain Eukaryota; kingdom Viridiplantae; phylum Streptophyta; class Magnoliopsida; order Myrtales; family Myrtaceae; genus Eucalyptus; species Eucalyptus marginata. Next base: position 19,884,414 of record CM024594.1, read on the forward strand.
GGACAATATTAAGGAGATGTATGGAAAGATGGATCAAATCAAAATCTTTTCCATAACACAGCAGATTTCAGATCTGAAGCAGGGAAATATGAACGTCGCGACGATTTACAACAAACTGTCAGCGCTATGGAATGAAATGGAATCGGCCGAAGAAAAGTTCACTTGGCCCGAACCAATTCTCCATCGATACAAGAAGCATGCGCGACGAGAAAAATCGATCCGATTTCTCCCGATTCTAAACGAAACATACCTTTCGTTTCGGTCCCAGATCCTCACAATGGATCCCATGCCAAACCTTGGCCGGATCTACCAGCTCGCCGTCCAGGAAGAAAGCCAACAGAGGACGGCGATTTCTAGACGAGGAAGCGAGGCGATGGCCCTGGCCGCCAGAGGCCATTATCGCCCCCCACAGAGAAACCCTAGAATCGGAGGAGGAAAGGGGGCGAATGCGAGGGGGCGAAATCCCTAATTCGCTTTTAACCGAGCAAATGGAGGGCCCAGATTTCGGCGATCAATCGGACGGCTCAGGCTATTCAATGTCTGGGCCCTTCTCGGACGGCCCACGAGGCGCCTTCGCTGGAGTAGACGGGCCGCACGAAAGTGATGGGCTGCGAGGGAGGATTCAAACGCGCGAGAGTGGCCCGCGAGGATTCCAGCCCAATGCGCAGGAAGGGACGTACGGGCCCACTTCAGCCCAAATTTTCCAGCCCAACAACAACAGATTTTTTCCAACGGTAAAATCTAATCTTCAAAAAGGAAAAGGTAAATTATATTGCGACTATTGTAAACGTCCGCATCATACCATTGAGAATTTGTTGGAAATTACATGGGAAACCGGAGAAAAAGAGCGAGGAAAATCTTCACAAGTTTTTCAGTGCGAGGCAGCCAGCAGAAAATCAATTTCACATGAGCAATATCAAGAATTGATGCAGGCTTTAAAAAGGTTGGATACATCTTATAAGGCTAGAAGTTTCATAGGTACATCTTATTGCTTGATGAACTTAATTTCGAAGAAAGCATGGATTATAGATTCAGGTGCTAGTGATCACATAGTATGTGATAAGGATTTATTTTCCAAGATCCAAAAATTATCCTTTCCTATATCAGTACAGCTTCCAAATGGATATTCCACACAAGTTGTCATGACTGGCACTGTGAATCTTAGTCCTCTTATTACTCTTCAAAATGTACTTTATGTGCCTGACTTCCAATTCAACCTAGTATCGGTTAATCGAGCTTCTGAAGAAAATTCATGTCATGTCCTATTCACTCCAGATAATTGTTTCTTTCAGGCCCTTTCGACTAGCAAACTGATGGGCTTGGGTAAAGCTTATCAAGGGCTCTATTTTTGGATGGATTTTCCCAGCAGTTTTAATTTGTCGTCTGTTGAATTCAATAAATCATTGTGTAACAATGTTATCAATGACAAAAATTCTCTTCATCATAAAAGATTGGGACATAGTGCCTCATTCCCTTGTCCCCAATGTCCTATTCGCCCTTTGGCAAAGCAAACACGTGCTACTTTTCCAAATAGTGATTCCCGAGCAGATAGTATTTTTTCCTTGATTCATGCTGATGTTTGGGGATCTTATCACACTATGCACCATGATGGGTCTCGTTTTTTCCTCACAATTGTTGATGATTTCTCTCGTGCAACATGGATATTTCTCATGCAATCCAAGAATCAAGTCTTTACTCATTTAAGAACATTCCTTACCTTATCCAAAACTCAATTTGGAAAAACAATCCGTCGGGTTAGAACTGATAATGGAAGGGAATTCTTCAATAATGAATGTGCTTCTTTATTTTCACTGAATGGAATCTTGCACGAAAGTTCATGTACTTATACACCACAGCAAAATGGTGTTGTTGAGAGAAAACATCGTCATCTCTTAGAAGTAGCACGTGCCCTAAAGTTCCAAGCATCTATTCCTGAGAATTTTTGGGGGGACTGTGTAGTCACAGCGGCGTATTTGATTAATCGCATGCCTTCACGCATTCTGAAAGGAAAGACGCCATTTGAGATGTTGTATGGAAAGAAGCCGAATCTGAATCATCTCAGAATTTTTGGATGTCTCTGCTATGCTACTACAGTAGGACACAAGGATAAGATGGCACCACGAGCTAATGAATGCATATTCATGGGATATTCCACTTTGCAAAAGGGTTATCGGGTTTATGATCCATCCACAGGAGATTTTTCGTCAGTAGAGATGTTATCTTTCATGAGAATACGTATCCTTTCCAAAATCTGGTTTCTTCAACTGAAAATGAGAAATCAGGGACTTCAAGATTCTTATTTGAAGAAGATATTTTTTCGGGAGATACCATTCTTGCTACTCCTCTCCTAGAACCAACTGGTGGATCACCTACACTACCTATTGAGACTTCTGCGAGTCACTCAAATGAAGAGTCTCATATAGAAGAATCAGCCGATTTCACTGAATATCCAGAATCCACTCCTGCTGAAGAAGAATCCCCTCCATCGCCACATGAACTTCCACGGCGTTCTAGTCGTACAGCTCGCCCACCATCTTGGACAAAGGATTATATATGTGGTTCCTCAAGATCACCAGGTACTCGTTATCCTATCTCTTCTTACATCTCATTTGATAGGCTATCAGCAGAACATTTATGTTGCATGAGCCGTGTTTCTGAAGAACAAGAACCTTCTAGTTATAATGAGGCCAAAGACGATCTTCGTTGGCAAAAAGCCATGGAGGCCGAACTCCATGCTTTAACGGAAAATCATACTTGGGATATTGTACCAATGCCGGCTCATCGAAAACCTATTGGATGCAAGTGGGTTTACAAGATCAAGTACAGGGCAGATGGTTCTGTGGAAAGATATAAGGCTAGGTTGGTAGCCAAAGGCTTTACACAGCGAGAAGGTTTTGACTACCATGAAACCTTTTCACTTGTTGCAAAGGATGTCACAGTTCGATCTTTTCTATCTGTTGCTGCTTTTCGTGATTGGCCGTTACATCAAATGGATGTACATAATGCTTTTTTACATGGTGATCTGGATGAAGAAATCTATATGGACCTTCCACCAGGATTACGGAGACAGGGGGAGTCTAAGGTGTGTCGTCTCCGTAAATCTCTTTATGGACTGAAGCAAGCCTCTCGACAATGGTATGCCAAATTCACCAATGCACTTATGGCTGTTGGATTCAAACAGTCCAAATATGACTATGCCCTATTCACCTGGACAAAAGGTATGTCATCTATTTATTTGATGATTTATGTTGATGACATACTTATCATGGGTAATGATGATTCTTGTGAAGAAACTTAAAGAATATCTCGCATTCCACTTTCCATATCAAAGATCTAGGGCCACCTAAGTATTTTCTTGGAATTGAGATAGCTCGTTCAGATCAGGGAATTTCCCTTAGTCAGAGGAAATTCATATTGGAAATCATATCAGAAACAGGATTATCAGGTTGTAGACCAGCCATTATTCCTATTGAGCAAAATGCTAGGCTGACATCTGTCGACTATGATTCTGGTACATCCTCTTCTTCTGATGATCCATTATTGAGAGATCCATCGGGATACCAGAGACTGGTAGGGAAACTTATATATCTGACCATGACTAGACCAGACATTTGCTATGCAGTGCAGACTCTTAGTCAATTTATGCACAGTCCGAAGCAATCTCACATGAATGCAGCCTTGAAGATTGTGAAGTATTTGAAGACATGTCCGGGTTTGGGGATACTCCTCTCTCGAAAATGTAACATGAAAATGATGGCTTATTGTGATTCAGATTATGCCACATGTCCCATGAGCAGGAGATCTATCACCGGTTATTGCATCAAGTTTGGGGAATCGTTACTTTCATGGAAGACAAAGAAACAATCTACTGTATCCCTATCTTCAGCAGAAGCTGAATATCGATCCATGGCCAAAACTGTTTGTGAGATAGTTTGGCTAAGGGGTTTACTTCAGGATCTCGGGGCAACAATTGAAGGACCAACCACACTTTTTTGTGACAATGATTCAGCATTAAAACTTGCAGCAAATCCTGTATTGCATGAGAGGACAAAGCACATAGAAGTCGATTGCCACTTTACTCGGGGAAAAAATTCAAGAAGGAATTATCGAGACAAGAGGAATCGGGACTTTGAGCAACCGGCGGACATATTTACTAAGCTACTTTGTCAAAGACAACATGCATATCTTTTAAGCAAGCTTGGTATCTTGGACATTTACAAGCCACCAGCTTGAGGGGGAGTGTTGGAATATATGATTTACCAAATCATATATACATATATATATATATATATATATATATATATATGTTAATAGTTAGAGAATCCTGTCTATTTTAGGATTAGAAATATAGAGGAATATTATTTTTCCTTTATTGATCCTTTTCTTTGTAATTAAATACTCCTTGTACATACAATGGAATACATACTGAATACAAAGAATTTTCTCCTCCTACATTGTTTCTATCTCTTTCTCGGTGCCTTGCTTGGTCTTCTGACAACTGAACTTTAGCCTCTAAACAAAAATTTTAAATCGCATTACATATAGTAATTAGGAGCATATTTCAATTAATTGCATATTTGTCAAACCAGTGGTGGAGAGCTTGAATGTGTGGTCATGGACTCAGTTAGCTGGACTAAGCCCGTGCTGATGAAAATTCTGTTGAACTCGTCATTCATATAAAGCCCGTTATTTTTTTTTCTTTTCTTTTAATGGACGAAAACAGTACATGCAATAAGTAATGATCTCGAAGGATTTTGTAAGAGGAGACATATATTTGGAAGACGACAAGATCAATCTTGGTGGGCATTTGCAATATTCGGCTAAGCAATGTCAGAAGAAGAAAAAAAAAAGAACAATCAGGAAAGTATGCATGAGCTCCCGCGAAAGGAAATACCGTCCCTCATCTTGGTTCATAGATTCCTTTTTACTTGCAGAAGGAAAGTGGTCAAAGGCAGAGATTCACTCATACAATCAAATAAAATACTTGCATGGAAATTGGAAAGGAAATCGTGTCTTGACCGTGCAATATGTGATTGGAAAGGAAGCAAATTTTGTTTCTTTCCTTGGTGGGCTTCATTCGCGAATGTTGTACTTTAACTAATACATCCATGATGGGGTGCAATTGTAACGCACCGTTTGACCTTGATACGTTACGATAGAAAGACACCCTTTAGTAAGTCATATAAAAGACTCTGGAATGACAACCGTTGGAATGGTTGCCGGAATGTTGCCAGAATGAACACTCACAAAATTTCTCTCCTTCTTTTGTTCTCTTTCCATCAAAGAGAGAAGGCATTCCATTTCACTTTTACAAGAACAATGGGCATTTTCGCTGTGGAAATCGGGTGCTTTCCTCGTGATTGCATTCAGATCGACGTGAAGTGTTTTTGTTCGTGATTCATTCGCAATTCAACATTCGTTCTGGGGTTAATTGTTATTTGCGCATCGGATAAAGGTAAGTCGTCTTCCGCCGACTTGAATTCCAACAGTGAATGTCCAGTGAATGAGCGAAATAAAGATTCCATCCTTCTCGCCGGCTGCGGTGAGTCCCTGCAGCTGAGATCGGACCTCCTCGTTCTAGGTTTCGTTGCTCCAACTCAGCCAATCACGCATGAGGACGACGCAGTTGCCATTTCCTTTCAAGTCCCTCCAACGACGACGTGGATAAATTTACTTTAAATTAATTTTTTACCACTAAAAATCTCAAACTAATACATATGTGATAAATTTACCTCCCGTTACTTATCACTAAATTGAATTAATATCATAAAAACTCCAAACTAGTACACATTTTACAAACGGAAAGTAAAACTTTAAATTGGTACACATATCAATTGCCACGCATCATTTAGTTTAACAATTTAATAGTAAAATTTAATAAAAACTAAAGGATTATAAATTTATCAGATGTGTACTGGTTTATGATTTTTTTGTGGTTAAAAAATTAATTGAAAAATAAATTTATCACGAATGTACCAATTTAAAATTTTCCATGATACCACGTTCACCCTACCTAATAAAGAAAAGGACTTCACGAAGCCATTTATGTTAGGAAACATGGTTTAAAAATGTGCACATCTCGTCAAAGTAGCTGATATAAACCCATTAGCCCGCGAGTACAACAATTATTCAAGAAATCTTAAAAAGCATGAGTACCATGAGTCGGAGTCGGGTACTATTCTAATCGGGAAGCATCTGTCATTCTAGAAAAAGAATAATGCAGATGAAATCCCTGTATTCATCAACAAATCCTATGACCAATAGGAATATGTATTTCCTTGAAAGGATCGACCCTCGTCACAATACTATTTTGCATCTGAGACATGGTCGATAACTCCAAAATCGATCGGAAGACGAAGGGTCGTTTGGAGTTCCAACAATGGAATGAACTTCGCATCGAACGATAGACCGTTGACACTTTATGAGCGACCGAGCTAAGGTCCTGCTCGATGCACTGCAGATAGAAGATCATGTGCCATGGGAAGTCGACGCGCTTATATTGGACGCCCGAACCCGGTTGGCTTGGTTGAACAAAATCTCCAGGGCCCGTTGCGGTAGAGATGCTAATCAAGCAGCTAATTGGATAGCTAAGGCCTAACGATTAAATACTTTGCCCTCTTCTTGATTGGACCAGCATTAATATTCTCCAAGGACTCACGTTGTTAAATAAAAGGAATTTTTTGACGAAAAAAAAAAAAAAAAAAAAAAGTTTGTAAAAGAGGGGTTTTGATGGTTGCACGAAATACACATGCATACGTATAAATGGAAACATTGCCATTTCGAAGCGTCTGCATTCCAGCTGAAACTTTTCTAAGGTTTAATTCTAAGTTTCCTTCCCACTGCCAGCTTCAAGTATGTGCAATCAATTTAGTCCAAATGTATTTTTGTTACGATGTTGAATTCTAGTTCATTTGATCTTGATATTTTGGTTTCGTCTAGCGTGCAAATGTAGAGTTCTTGATCGAGTTTCCTGCTCAATGTCAGCGTTGAGTTCATAAGCACATTCAACCGTCGAATAGACAGGAGGGAGAGGGTATTGATATTTACATTCTTCTGTAACCGTGATTTAGACGGAGATGCTTTCCCCAGCATTGCATTTGTCCGAACTTGCTACTCTCATTCTTGAATCCAAGGATTCTGCGGCCGTAATGGGTAGTCTTCAGAATCTTTATGGTATCATTCAACAGCCGTGCTATTACCAGCAGTTCCTTGTCCTCATTTCAACTGAGAGAGGTGGCCGCCGCTATCATGGGAGAGGCTCCATCTGTGGCAACTCGTTTTCTTCATCACTCATCTCTAGCGACAAGTGAGGAACCTAAAAAACAGAACTTTCATATAAATTTATGCGGTGACTGGTGATTGTAAAGAGAAGCAGAGAATTACATAATGCAAGTTAGTTGCATGGTGCCTCTGTTTCGGGCAGTTTTATTTCCAGACCATAAGTAGCAGCAAGGAAATCAAACAGTGACATTCTATTGCAATTTTCTCTAAAGAACTTGATACTTCGAGCCATACTATTATGGAATAACGGCCATGAGAAATCAAAGAATAATCATCTAGTGACCTGTTGAAGTCGATGCTGGATGGCAGAGCATGCTTTGACCATAAGGAACAGAAGTAACTGCAATCAAAGTAACATGTCAGCACTTTTCTTATATCTTCAATTTATCTTAGAAGGAACAGTTCTTCTGACAAGCCTCACCGTGACCAATGTCAGTGAGTAATCTCCAGCTCCGATGAGCACAATTGGTAAAGTTTGCTTCAGGAGTAGAAGAACTATAAACTGTCAAACAACGAAAAGTAATTTCTTTGGCTCAATACCGTTGTTTCATCCAAGCCAGGGGAAGGTGTTTCAATCCCATTATCCTAGTTTAAATAGGAGCAAATAGAAGAAAGATCGTAGATTGATATGGCCAGCCTGTTTTTCGAAAAAGGAATTGATATACAGCATAAAATGCTGGAAATCAAATAACTAAATATTGTAGATGTGCAACAGCAACTTCCATGACTTGCACCAATGTAAATGTTTGTAAGATCAAGTAAGGGGGGAATTATCTGTTGAACTAGTACTGTACTTGACTCTAGATAATGCAAATTTCACTGTATTGCATCTTCTGAATGAGAAAGAAGAAACACTTACTTTAATAAGAAATACGAGCAAACGTGACTAAGAAACATGAACAGCTTTAAGAAGTGTGTACTTTAAGGCCAACTAGAGTTCTTTTGGGATAGGTAAATTCACCTCCAATAAACAGATGGTGGTATTCATTGAAGCATGAACGGTTTCTAGTGTAAAGCTTCAGCTTGAATACCTCCTCAAAAGAGTGGAAGACTACTGCTGGAAAATGATTGAGGCAGTAACAAATTAGGGAATGGGTGGACGTGTCTATGAGAAGCTTAAAGAAGAGACAATAGAGGACAGCGAAAGACGTGGATGAGCAAATAGTCTGCTGAAAAATTTTCCTGTTGCTCAACTGGAAACAGAAGTTCTATGAGAGACATTCAAAGATACCACTTGTGCACAGCTTGAACAAGACTACTTAATATTTGGATATGGCTTGTGAACAAATCGAGGTCAGGCCCAGAATTCATTTACTAGCCACCCGACAACGAAGTCTCCGCACAGAAATCATGAGCATATACAGTTGTTCCCACGTCTTTAGTTCCAACCGAAAATTAATCAATTTCTTTAAATTAATTTCACTGAGTTTCAGGAGATCTTTTCTGCACTCTGAAGAGCCCTTAGAAAGAGATCACGATTACTCTGCTTGATCATAGAACCTATTTTTGAAATGTTAACAACAACCTGTTGCTATCTATGTTCCTTTTACTCTATTTTATTGTGGCTAAAAAATAAAAAATAAAAATCCATCTGAGTTGCAAGTAGTATAATAAACGCCAAGAGGCCCCAGAAATTGTGATGAGTTCTTCAATAAAAATTTAATAAGGTCCGTGTTTTCTGCCAGAAATATCGGCATCATTATTCCCTGCTAATTCTATTCAATTATGTCTTTATATGTATAATGGACTACATGAGATGGTATGTGTGCATGTCTATGGGGGGGTGCAAGTGTATGCTGCACATGTCCATGCAAGAGAGAGAGAGAGAGAGAGATAGAGAGAGAGAGAGAGTGTACAATTATGGTAACTATGCGGAAGCACATCAACCCCCCAGGAGTAGTAGTTGAGTAATCCTCAAACTCAGTATCTGAAAAATCATTATCCGAAGAAACTGTTGCTACGGTTCGTGGGTCAAGCAGATCCCTTCTGGTAATTCCCCAAATTCCCCTGAAAAGATACGCTTAACATATATTAAATAATCTCTGGTAATAGGGGACTTCCTATTTTGCAAGACTTGAGAACAAACATTGGAGGAAACATCAAATTTTATTAAGCATAGAAACATTTAAATATGGTACCTGAAGCTCAGAGGAAAACTTCCTTGCCGGATCAGAGGAGGCGGTGCTGTATAGTTAGGTGTGAATTGCTACAGTCTCATGGAATTTGTAATCACTTTCTTTAATTAGATAAACTCTTGACACTTTTCTCTAGATAAATCGCAAGTTCTGATCAGAAATAGCGAACCTGGTGGCAAATCTCACAGGTGGTGTCACCCTTCGCACTGCACCATCTCTGGACACAGTCGCGGTGAGCATACTGAAAATAACCGGAAAATGCACAGTTCAATCAAAGCCGGAGTATTGCAGCAAGGAATTTAATATGAAAAAGGGAAATCACAAAGACTCCTGCTGCTCTAATTAGTCACAGATGCTGAATTGTATAGTACATGCTCTCTCCATTCACACCGCAGAAAAAAAAAGCCATAATCACAAGTATGAAGCGATGGATGTAATGCATATACCAAGTGTTGGATATTATTTTGGGACTGAATCTCGAGAAAAATAATGTCTCCATTAGTCAAGAGTCAAACATCAGTGCAGCTATGGATGAGCAACTAGTCACGTAGAACGTTTGTATATTAAAAAAGAAAGAAGAGTAGAACATCCACAAAACCTATGTCTCTTCCTTTTTTATGTGCGGTATACATTGTCAAAACTGCTCCATACTTCACTATTTTATTGTTCTGTATCTTTTCTTTCAATGCAATGCTTCATATTACTTGTTCAGCCTCCAATCTTAACAATGCCCGGCACACACAAGTGCTACAAAGTGATATTGCAAAGCTCAATTCAGTGAACTATAGCTTTAGTGATCAACTTAACAGATTTGTTAGTTTGTGCTCCTAATAAAGTTGCCAGAGAACTTAACCACCAGATCACTTGAAAATGTACTGAAACATCCAAAACAGAGGACATCTCTGCAATCTGCAAATCAAACTGCATCTGACCTTCAAGCTGCCGCAGCACGCACATGGTGTTTCCATATTTAAGTTTTCATCCTCATCATGGCAAATCCTACACTGCACCAACTCCCTCGGAGTGGAGAGGATTGTCATGTTCATCTCACCAGTAGAAATATCAGCTGTAGCTTCTTTACTTGGAGACATCAACACCTGCCGAAAACTGTCCTCACTCTCAATAGCAGCTTCTGAGGTAGAGTCAGTAGTTAAACGATTCATGAGCAACAGGAAATGGTCCCCCATCCCTAGAAAGCTGTTTCCCACAAACAGATCTTCTAGATACAAGCAGAACCTTCTGAACCAACTTGAAAGAGATAAAACCTCAATGAGCTCCCTGCGTCAGAGTATCAAATATTCAGCATCATTATGAAGTGCAAAAGAGGAACAGCTTATTATTAGTAAGTAGGCACCATGTCTGGGGGACACCGATCCATCATGGAAATGACCAAAAACTGCTGTGAAATTCTTATTTTTGCCATGGCATGGAGGATTATTAACTTAAATAGAAAAGATCACAAGAAAATGAAGAGAAGTTTCTGTTAGGTATCTTTTCAGGACATCGACTACTAATGTTTCTGTTTCCATAATCAATTCTGTGAGGTGAGCTGGATCATTACAGTTTGACGTGAAATTTGAAAAGCAGCACCTAAGGAAGCGGAATAATATACAGACCAATCAAGAGCAAAACAATGTAAGAGTGAAAATCTGTTGTGATGGTTATTCAGAAGCTAAATGGTATGGAGCAAACGCTACACAGTAAGGCATATGATACGAAGGAACACAACTGCCAAAGTCGTTTCCCATTATTAAGCCAATACAAAACAACTTCACATAAAAGCATTGAGCAGTGGTCAAGCACCAAAAAGCTACAAGGACAACAGAGAATGTGTTAAACATCGACAGGTACCGTCACATTAAATGTACAACAATCTAACATAGTATTGACGCCACAATAAAATTGGAAAATCACCATCAAAGCAAAACATGAACGAGGAGTACAGAAACATTAAGCATAACATGATGTTTGGAGAAGATCAAAAGTGGATTTACCTCACACATCTGAATTCTGGAACGGCGACCCATCTTCATTATGCCTTAAACCTTTAGGCAAGAAGTAACCAAAGAATAAAAGAATCCAAATGAGACCAAGTTGGAAAGAAATAATGAAGATAGAAAAGCAACAAAGGGTAGAAATCAAAGGCAAGAAACGAGGCTGAATCAGGAAAAAAACGGGCAATGACGGAAAAGAGAATAAGAAAGCCGCAAAGGAACCCACTATTGTCATCCCCATATTCAGTCCCAACTCGCGTTCTGCACTCAAACCAATGTACAGGAGAAAGAGCGCCGGAGAGAGAGCCGGAATAAGAGAGCAGCGAGAGATTAGCAGCTCGCGAAAAGCTGAACTGATATAGAGGAACGGTCTTGATCAACATGTGAGGAAGATCGGCCGCGCAAGAAAGAGAGAAGCTTCTTGCAGGAAAGGGAAACGGGGGTGTCCGCAACATGAAGAAAGCACGCAATCTTTCCCCTTTCTTCCTTCCTTCGATGCACTGTCTTTGTCTCGCACAAAGAAAGAGATGGAGTGTTTTCCCTCCCTATTATCCGCATGCTCGTGCTCAGGTGATTCTCGCTGCATCTTCGTTAAATGCGTCCGAACGTCTCTCTCTTCCTCTGCACGTGTTCGGGTTGATTCGCGAGCGAAGGAGGGAAAGTTTAGGGAAAAGGTGACGGAGATTCCAACCGCACAGCCTGTCCCACGTAGTACGTACCCTTGCGAGCCAAGAAGGGCCCCGCGCTCGCTTTCTTCCTCTGGGCCCGATTTGGCCCGGTCCAATTCGGTACGGGCCAAGGGGTTGGTTCGGGCTTATCAATGGGGTTACATTATAGTTAGGCCCGATACTATTATGTCATGTGTATGTCTCCACTGCATTTCTCAATCATGCGGAAGAAAAGCTGAATAAGGAGCGAGAATATAACTAGTTCAACTGACCGACCAATTCGACAAAAAAAAAAAAAAAAAAAATTAGTTCAAGTGATTTGTTGATCAAATTCATGGGGGCGTCGTTGGAAATTCTTTTGAAAAAATAACATTGATCTAGGAATTTACAATCAATTATGATCATTGCCTCGAACCTATGCCATGCCAATACGTTATTGAAAAATTCATTTGATTTTGATCCTTGTAAATTGAAAAGGGACTCCATTAAATTTACATGAATTTATAGAATTCGTGGATGTCTTGTTTCTAAGTAAAAGAAAGGTTGGGCTTAAAAAAAGTCGGATTGACATTACTGCTCAGCATCAGCTGTGTATTGGTGTTTCCGCCATGCACTTACACATTCAATCCCACACAATAAATTTGTAAATAATACCCACATAATCATTTCTCTCTTCAGAGAGTGTGCCGAAAGATGGAGCTCTAGTTTGAACTACAATTTCTTTGTAGTTAATAATTCAATTGAGTCAAGTTGAGTTAAGTTACCTATACTAGTCAAGGAACTCGAGCTCGGCATTGCATCCGTTCGACTCGACTCAACCCAACTTGTTTACACCTTCAGCTATCAAATTCGTTGTTCGGATTAAGTATTGGGAAAATTTATAGAAACTAACGAGGTCCAATCTTCCAAAGCCAAACAAAGAATATTAGGCACCACATGCCTGTGAGATTACATGAGCTGAATCGGGCAATTCATGAGCTCATGGCCAACATCTCAAAAGTACCCTTTTTGTACAAAATCTCAACCGGAAGACAGAAACCACCTAAAGTAGACCGTCAGGTACACGGACAGAGAGACCAGAGCCAGCACATGCTGCCAGAAGAGGAGCGCCGAGGCCTCGCTCACGGCATAGCCCCGCAGGCTCGCGATGGCGCCGAGCAAGATGGCGCTCGGCGTCGTGTACTGCAGCAGGAGCACGAACTTGTAGAGCTCGTCCCCGGGCATCAGCAAGCCCCACCTGTCGGCCAGGAGTACCACACCGATGCCCAGCAGGGGAAGCACCAGCAGCCGGGCGACCATGATCCCGATCGAGGTGCGGAGGCCAAGCCTCGACTCGTTGGGGCCCTCGGCGAGCATTCCCCCGAGGACGAGCATCGCTGAGGGCACCATCGCACCCGCCATGATGTCCAAACTGTCCGTGAGGAAGCCGAGCACCGCGTCGTCTCCGAAGCATAAGTCCTTGAGTTTAGGAATCATCCCTACAAATATAGCTAAGATGGATGCTATGATCGCGGGTTGAAGGATGTGGTGAATCGGGGTCTTCTCGGCAACGATTCTGATCTTCCTAATCACCTTCGGCTCAGCTAAGCAGCTCACGGACTTCGGGCTGTTTTCACCGCCGACCTCCGACGGACTGGGGTCCGGAAGTGCGGTGTGTGAAAAGCCCGGTATGCTATTGAACAGTCTTGCAATGAAGGGTGTCTTGCAGTGCTCGGTCTCTTTATCTTCAATTCCAGGCCATTCGGCTTCAACTAGGAGCGGCCTGCTAAGATCGCTCGCGAGCGCGTCCCCGTCGATCGATGGTCTCTCGAAATCTTCTTCGGTTATTTCATGTATCTCGACTCTATCATCGATGACCTCGTAGAACTCCAGTGGCGGCTCCATCATGTGGTACACTAGAGTGTAGACCAACAGGACCGACACCCACTGCGAGAACGAGACGTAGGCCACGGCGGGGCCATAGCATTCCGGACCGAACGGGTTCTCCACATTGTGACACACCGACGAGACGACTGCGAGAGGAAGATTGCCTGTGTTCCCGAACGCAGTCATGATCACAGTGAACCGGAAGAATTCAGGCGGCGGTCGGCATATCAGCGCAACCACGAATCCCAGGACACACCCAATGCCGGTGCTGACCAAGATGTTCACGGGAATGAACCACCACCGGACGATACTCTTGTACGAAATGCAGGGGCCGAGGTGGGTGAAGATCAAGCAGGGCAAGAACAGAGCGAACACGAGCTTGCTAAGCAGCCTGAAAGTGGACTTGGGGGCGATCTTGAATCTTGGGTGGGCGAGGAGGAGGCCGATCAGCGTTATGGTGAGGAGCTTCAGCAGCGGCAACACCGCGTTGAGCACGTCGTGCGATCCAGAATTCATGGTCTCTCTCGCGCAGCGAAGCCGAGAGATTGGCCGATTCCTTATAATCTCCCCCTGCACTCCAAATGCCGAGTCTCACGAGTCCGACATTCGGAAACGCTGCCAAGTTCTCGCTTGCGGTGGATCGAGAGGAGGAAGACCGGAGCGAGATCGAAAGAATTCAGCAAGAACTCGACCTGGGATTCCAAGAAAAAGCAAGAAACGGAGGTACCTGGCGATGGCGACGAACTGGAGAAAGCGATTTGAAGGCTTTAATGAAGAAGAATAAGAAGATGAGATTGAGTGACTCGCAGTTATAGATTTCAGGACAAAGCCTCTTCACTTACCAACCTGACGCAGACGAGCTTCGATGATTTCTGTGGTGTGCTTCTTCAAGGGACCATCCAAAGTCTTAAGGCACTCCCAAGGTCCTGAATTTTCATGTATTGTCTAATCAGGTCCCTCGCTGAACTTATTTCATGCAATTGAGTCCTCGAGTAATGAGTTATGACCTTTCTCGTCGAAGTTGGTCCTCGCGTCGAATTTGTGGACGAAAATACTGACGTGGCAAATCACATGGAAACAAGAAAAGGAGCAGAGAAGAAAAAGAAGAATCTCTCGCGCGAATCAACTATCTAGGCTTTGATAAGTTGATGTTCTTCTTAACCATGTGGATCTATTGATCTAAAAGCCCCCTACTATTATTTTAATAAGAGGGAGAAAGATAACATGCTAGATTTAATTGTGATCGTATATGTCAATCTCCATCTTCTTCGTCACTAAATCAAATCAAAGATTTGATGGTAATTTAATGTTACACTAAAAAACGAAGTTGAAAGACAATAATTTAGAGATTTAAAATGTCTTATCTAAAAATCGATTCTCTCTCTACATTAATTTGATTTGGAAGCTTTCAGCTCATGAACTGCCGTTAGTGTCATTCTGGTTTTGCACCGGTTGGCTTTCCTCGGCGGCACATGAAACGACTAATCTTTCCCAAAATTTTTCTAAACCCAACTTTTGCAAGACACCACTAATAAAATTATGTCTTTTCTTGTCTCTATTCTATGTTGTTGTGCTCTGTCAGATGTCCCATACTGCAACTAAAGTGATTTTCTTTTTTCCATCTTCCGGTCGTCTGCCCCGCGAAGGAAAAGAAAAGAGAAGAGAAGAAGGGCTAGTTTTTTTTTTTTTTTTTTTTTTTTTTTCAAGTCATGGCCAAAATAGAAAAAATAAAATAAAATAAAAAACATCCTTTTTGGTCAGGCATAAGAGCAAATTTGTCTCTTTGGTTATCTCATAGGCTAGCCATTTTAGTCAAGATCAGGAAATTTCTTTGAAAAAATGAACCTTTTCGTGTCTATCCTTAGATAATTCGTTCAATAGCTCATGTCATTCTTCGTGGGACGTAAATTCTCAATCATGTTTTGTTATTTAAGAATGTTTTGAATTGTTATGTCAATGAAGATAAAAGTGTGAAACACAATAGGTATCGTCAAGTATAAATGCTATTTAACTTGTTCCCTTTTACAGTTTACTATTGTCTCTAGTTTATTCTGTTTTTCTTTTTTATTAATACCACGAAAATCCCCTAATGATAAATTTACTAAAAATTAATTTTTTGAATAAAAAAAAATCCCAAAATAGTGCATCTGTGACAAATTTATCCCAAACTAATTTTAAAATTTCTGAAAATCCTAGATTAGTACATGCATAATACAATTACCCTCCCTTAGTTTTCATCAAATTTTATAGTGAAACTATTGTGTTGGATGACACATAACAACAACTCATTGACGTGATAAGTTTAGATGAAAATCCATAACTCTCCACCCCTCCTCCCCCCGGTTTCTTCAACTTAACCTAATTTGAAAACAAATAGGGCTCTTTCTCTTTTTCACTTAGAACATGAATAACCCTAGATCGTCTTTCAACAAACTTCACTGATAGAGCTAGAGGATGACACACTTCTCTTCTAACCACTTCCAATTGAAGACATTGAACATCCTAATTTGGTGGTTTGGATGAGTTTGCCAAACAAGTGTGGAAAAAAATTGAAGGTGAGAAGATTATTGAAGATAAAAGTGTTCTCGAACAAGTTCCAATGCCTAATCACGAGGACAAAGACAACGACAAAGGAGTGTGCTCAATGAAGAGGAAGACGAAGAAGAATTAGAGTTCTTTGATGGAGAGAGAGAATTAGCCCTGTTTGTTTTTCAAATACAAGCTACTGAGAGAGAAAGAGAGAGAGAGATGAATTTTCTCGTAAACTTATCACGTTAATTATGTTATTATCATCTGTCATCAAACTCAATAATTTCACGATAAAATTTGATGGAAACTAACAGAGGATAAATATGTCACGCGTGAATAAATTTGAGATTTTTTATGACTCAATAATTCATTTTAATATAAATTTATCATATGTGTGCTAATTTGAGATTCCTGGTGATCAAAAAATTAGTTTTACGTAAATATGTTATAGGTGAATCAATTTGAGATTTTTCATGATATTAACTCATTTTTTAGGTGGAGAATATATTCATATTTCATCCAAATAAAATTTTGGTGTAATCTCAAATCTTGAAGCCGCCTTCATTGCTCTATGTAATAATTTGATGAAGTTTGCAATATACAAATATCTATTATAATAAAATAGGAATAATTAATTATAAGTAAAATTAGAATTCCCATGAATTCTTATTAATTTTTGTCGATTTATTATAAGACCTCAGGTGAATTTTATGATTATATTGGAATTTATTGAACTTGTCGAGAATTTCTAAATTAAATATTTATTAAAAAAAAAAAAAAAAAAAAGCCAAGCCAGGGAATGACGTGCTCGGTCCTAGCACAAACCCTTGGCCACTGCTTTACCCGGAATTGATTCAGTATAATAGCATTCACGTGTTTTCGATTATACAATCAGTCCCAACCACCACCCCCACCACTGAAGAACTTAAATTAAATGGGAGTATGTGACAGTGGATCGCTATACTAGTTCTCCTCCATAATGTTACCTGATTACGTTCATGTCCCTAGATTATTGAAAAAATTAAGTGCGAGTCTGCGATTAGGAGGGAGCTTTTGGCTGAAAATCGTGATCCACTGATGTTAAGGTAAACCATCTACCTTCATAAAAGAGAAATTCTGACACTACTTACATTAAAGGTACGTTTCATTTATCATAAAAAATGAATGATATGAAAAATATTTTTTTTTAAATAATCACCAATTCACTTTTAAATATGAATAAACGAAAATCATTTTCATTGTCCACGAAAATAATCAGACATTAATTATTGTTGATAATGAAAATATTTTACATTGACTAATATTCCAAGCGACACGCAAGCTATCTTTATCGGGAAAATATTTTCCAAGCATAAAAAATAAATGGAGCCCAAATATTAATATAAATTTCCATTTAGATTTTTCTATCCTTTAAATCCAGCTAGTCTCGAGATCTTGCCTAAAATAAGATGGAAGATTGAAGAAGATGCACACTCATTTTTTGGAGAAAACCCATTTTGCGTGGAGAAACGAGAATCTTTTTGCAAATCGCATGATTTACGAAGTTGGTTGGACAGAGATATGAGCAAAGGAAATGCCAATATAAACCAGACAACTATGACCCCATTACACATGAGACAAAGCTTAAGTGATGAGATATGAACTTTACTTTATCAAATTGTTCATGATGGTTTTCAAATTCTATTAGTATCTGAATTGGACCACGTGGAGGGATCCAAGGGAGGGAAGCATGGTGGGTCCCGCCTAAATATATATATATAGAACTAGGTGTCTTTCGACACTGACTAAGGGCCGTATGTCCAACAGATAAACCATTAATGGACTGACAAGATTGCGTTCCTTATTTTAACGTGTCGATACCTGCATGTCTTAGCCCCTTAATTTGACACAGTATATTTATTTTCCCTATACCCGACTCTACCCTCTAGTTGTTTTATGTCCAGGATGCCAAGATCTACAAGAAGCTAAGACGAAGCAATTTTTGGACAAATCCAATATACATTGATGATTATTAGTTGCCGAAAACGTTAGAAATTTGCCATACCATGCAGCTTTCAGACATGCACTGATGAAAGAATTATTAAATGTGGGGACAAAAATCCTTAGATGAGATGCGTCCCCTCACTTAAATTTCTACGATACCCCACGATTTCTCTTCTCCTTCATCTCATCTAACCTTCCACGCCCCGACATGGACGGTTCGCGCGCGTCTATGATGTTCCTGTCGTCGACGGCGGCTTTTATTTCCATGATCAAACGTTAGGGATGATGAAGGCGATGCCGCATGCAGTTGTCCTGCGAAGTGCTGCAACCGGTATATGTCGACAACGCATGTTCCAAAGTTGCAGCATCTTAAAGCTGAGTTCGGCGCCTTCCCAATAGTTTGCTATGAGCTGTAATTACAGGTCATTTTCATGGCTCAAGCTACTAAAGAGAAATCGTACCAAACAGTCTCTCATAAGAGAATACATCGGTTTCAAAAGCGCAATTTTGCATACCCTGAAAGAAGAAAGTACGTGAAAATTCGAATTTTCCATATTTGGTCACTAAAGGGGTATTTTGAGGATGCTCATTCATAAAATTCAATTGCCATGGCACGCAACAATAACAAGTTTTAAATATGTTGATTTAAATTTTCTAAAAATATCCAAGATGCATTAGTTATGGCTTAATCAGTACTTTGAGCATACATTAATACTTATTTTCTATACAAGGAACTCGGAAATGAAAAAGCTCGACATTGAAGTGGACTAATTCATAAGTCCAGGGTGGTTCCTGCTTTGAAAGCGCGTACCTCGAAAATATGTGTTAGTAATCCCGGTTGATATTGATTAGACAACAGCCCGTCCTAACCCGAAAATCACTATTGCAATTTTTCCTTTTTTCAGATTGGGCAGATCTGAGTAATCAAGTTAATTGGACTGCAATGACTCCACAGTTTACAAATCTGAGTTGAATAGAATAACCCCACCTAACGTGCGAAGATCCATGCGATTTTCTTTCATTTTTTCTTTTCCAGATCCACGAAATTAAATTAAACTAAAGGTCGTCAAACGCGATTGATTCTCATTCTTAGCATGTGCATGTTCATGTGGATTAGTAAGAAAAGTACACCCAACTCATGTTCCTAGCACATTTAGCATAAATGTCAACATTGTGGCTTCGTCGGAAATGTCGGATCAGCTTAAGCAAATTTATAAATACGGACACCCTCTAGTTTCATCAAATTTAAATAGATAATCTCGTCCTTTAGTTTTAGAATCCATTTGCAAGTAATACGTAAGATAGGTGCATTATCTCTTACAAACTCAGTATTTGGATTAGTGACACTGAAATCGATTCCACGACAAAGGCGTGACAGGAAATAGAAGAGAAAGAGAGTAATTTTACTGTATTTCATTGATTTGTATACAAGCACTTCAATACATTTATAGTGCAAGAATGGAAGAGTATAAAAGGAAACAATATACAAAGAATATGTAAATTTCCTATTTACTAAAACTTCCTATGTACTAAATCAATCTATCTACAAACAGAATCAATGACAATCTCCAACACTCCCCCTCAAGCTGATGGCCTATATATGTCTAGGACACCAAGCTTGCTCAGTAGATAACTGTGTTGTCTCTAACATAACGGCTTAGTGAAGATGTCTGCAGGTTGATCTATTGTTCCAATACCCTTTGCTATGACGATTCCTTCTTTGATCTTATCTCGTGTAAAGTGGCAATCAACTTCTACATGTTTAGTCCTTTCGTGAAAAACTGGATTTGCTGCCAATTTGAGTGCAGCATCGTTGTCACAAAATAATTCAGTTGGTCCACTAACCTGTAACCCGAGATCTGAGAGTAATCCTCGAATCCAAACCACTTCACAAGTAGTTTTGGCCATGGCTCGATATTCTGATTCAGCTGATGACAATGAGACAGTTGATTGCTTCTTTGTTTTCCACGAGATTAGTGACTTTCCCAATTTTATGCAAAAACCAGTAATAGATCTTCTGGTCATTGGACAAGTAGCATAATCTGTATCACAGAATGCTGTCATCTTCATATTGCAATCACTAGATAAGAAAATTCCAAGTCCTGGACATCCCTTCAAGTATTTCACAACTTTTAGGGCTGCGTCCATATGAGATTGTTTTGGACTATGCATGAATTGGCTGAGTATCTGCACTGCATAACATATATCAGGCCTTGTCATAGTAAGATATATCAATTTACCAACAAGTCGCTGATATGCTGATGGATCTTTAAGCACTGGATCTTCGATAGATAAAGAAGAGTTCAGATCATATTCATGAGTAGTCAACTTGGTATTTTGCTCAGCTGGTATGATAGCTGGTTTGCATTCGGATAATCCAGCTTCAGAAACAATTTCGAGGATGAACTTCCTCTGACTGAGGTTGATACCTTCGTTGGATCTAGCAATTTCAATCCCAAGAAAATATTTGGGCGGACCCAAATCTTTGATATGAAAAGTAGAGTGCAGGTATTTTTTAAATCTTGCAACATGAGAGTCATTATTTCCCATGACAAGTATATCATCAACATATATCAGCAAATAGATTGATGAATTACCTTCACTCCATGTAAACAGTGCATAATCATGCTTAGAATGTTGAAATCCCACATTAGTCAATGCAGCAGTGAACTTAGCATACCATTGTCTAGATGCCTGTTTCAATCCGTACAGGGATTTGCGTAGGCGACATACTCGAGACTCCCCCTGTCTGCGTAATCCCTGTGGAAGCTCCATATAAATTTCTTCATCTAGATCGCCGTGAAGAAATGCATTGTGAACATCCATCGATGTAAAGACCAATTTCGACGGGCTGCAATGGCCAAGAAAGAACGGACGGTGACTTCTTTGGCAACCGGTGAGAAGGTTTCATGATAATCAAAACCTTCTCTCGAGTAAATCCTTTAGCCACTAGCCGA
Organism: Eucalyptus marginata; assembly: GCA_014182565.1. Taxonomy (NCBI): domain Eukaryota; kingdom Viridiplantae; phylum Streptophyta; class Magnoliopsida; order Myrtales; family Myrtaceae; genus Eucalyptus; species Eucalyptus marginata. The sequence goes on from CM024594.1 coordinate 19,905,827, forward strand.
GCTTTATATCTTTCAACTGAACCATCTGCACGAAATTTGATTTTATAGACCCATTTACATCCAATGGGTTTCCGATGCGGGGGAAGAGGAACAATATCCCAGGTATGATTCTCGATCAGGGTAGTAAGTTCTGATTTCATGGCGCACTGCCATCTTGGATCATGAGACGCTTCATGGAAAGAAGACGGTTCATTCTCTTCCGAGAGACGGCTGACACAACACATGTGTTCCGGTGACAGTCGACTAAAAGATACGTATGAAGAGACAGGATACTTCGTACCTGGGGAACGTGATGCAGAACAAATGTAATCCTTAGTCCACGTGGGTGGACGAGTGTGTCGTCCGGAACGGCGAGGCTGCTCAGTTGCTATTAAGTCAGGTGCCGAGAAGGATTCAGAATTAGTTTCTGAGGGAGCAGAAGCTAAAGAGGATCCTCAGTTATTTCCGAAGGTAGGCCGTCTCCAGAAATGATAGTATTCCTTGGGACATAAGGAGATGGTTCCGGAGCAACAAACATATATTGTGTAGCCATAGATAAATCTTCTTCGCATAGAAAAGACCTATGACTGGGGGACGATGATACAGAAGATGAAGATATCATATCTTTAAAAGGAAAAATATCCTCGTGAAAGATGACATCTCTGCTGATGAAGAAATGTCCCGTAGAAATCTCCATCACTCGATAACCTTTTTGAAGAGGTGGATATCCCATGAATATGCATTGTGTGGCACGAGGCCCCATCTTATCTAAAGGACCGACATTTGCCGTATAACATAGACATCCAAATACTCGAAGATGATCATTGCGAGACTGTTTATTATAAAGCAGTTCAAAAGGAGTTTTTCCATCCAAAATACGAGTTGGCATGCGATTAATCAAATAGGCAGCAGTGACCACACAATCTCCCCAAAAAGCTTCAGGAATAGAGGCTTGATATTTTAATGCACGTGCTACTTCTAAGAGATGCCTGTGCTTACGCTCTACAACTCCATTTTGTTGTGGTGTGTAGGTACAAGAACTTTCATGGAGTATCCCTTGAGAAGATAGAAATGTGATACAATCAGAAGTGAAAAATTCACGCCCATTATCCGTACGAATTCGTTGTACGAGATAGATCGAATTGATTTTTAACCAAGGAAACAAAATTCGACGGATGAGTGAATGTTTGACTCTTTGACTGCATTAGATATACCCAAGTGGCCCTTGTATAATCATCTACAATCGTGAGGAAAAAAACGGGAACCATCACGATGAGAAGTGTGATAAGGTCCCCGAGATATCTATGTGAAGCAAAGAAAATTTTCTATTTGCTCGAGATGTACTTTGAGGAAAAGATGTGCGGGATTGTTTAGCCAAAGGACATATTGGGCATTTAGGATGAGGAAAACATGCACTATGACCCAATCTTTGATGCAAAAGAAGATTTTTATTTCGATTGATAGCATTACAAGAAATGGCTTTATTTAATGATTCTACATCTCTAGGAGAATCAATCCAAAGTAGTATAATCCTTGTGCAACACTACCCAAGCCCATCGGTGTGCCGGTCGAACGGTCCTGAAAGAAGCAATTGTCGGAGCTGAATATTGCATGACAAAAACTATCTATGCAAACTTTTGAGACAGAAAGTAGATTGAATTCAAAATCAGGAATGTATAAGACATTTCTGAGGACAAAATGGGAACCAAGGTGAACAGTGCCAGTCTTGGTAACTTGAGTGACGTTTCCATTTGGAAGACGTACTGATATGGGAAATTCTGATTGTTTATCGACATGGGAAAAAAATTGCTCGTTACGAGATTATGTGATCACTAGCCCCGTATCGATTATCCATGCATTCATAGAAAAAAAATTCTCCTCATGAAGTAAAGTACCTGAGAATCCTGAATTTTTGTCCCCCATCTTCAATTGATTCAGAACCTGCATGATATTCTGATACTGGTCTTGAGTAATTGTCCGTTGTACCCCATCCATCCTTTGTGTCGTAACCTGATAAGCTGACGATTCTTTTTCTTTTCTATTTTTATCAGCAGGTTTTCCATGCAATTTCCAGCATGTTTCAATAGTATGATGCGGGCGTTTGCAATATTCACAATACCTATTTTTGAATTTACCATTTTGCCCACTGACCTTTCCTGATGTCATGATGCCACGTGGATCGTAGGATCCTTTGAAAGAAGCTGACGTGGCACCATAATAGCCGTCGGATGCATTGGAGTTGGCGGAAGATCTGTGGCCGTTGATTCCATCTCGCTGATCTGAGCCGTCCATCAGCCCCCCTGAATCGAAACCGTTGGATCTGCCGTGTGAATCTGAGCCGTCCACTTGAAAAGAAGAGCTAGGGTTTCTAGGGTTTCCCCTTTTCGCCGCAGCCACATTACCCATTTGTTGTGGGTATCCCGAACGTGCGACGATCGCTTCCTCCGGCCACCGCCTCTCGCGAGCCCATGCTGGACGGAAAACCAGCAAGGCTCGACACCTCTCCTCCTCGAGCGTGTTCTGTCACAGCGAGGCGCTGGCTTTCTTCTTGGACGGCGAGCTGATAGATGCGTCCGAGCGGCGGCGATGGTTCCATGGTGAGGATCTGAGATCAGAACGTCGAGTAAGTGTCGTTTAGTATAAGCAAAAACCGTGTGCTCTTTTCCCTTTCTCGCATGTCTCTGTATTGCCTTAATGTGGCTTCGGGTCCCTGAATCCGTTCCTCGGCTGACTCCAACTCGTTCCACAGAGAGGAGAGACGGTTGAAGCAAGCGGTAACCGAGAGGTTCCCTTGCTTCAATTCCGTCAATTTCTGCGTGATGTTGAAGAGCCGTGCTCGGTCGAGCCGGCCGTACATCTCCTTGATGCTGTCCCATTTGCTTGGAGTCCTCGGTGGGTGGCGTCCCCGGGGCGACGTCGGGAACAAGGGTGTTGCCGATCCAAGTGCGAACCAACTGGTTGCACTTCCGCCAGAGACGCTGGAGGCGTTCATCGGTTGGGATCGGGACGGTTCCGTCGAGGAAGCCGTCCTTGTCCTTCGTCACCAAGGCCCGCCGGAGATCACGAGCCCACGACGAATAAGTTTCTGGTCCGGTAAGTGGGTTGCTGATGAGACGTAGTTCGGGACCATCCGCCGGCGATGTGTACAGTGGATCGCCGGGTTCAAGCCGGCCGCCACCGATGACCGGAAAAAGGCGGCATGAATCCCGGGCGGCAATGTCGGGTAGGGATTCGTCCCTTGACCCGGCATTGATCCGGGTTCTCGACCCGGCATGAATCCGGGTTCCTGACCCGGCGGCGTGAATTCGGGTTGAGGTCCCGGGTAGGGATTCGTCCCTTGACCCGGGACTTGACCCGAGACAGCTCCCGGGATTTGACCCGAGGCAGCTCCGTATCCTTGGCCCGGCACAGAGGGGTGTTGGGCCCACATCTGTCCTGGCCCAGCAGCCCACTGGTACCAATTAGCTGGAGGGAAATTTGCGGGCCACTGTGTTGTAGGAACCGGTCTTCCCGAAAGAGTTTCTTCGGAAGATCTTTCTTCTCCAGAGGGGATAACCTGATTTGATGTGGGCGTTCCCTCTGTTGAAGAGCTCTCAACATTCTTTGTCATGGTAAAAAAATTGAATTCCTAACCGATTTGCTGGTCTGTTTCTACAGTTGAGGATCATGCAACAACAGACCAGAAGTTGAAGCGGTGGCAATTCAAAAAATGCGGAAGCTAACCAGGAGTAATTGCTCTGATACCATGACAGGAAATAGAAGAGAAAGAGAGTAATTTTACTGTATTTCATTGATTTGTATACAAGCACTTCAATACATTTATAGTGCAAGAATGGAAGAGTATAAAAGGAAACAATATACAAAGAATATGTAAATTTCCTATTTACTAAAACTTCCTATGTACTAAATCAATCTATCTACAAACAGAATCAATGACAATCTCCAACAAGGCGTTTCCGTACTTTCGGCTCAGGAATTAATGGTTGTGGGTTCGAATCCTATCTTGAGGAACTCAGATTAAGTTCAGGGTTATGGCTGTGAATTGTTGTGCTAGTTCCTCTCCAGGTGGCCAACTAATTGTCGTCGTGCTCCTAGATTGAAAAGAACTTAATTGGAAGGAACTTAATTGCAAGACAATTAAACTATAATTTCCGAACTTTGTAATTATGCTAGTTCCTCTCCAGATTGCCGGCTAATTCTTATCGTGCTCTTGAGTCAAAAAGAAGAAATTAATTGCAGGACAATTAAATTATAATTTCTGAACTTTGTTATTATTATTAACCATGAAAGCCAATGACACGAACGAGGAACTTTCGCTCGTCATCTTTGTTAGTTTGTCCTAAAATTTGAATAGTAAGTGACGAGCTACTTACAATGAACTTAAATAAAAACTTCACTATTCCTGAATCATGTGAATTTTTTTTTTTTTTAATAAAAGGAAAGCTCTTTCCATTACCGCAAAGAGAGGGATTCTTTATATCATGCCTAAAGGCTAACTTCGGTAAAGGAGTGATCAGTTCCATGATCGGTAGGTTTCAAAGCTAGAACCTAGCTATTCTATCATAACTGGTTCCCAATTTTTGAATCCTAAAACCTACCCTGATTGCTTGGAACTGGTTCTGGAACCTACTCTATTTTTTTTCAATCCAACTCCAAGGTCTACCCAAGAACTTGTTTTTTTTTTTCTTGTTCCTTTTTTTGGTTCTTTTTTACAACAAAATCATATAAGGTTTGTGAGCAACAAAATGATTCAAAATTAAAGATGAACAACAAAAATTCTTAACTGCCAAAAATAATAATCCATAAGATGAAGACGTAGTTACATACAATTATAGACGATAAAAATTTTGAACACGTAACATGAAACATAAATTAGAAAACTCTTTTCCCTATTCATCCAACACAATTAGGGGAAAAGGAAATATTGGCGAGGAGTTCCAAAGAAGAATGAAGAAGTGCTAAGTGTTGGAGATGGATACGATTTTATCCTTGACCTTGATCTTAATTGATTTAATCAAAGATACTCGGAGATAAAATAGGAAAATTAAATATACTCAGAGATAAAGTAGGAAATTGTAACTGTTTATCCTTTTTGTTATTCTTATCTTTTGTATTATAAATTTATACATGTACAAGGATGAAAAAAAGTAGAAGAAAATTTGCCCCCAGAAATAGGTCTTCATCGTTCTATGATATAGTTGAAGGGTGTTGACCATGATAATTCGAAAGCACACAACACTTACATATATGAAAAAAAAAAAAAATGAAGTTCAGAATTGGTGGCAACATAAAGCTAATCATTTAGGAAATTAAAAAATTTCAAGAAATTTATTTAAATAGTTGTAGCATCAGAAAAATTCAAATTAAAATTCAGTATGAGAGAGATTTTGAGGTCACACAACAATTATTTAGAGAATTTTAAAATTGCGTTTGTAACCATTAAGATAAAACTACTTTGTCTTAAAACTTATTATTATGGGTTATTCATGAAATTGTTGGATCAGATTAAGCAGAGCCGTGCCGTCACTTCTGGCATCACACATCCTCACTCTCACTAATTGTTGATGTTGCACCTCCATCCAGCGTCCGCCACCACTACTGCCGCCTCCCCTCTTGCCGACTCTCTACATGTGGGTGTATTTGTGTGTTAACCCTATATTGAGCAACTGCCTTAGAGGATGTTGAATTTCACAAGTCACCAAATTCCTTAAATTTTCCTAATCACTTGACCTCGACCGTTTTTCAGAAAACGCAATTAAGAACTCTAAAAGGCACAAGCAAATACTCTTTTAGTATAATTCAATTAGGAAGATGATGAGATCAGGTGACTAGAAAAATTAAAGGATTCTGGTGACTCGTGACCTTCAAAATCTTCCAAAGATATTGCTTAGTTAGGGTTAATAAACACAAATACACCCACATAGAGCGAGTCCCCGGGGGGGAGACATCAATGGTGGTGGTAGTGGTGGTGGTAGATGGAAGCATGCTGTCGATGATTGGAGGGAGCAACCATTGTGATCGCGATGGTGGTAGGACGACTTTAGTAACAAAGGTCACAGGGCATAGGGTAGGAATGTTGATGTTCAGAGTCAAAGAGAAAATAATGAGAAAATGTTTATGATGGCTCAACCTCAATAAAAGTTGCATCATATGTATCTATAGGAGTGACTAATTATAATAAAGTAGAGATAAAAGGGATAATTACCCCCAAAATACATATGAATTACACATTGATACTCTTTTTAATTCGAAGTAGGTGTAACAACTAAGAAAGTGGATGTCAATAGCATGACATGTGGATTAGGTAGTACCCTTGTGAAAATGTCCAATAGTTGATTTAATGAAGGCACATAGCGAACATGTAGATCGTTGAAAACACCCCACTCTCGAACAAACTGAAAATCTAACTCAGTGTGTTTGGCACAAGCATGAAATATAAGGTTGATAGCAAGATATGTAACAGAGATGTTGTCACAATATACGGTGAGATGATTGAAAAGGGGGACTCCGAGCTCATGAAGCAAATAGCAAATCCAAATAGTCTTAGTAATAGTGAGTGACAACGCAATACTTAACCTCTATACTAGAATAGGCTATAGTGCATTGCTTCTTGGCACTCCATGAAAGAAGATTGGCGACACAGAATCCAGAAGTGGAACATGGAGCATTGGAGCACCTTAGCCCAATTTATATCCACGTCAACAGTCAATAAAGTGGGAGAGCATCACTAAATGAGCAATCAGTGGATGGATGTACCAACTATACATTTGACAACTTGGAGATGAATTGGCTAACCAAATACACAGCAAATCTAATATCAAGTCTAGTCATGGACACATACTATAGAGCTCATCATTGTTACCAAACAACAGAGTCTATAAGGCCGAGAGAGTAGATAAAGGCATGACTTTAACTAGGTCAAACGTGTGCAAAAGACCATTAACATACTTAGCTTGAGATAAAAGCATACTATCAAAGCAATGATAAACCTCAATGCCAAGGAAATAGTAGAGTGATCCAAGATCCTTCATTGAAAATTCCTATGAGAGTCAACTAATTAAAGACCGTAATAAATGAGGAGTATCACCATGACAAGGATATCATCAACATACAATAGAAGTTATAGATAACCTTGAGAGGAAGCATAAATGAATAACGACATATCGACCTTACTCACCAAGAAATCCAAAGATAATATACAAAAGAAAGATGCTAAAGCAAAGAAACGATGCACGTGGAGCTTGCTTTAAACAATTAATGGCTTTCTAGAAACGGCACACATGATTTAGGAACTCATTTGAGAGAAACCGAGAAGTTGGCGCATGAAAACTTCCTCACAAAAGATGTCATGCAAAAAGGCATTCTTAACATCAAGTTGATGTATAGCCCATATTGATGAAATCGTAATAGGGAGAACAACCCAATTGTGGTAGGTTTAACAATCGAGCTAAAGGTCTCTTAATAGTCTAGTCCAACCTCTTACTTAAATCCTTATGCAATAAGACGAGCTTTGAACCGTTGGATAGTTCCATGGATTTTTCCTTAACCTTAAAAACCCATTTATAACCAACTAAATTTTTAAAAGAATCAGGTGATACAAGATCCCATGTGTGATTAATGACCAAAGCATTAATTTCATCCATTATGGTCGCTTTCTAACGTGGATCAAGAATGGGCTTAGAATAGCAAAGCTAGTGTGAAAAGTGTGAGAGAGATTCAAAAATTTTGTGGGTTTAGAAAAATCAGATTTGGCACAAGTCTGCAAAGGATGAGTGAGAATAGAAGAAACGGAAGTGGAGGAGCCAGATAGAAATGTAAAGAGGATTCGAGGTGTTTTCCTGCTTTCATACGATATTGATGTTTAGGGTTAGCGAAATAAAGACAAATATTTATGGTGGCTCAACTTAGGGGTGTGCAAAAGAACCGGGATCCGCCCAGACCGCCCGGAACCGGACCGAAACTGCCCGGAACCGGCGGTTCTTGAGGGAACCGGTCCGGTTCCCGGTTCCAATTTATGGGAACCGGTGGGTACCGATCCGATTCCCGATTCCATGGGTGGATCCGCCCGTCCGCCCACCCGGACTAGACCGGTTCCCTTTTAATATTAAAAAAAAAAATTACTAAAACAAACCTAGATCTCATCTCACTTCTCTTCGTCTTCGGTTCTGCAGCTGCCTCTCTCTCTCTCTGTCTCTTCCTCGGTTCCTCTCGCACTAAGCGAGGAAATGCCCGTGAAGACACCTATTAAAGTGCCACTACTAATGTCAGGAAATTGAATAGCTAGTGCTAGCTAATAGGTTGATGCAACCTGAAGCGTCACAAATGCTAACTACGTCAATAAGCCAAAAAACAGAAGGGTTACTCCTTTCGACACCATTATGTAATCCCAGAACGGCTTCCACCCAGCATCACCAATCTCCTTCTCTTCTTCTTCTGTAAGTTGCACTCCCGGTTTGGCCTTCTTAGATATCTCAGCTTGCTTACTCTCTTTAGATTCCTCATGCTTCACTAAAAAGGAATCTGCAGTTTCACCGGAGATTTCACCATTTGAAGGTCCAAATGTGGTTAAAACTTCTTTGTGAGTATTCACAAGCTGTTCAAATGATGTTCCTACAATCAAGAGCTCTTGGTAGCTTCCTAACTAGTTACTTGCAAGTAGGAAATGGGAGAATGTTGCATTTCATCTGTTCACGTTTTTTTTTTTTTTTTTTTTTTTTATCTACGAGATACATTTATAGTTGCAACAAATGAATCTTTGTTCCACATACTTAAATTTGGTTTTTCTTTCTTTGGCTTGCTTTAATGTCACGTAGTCATTCTATGTTGAAAACCAAAATTGTTTCGCGTCAAGATCGGTTCCATGGATCCACCCGAAAACCGGACCGGACCGGCAGTCCGATTCCCGGGTGGATCCATGCAACAAATGGGTGGATCCCAATTCCAATTTTTTGGAACTGGTCCTTAGTGGGCAGTTCCCGGTTCTAGGTCGGGAACCGTCCGCCCGGACCATGCACACCCCTAGCCTCAACTCCAATTAGGGTTGTGTCATACATATTAATATGAGTGACAGATTGCAACAAAGGTACCGATAAAAATATAATTATAGAACGAACCCATAATACATATAAATTACACATTGATAATGAATTCTCCATGCCCCTCGGTTCGCCCTGCCCCTAATCAATCTGCCTCGGTATATTTTCTTAAGAAAATAATACTTTTCTTTAATTGATGTACATATCTGCGATAAAATATGAAAGAAAGAAACCTATCAGATAACCTTTTCTTTTGGGAGAGACAATTTGCAAGTACACCCTTACTTTTGTAGGAGATACATGCTTAAAATATTAACACGTAAGCGAGGTGGGACAATTGTTTTCTATGTGTTTTAATTTCACATCATCCCACATCGACTAGTGAAAAATTGAGTTTGTCTAACTCTATAAAATCAACCCTCGAGGCCACAAATACATTTTGTAATATAATAATATTGTCCAATCACAATATAAAAATTGGTAGTGAATTCTTTTTGGACAAAAGAAAATGATACAAACGACTCTTAAAACTTTAATCCTATATATAATGTGGTCATTGAATTTTGAATTTATTCAATATACTCTTTTGAACTATTGATAAATCTTCAATGTAGTTCTTTTATTTGTTCAAAAGACAAATAAACGTTATTTGATGGTGTAAGTTATAATATTCTAAGCTTGATGTGCAAAAATTGTGAGTCAACATATTCATCCACTTTAGAAAAGGAAAAAATAATTAGGGCATTAACATATTCATAGTTATTTGATGGCATCAATTATTATATTCTGAATTAAAATAAATGTTTTATGTGAATAATCCATGGGTCACCTTTTTTTTTTCATGTCCACTATTCAAAATTATCGAAAGCCACCTAAGCAAATTCCATTTAAGTTGAATTAACCGAAAGATGGCATTAAATATTTTCATATAATTTATGTATTATATTGAATTTTTTCAAGGACCACATCGAATAAATCTAGAATTCAAAGTTTATATTACAATTTAGATCGAAGTTTAAAAACCATTTATGTCGCTTTTTCCTAAAGATAAAAAGTTTTACATCAAGGGCAATGCCCCGAAGGTGGTATTGCCTCACTATCCAAACCCGGGTATGTCCCCGTCCCCATTCCCATCTTCGTCCCCGTTCCCGTCTCCTTCCCCTTATCATCAGCCCATTCTAGGCCCCCATTTCAGCTTATCCAAAATAAGGTACAATGAAGAAAGGGTCAAAAAAGAGAAAAAAATTAAAAATAAAGGAAAAATAAAAATAAAAGCTTATATTTCGAATGCTAAGATAGAATTGACTTGACCTCGTAACCAAGTGTCCTTAAGTAAATTACAAAAGATACGTATAATATACTTTTTAAATAAGTTTTAGGATTTGATCGTATTACTTGGCATTTTTAATTTTGATTGCGATTTTTTATTTTAAAATATTAAATTGACGGCACTTATCTTTACCTACGCAACGCCTAAATTCGTTTTCGTCCGTCTATTTCGGGCGTATCTCACGCTTTGATGGCAACATAATTTGTCTAAGAATTTTATTGAATATCTAAATTAAAACGATGCACCATCTGATTGCATCGGCTACGTGGCATTTGATGCTATAGTGATCTCCTACAGGAATTGTCTATATGGCTAATGATTGGATAGAAATGATATGAAATAATTTTTTAATGATATAATGATTGGAGGGAAATTTGAAAAATAAATAAAATATGTAACCCTGGTTCTATAGTCTTATTATTTAAAGGAAATTGTGTTTGATTACCACAATTATGAGAAAGAGACGCAGCCTGATGTGACATCGTATCATTGGCATTTATTTTCAGATTAAGTTTCTTAAAGTTGTACGATTGAGCTATGATGCACCGTCTTATATGCTACTGAAAACTCCATGTACCACATTTTATTTGCGGGTACTTGTCGACCTGCCAACCACTCCATTAATTTTTAATTTTCGTACAATGCCTAACTTCTACTTCGCCCGTTCCTCGCGACACTTGTTTGGTATGGTTGAATTCTTTGGACCACACTAATGATTAGATTTGAATCATTTGTGAACTTGGTCGTTCCTCCATTATGAGCCTAAAAACTGAAGTACGCAACTGATGACAAGCATTTACTTTGAGAAGACCTTTACGAGGAGTCACAATGTATTCACATCTTTCTTGATAGTCGCATTTATTTGTATTGAAATGAAATCACTCACGTAATTTCTCAATCACGGTCAAAATCTAATAGTTATAGGTAGTAAGTATCAATGCATTTCTCATATCACTTACGTAGATGAATAAAAAATATATATATTAAGATTTTAAAAGAAATTGTCGCTTATATCTTTTAAAAAATGAAATAGCAGAGAATTTTGTTATCATAAAAAATACTTTAACCTTAAATAAGTAATTGTGAAAATAAATTTCATTGATTAATTTTTTTAAAGATACAAATAATTATTTTTAAGAAAATATTTTTCTAATAATTGATTTTTTTGTGAAAAAATGCACTTTAAAGGGGAAAAAAAAAAAAATCCCCTAGAATAGTCAACTTGTGCACAAGCTAAAGACTAAGGATCAAACACAGTAAATATCATATGGTTCATTTTTTTTATAAGTAAAAGGGTGAAAACAGACACTTAGGCCTTGTTTATTTATTTGTGTTTCTAGTCCCCGAAACACAAATTTTTGTTCTTTTATTCCAACAAAAAAAAAACGTAAAATGCGTTTGTTTACACTTTTGTTCCCGGGAACAAAAAATCTATTTTTTTTTCCGGGAACAGATTTAGAACAAAAAAAAAAAAAAAAAAACTTGTTTTTGTTCCTAGGAACACTCGAGAAACACTTTTTTTTCTTCTCATTTTTCTTCTTCTTTTTTCTCTTTCTTTTCTTTTTTTTCTTCTTCTTCCTCTTCCTTTTGCCGGTCACTAGCTTTGGCCATGGCCAACGCCGGCAACCGGCTAGGCGAGGGCTGGCGATCTCGCCGAAGCGTTGTCGACCCCCAGAGAGGCCGAGCCTCGCGCGGCCACGGCGAGGCTCGGCCTCCCTAGCGGCGCGAGGCCGGGCCTCGCTAGGCCAAGGCGAGGCCAAGCCTCACCGATGACCTAGCGAGGCTCGCTTGGCCAGCGGCAATCTCGCTAGGGCCAAGCGGCCTTCGACAAGCTCGCCAGACGTCACCCAGCCAGTCGCCGACCAAAGAGAAAAAGAAAAGGAAAAAAAAAAAAGAAAAGAATAATAAAAATTAAAAGAAAAAAATTATATAAGTTTACCAAACGTGTTTCTATTCTTTTTTATTCTAGAAATATAAATTTTATGCAGTTACCAAACGCATTATTCTATTCAAAAATTGTTCCCCGGATCGAAATAACTTTTTCTATTTTTGTTCCCTGGGAACAATTTTTGAATATAAACGTTACCAAACGCACCCTTAGCGCGATGACCCTTTTGAGTATTATCAAAGGAATTCTACATTGTGTGAAAATATTTAAATACAAACATAACTAGTGCTCATTTTACACAAATCCAAAATGGCTTAAATGGGGGTTGAAGTTTCCCAATTCCAATCGATAAGAAAGAGGGAATTGTATCGAATTTTTATTAAGTCCTTTCAGTGCATAGTTGGCATATTCTAAAATCACTATTGGTTATATTCTCAAGAGTTATGATCAAAGTTAAAATGCCGACATTACTGCTATCTATGCATCCTAAAGAACCGAGGAATGTGATTTGTCAAGAGATTCTAGAGTTTAATCTCCCATAAGTGAGGACTGCAATCTGCAACAGCAATTGATTTACTCAATTTCGCAGCATAAGTAGCTGAAATCAGGTAAGCAAGTGAACGACACTCGAACACCAAAGAACTCCATCTCCATATCCAACATGCAATGCCAAAAATGAAAGTCCCTTGATGCGCCCCCTCCGGCCAAGTAGGACAATGCCGACATAGATGTTGAACAAGCCGAGAGCATCACTCAGACACAAAAAGCTCATTCTCGACTGGGTATGCTGAACAAAAATTACCACAATTTCAATGCACAGTCCGACAACGTTCGTGAGACACAGTACCGGGCCTATCATCGGTTAAATTATGCCTGGCTCGTGCCAAGCTTGTAAAGGACACTCCATGCCATGTAAAAATGTTAAAATACCATTATGTTTCCAAAAACAATTTATGTTCAAAAATAATTCCTTTTTATAATATTCCCTAAACAAAATTATGAATATTTGAAAATATTTAGTAACTGTCAAAATTTATATTCTTGAAATAGAAATATATTTGATACGATTCTTAAATTATTATTATTATTTTGTAATTTAAAATTTCTTTTAATTTTTAAATATTTTTATTTTATTTTTCTCTTTTTTTATTTTTATTTTTCCTTCCCTCTTTTTCTTCTCTAGTCGACCACCAGCTACAACAATGGCCAATGACAAAGTGAGGTCCGGTGACATTGCAAGAGCCTCACTAGAATAGGGCAAGGTTCGATTGCTGGCCAAAATCTCACCAAACCTAGGTGAGTTCAAGCCTCGCCATTGATCTCGCCCTAGCATGGCAAGGTAAAGCCTCACCGATGGCCGAGTGAAGCTCTCACGCACCGATCTAGTGAGGCAAGCCTTACCTAGTCATCGGTGAGCTCACCAAATCTCGCCTAGTCAATGGTCGGCGACTAGCAATGAGGGGGAAAAGAAAAGAAAAGGAAAGGAAAAGAAAAAAGAAAATAGAAAAGAAAATAAAGAAAATGATTTGTCTTGACTCTAAAGTTGTTTGTGGGAATAAAGAAATAATTTTTCTACTTCTTAACTATGTTCCAAATCTATTCTCAAAAACAAATTTGTCTTCGGAAACAAAAAAGTTATCAAACATATTTCTATTCTTTTTTTATTTCAGATAACAAAAAAATAGAGTCAGACACTGTTTGATACGTTGCCAAATAAACCTTACATTTCCTCAGCTACATCCAACCCATTTCAACATAAGCAAAAGAATGAGTTAATTCAGACTAGGCTTGAAAGAAACCATAACTAGTTCGTAACGACTTATACAGTACCGTGCCCGACATATAATGGGGAATAGGAATTAGTGTCGAATGACACATGAATGCCGAGGCTGAGCAGCTACAAGTCTAGATAAATGCTGCATATATTGGAGTTAATTTAATTATGCTTCCAGAAATACCCTTCAGAGAACACATTATTCATCCGCACCAGCCTATGTAAACGAATTTTTTGTAGGCGGTATGCAAACCTAAAAAAGCATTCTTCTTTGCTGCAGATACTAAGTAGATTGATGGTGGCACCTATCCTCCTAGACAACTCAAAAAATGGAAATATATTTAAATCAACTTTCTTTTTCCTCATCACAAACCTCAAGATTTGAGAGAAATCTAATTTGAATTTCCTCCAGAAGAAAACATTTCAACTTGTTTCTAAGATAGCAGCTTAATTCCTTACACAGGTGTGGGTGCTTCATTCTCTTGTACTGTACCCCTATCATCATCATTTCCTCGTCCGCCAGTAAATCCATTCTCTAAAATCTTGTGTTCTGAGGGTAAATTTTTCCTGGCTTTCCTGCTGCCTTCGATTTTCCACTGATCCCATACCCGTGTTTTTGGTGGAGGCACTGAATCTGCAATTGGAGCAACCAGACCTGGCTTCCCATCATCAATGACTCCATCAATCAACCCGTATTCCTTAGCTTCCCAAGCATTCATGAAATTGTCCCGGTCTGTATCCAATTCAACCTGCACATAGAAAGAGGAAAAGGAACACAATAAAAAACTCATGACCAATGTCACAGGGGGCAGATACAAAGAAAATGCTAGTCCATATATCTTTTTCACGTCCGACCTGCTCTTCGGGCTTCCCTGTGATTCTTGATAGTATTTTGTTAAGCTTAATTTTATGGTACACCATCTCTCTTATCCGAATTCCCATGTCTGTGGCCTGTAGTCATAACGAACCATATTAGAGGAAAAAGATTCCACTTCAGGCATCAAACTGTGCAAATAATCTGCATCTCTCAACTAGAAAAGCTGGCAAATTCTAAACAAGCAGTGGAGAGAAGGGAAGATCTAGGATATTGAATAAAGATCCTACACTGCAAGTCCCTCTAATACATGGAGGAAGCCAGGAACTTCTTACAAATTAGATCAAGTAAAATGGACTACAACAATGCAAGCAGGCCTCAAAAGACACCAACAAGGGCTTTAGCCTATATGGATGATGAAAAACAGGTCGAAAATCAAACTTACTTTGCCTCCAGCAGTTCCAAGTGGTTGATGGATCATCACTCGGGCATTTGGCATGCAGAATCTCTTGCCTTTTGAACCAGAAGCCAGAAGAAAAGCACCCATAGATGCAGCAAGCCCCAGGCAAATAGTTGAAACATCAGCTTTGCATAATTTCATTGCATCATATATTCCCATTCCTACATTGACAATCAAGTACAAGGTAAAGCATTGAGAACGTTTTCAACTAGATTATAAAGCATATTACGCAAAACCAATTGAAACAAATAACAAAGCAATCTTCATTTGTTATCTGAAAAATGACACAAGAACATCTATTCTGCTACATCAACCACCCCTTTTTCATTTGATTTGTCCTAATTATGTTTCACATGTTGTACTAGTCTTCTAGAAGGGACAATCCTACTTAAATCGGACTGTCATCAAACTCCTTTATTTCATTGGCAAGCATCAAACTCCCCTATGATGATTAACTGACCCCTTCATATATAAAATGCTGAATAATACCTTCCATGTTGCAGTTTAAATCTTTGAGAAAGAAATGAGTTCTCACCATTCTAATGACAACTCCAGCATTACATTTTACTAGGAAAGATTTGCTATTCAAAGGCACCAAATAGAAGTGACTGTATTGCAACTCTGAAAAGGCACTTTGTCAGTCAATGTGCACTAGCAGCTTGCCTAATTTAGGGTCATGGCTATTTAAGTCCAGTGATGAAATGGCTATTCCAATGTTTGTCTCAAAACGGAGGCAGGCTAATAATTTGAACAGGTAACACAGCTATTCCAACCTAGAGGAAATAGCTAAACCATGTCTGTGTTTGAATGTCCTCAATTATTCACAGCATGAATATAGTTCCTTAAGACATCATATATAAGTTTGTGTATTTGCCCACTCATTTAGCACAACAGCTCCCCCATGCAACAGGATTCTTTATAATGTCTCTATGTATCCATTCAGCACTAGAACTTTTTTCTCTTTTCTGCTTTCTTCTGTTTTCAGTAACAATCCAGCATTTGAATTGCATCACTGCTGCACCTTCACTACTAATGATGCCTTGAACCAGGTGTCAAGTGAGCTCAAACCACTCCGCTGCTGAAGCTCCACACCACTGATGCTTCTTTCTGCCTGTCAAGCGCTCAACTCACTTCACACTTCCACCTCCAACCAACATTGTCATCAATTCCTTGTCCTACTTTCTTCCTGGTTTACTCAATTTTACCCTTGTAGAGCACCCAAACAACTTCAAAAAACAACTAGAGGAAGATGCCATTTATACAGTTCACTAGAGCAATAATTCAAATTTTGTTGCATTTTTTAGGCTTTCAAACTGGAGACTCCTGTTACAACCACCCCCCAAAAAAAAAAAAAAAAAAAAAAAAAAATTCTGGAGACTAGCATTTAAATGGTTCTTAGATTGCATGTTATGTTTGCGATTTTGCACTACTATGGTGATGGTGATTATTGCATGGACAAGTGATTGCAAATGGCAGCAAAATCCATTGCACAATGCCTGTTTGAAATAAGTTTCAACACAAATAGTGTACTAACTCAGGCATGCTAGAACTACAATGGTAATTTTGCTGAATGCAGCACTCTCCTAGATCATTCCACAATCTATGAATCTTAAACCACTAAGAGGAGTACAATTACATATCAGCTATCCATTTACTGAACTCCTACTACTACTCTACAGTCTACTGCGATTCTTCATTATAGCCACTCCATTCTTATCGCCTTTCATCCCGCAAAACCACCAGTAAGAGTGACCATCACATTACAAGCCTACAACTCAGATAAGCAGCCTCAAACCGTTCTCAAACCATCATATGAAAAGCCTTTTCATATGCCCATTGAAGAAACTACTACTCTACAAGCACCAGCAAATAGCGAACAAGAAAAATGCTTCTTTTAACAGCATTAAACTCCACACTACAAATCTCAAACTCACCGGCGGTAACAGAGCCACCAGGGGAGTTGATAAATAAGTTTATGTCCTTGGTGGGATCCTCAGCATCCAGAAACAAGAGCTGGCTTATTATGAAATCCGCCGTCACGTCATCAACCTGTTGAAAGACATTCACAACAACCTCAGATTTCCATCTCCAAAACGCACTCAAAAAGTAATCTTTTAGACCGCCTTGTCACGGGCGCTCTCGATATGTTCTAATTGAAGTAGTTCTTAAGCTCGTTCCCCAATCGCTAGTTTCAAACACTTCAGTCTTCCGTGACATGGCATCGCCCATTCCCAACCCATCAATTAAGTCCTCCATAACCCGAAAGCTCGAAGCTCGTGCTCTTCCAGCAGTGAACAACAATCATAAACAATCCCAATTAATGCCACTACAAAGCCTAATGCAGAAATTATAGACACCAATCAATTCGACGACGAAAAGAAAAGGGGAGAGAGAGAGAGAGACCTGGGAACCCAAGAAGATGATCCTCTGGCGGAGAAGCATGTTGGTGGTGTCGAGCTCCTCGAACCTGGGCAACCGCGGGCCCGTCGGAGAGACGGAAGAGATGGAGAAGCCGCCGGCGCCGCTGACGTCCCAACTGCTCGACAGCGTCCGCCTCGCCGCCGACAAAGAGCTGCTGCTCTGCACCGCTCTGACGACTGCGCATCTTCGGCTTCTCCGGCGACCGCCGGCGGCACAACCGGTGTCGCCGCCGAAACTAGGGATTGGGACTTGAAGCCTCGTCCGCGAGACGCAGCACGCCAAAGCCCCCTCCATCGATTCACTCCGCCGTACGAATTGCTTCTCTCTCTCTCTCTCTCTCTCTCTCTCTCTCTAGGCCCTTCGAGTTCTCTTCATATTCCGATTGCGAAAACTTTCAGATAGACTTCAGTTCGACCAAGGGGACAACACGAGCCGGTCCAACTCCAACCTAAGCCAGTAAGCCTAACCTCGAACCGATCTGTTTGAGTCGGGCACGAAAGTGCCATTTGATTTGGTTCGGTTCGGCAAGACGTTTTGCTCTATGGTGTATCTGAACCGGGGCATCCGACCGATCCCCTTTTCTTTTTTTCTTTTTTTTGGTTGAAAAGAAAGTACATATTTAAAACGTCGAGAATGTACAACCAGAAGATAATGCATCCGCGTACACAAGGTCCACTAGAAGAAAAGGGGGGAAAATGTTCTAGTTACAGGTCAAGTCCAATTTGCCATGGGCCTTAACTGCAGGGAAGGAAGAGGCAACACGCAAAGTATGCCTTCCCACAGTGGGCGAACAATCCGTTGCCGCCCTTCGGGATGGCCTTTTAGCAGTAAAAAATTACCGCCCTTTGGGTTGAGCCTAGGGACACCATGAGAACCAGGATGGAAACGCTTCTAATCTACCCGAGCCGCATTTCCTAGTGGATTCTAACCAGCTTAGAGAAGAAGAAGAGTTTAGAAAGCCATGAAGTTTTACAAAATACTCACTTTACTTCAGGGGGACTCGCCCAACACAATACACCCTCCTTGCCTTTTATGACAATAAGAGGTCACAAACAAACAAGGACCAAGCTCACGGGTGCACGGAACAACAGGGGGCACCCGAAACATTCTGGGGAGGAATTATTCGCACGATATGAACAAGAATCGTATCGTGACGGTATTTCCCTAGCCTACCGCTACAAGAAAGTGAACAAAGTGCCTTGCTACGGTGAAATTGTACGGACAACGGGTTTCGGCCGGTCTCGTCCATCATGAGCATTGTAGTCATAGTCCGAGTCATTCGAGCGTGTCTTGTCGCTAGAAGATGCGCCTCATACTTTTGTTCAAGGAGTTGGCGGTGTGGATCAAGCTCATCAGATCGTAGAGCAGGATATCATCAATGTATACCGCAAAGACTTGAAAGAATTGGTTGGAAGATACGACACATGGCCTTTTGGAAAAGGGATGGTGCTACCTTTTAGGCCAAAAGGAAGAACTTTCCACCTGGAAGTCTTGGTTCGGAATACGTAATCCTCGTTTTTGATCTCGTCTTCGGGATGGATGCCCAATTGCCAAAATCCGCTTTGAGGTCGAATTTGGAATAGATATGGGCCTTTGTTAATCCAAGAAAGAGAGAAACTTTGGATGGTAAAGGGAATTTGTCATCCTGGAGGAAAAGATTGAGAGGTTGATAGTTGATTACCAATCTCATTTTTTCCTCTGTTTTGCTCAAAGACGCTTATTGACATAAAAGGCTTCACAAGCCCATTGAGAGTTGGAAATTTCAATAAGGCCTTGTTGCAATAGTTCTGAGCATTCCCTTTGGGCTAAAGCCAAGTGTTCTGGCTTCATTCCCATGTGGCTCGCCTTGGTTGGATTTATATCTTCATTCTTTTTAAAAGGAAGGCGAACAAAAGAATTCTGGATTTTCCCATAAAGGATGGGAACACTTTTGGCAAATTCCGAGTGGGATTCGAACAAGATTCTCTGACTTTTGCATAATTGGATCCAAGTAAGCTCATCTCGAATGGAAAAGAGTCTCGAATATTGACAAATTCGAGAATTGGTCCTTGTACCTAAGACCTTTTCCGGGAATAATACGAAGCCGTGAGATCGAGTCATGACGTCCCAGACCAATGATTAAGTCTTTGTTGGGAAGATTGGATCTAAAGATTTTCGTGGTTACCGAGCATTGGGGAAAGAACTGGACGAGCATCGGAGTAGTTCTTACATTTGTGGAGAAAGTATCTCCGAGGCGAGTTGAAGTATCGGACATAAGGAGTCCAATACTCATCGGGAAGAACTTTGGTATCCAAAATTGAACAACTTGCTCCCGTATCAATAAGGGCAATAACAAAGTGATAGGCTTAGCAAACTTTGAGGTGAGGATTTTGACCGGAAAATGAGGACAAAGTGAGTTTGACTTGAGAATATGTCAAGGCTTTGTTTAGATGTGGGTGATATGTGAAAAATATCTTGATCCCCCGAGTCAGAATCTTCGCCTGGTGTGATAACAAGGAATGATACAAAGGGTTTGTTTAGACTGTTCTTCATCGCCAGAGAATAATGATTCAACATCATCATTTTCAAGAGAGATACCTGTTTCATTCTCAATTTGATGTATCAAATGATGCCGACATTTTTTGGCTTGGGGGACGTTTTGGCAAAATGTCCTTTCTTGTTGCGACGTAGCAACGGTTCGATTTTTATGGCCCGTGCGATCCTTTCTTTTCGTAGGTATCGCCATTTCTTCTTTCGGAAGTTCTTGTGGCCATATTTGGACTTCTTCATCGAGAACTTCTTGAAGTGTTTCTTCTTTTGAGAATACTTTCCGCAAGTACCATCACAGTCTTGTTTGGAACATTTGATCTTGACTTTGGCGAGAGCAGGCTGTCTCGAGGCCTTTATCCTTGTTGATGTAGGATTGGACCATTCGGCGCTTTAGACATATTTCTTCAAGACATAGATGGATCTCTTGTTGTATTTCTCCCAGGGGAATATCCTGTACTCTCTTTTGTCTTGCAACAAAGGATCTTTCGACCATTTGGGACAGTTCTTTAGGAACAGAAGTCAGGAAAACATGCTTGATTTGAATCGCTCCAATTTGGTAAAAGAGTCGGAGCATTATTCGATAATGCTTATCCAGATGTTTCTCCGGAAAGAACAACATTTTCTTTTGAAGAACTCTCTTCTTTTCATCTCTATGAGATCGGTGGGTTTTCCCACGAAGAAGTGGTATAGGATGGTAATGGCTTGGCTAAAATTTGGTGACATCGGAAAATGAATGGGTCTTGTTCGATATCGATTTCCACCAAAGCTTAAGGCTTCCCGTGAACCGGTAACGAAATTGTAAAGGACATCATTCATGTCATGGTTGGTGATGGTGGGTATTTAACCAGGTATGGAACTCCTCAAGTCTTTCGGCCATTTTTGATAGAGAATATCATCGATGGAGAAAACCGCTTTGATGCCATTGACACATGATTTCTTGGATTGTCCCGAACAATCTCGGATCGAGTAGTTTGATTCCATTTCTTGATCCGGAGGATCAGCCATGAATATGGAAGAGGTTACCGGTACAATAGGAAGGGGATCAAGTTCGGGAATTGAGAAGGATGAAGAGGATGATACTAAATCGATTCGAAGCAGAAGTGGGAGAATCAGTTTGTTCTAAGAGAGTTTGCTCATTTGGGGGAGCCCAGTCAGCCGCTCCATTTGCCTCCCGTCTACAGTGTCAAAGCTGCAAGTTAGGATAAGAGGAAAGCAAATAATTGACCTCAGCAAACAGCACGTGTTCTTCCCATGGCGGCATTCTTCTGTCGTTCACCGTTTCGATCAAAAGCAGGCAGCCCGATTCAATCACCAGATGTTCGTTGTTGAGGCCTTGGTGCAGCAAATGATGGAGCGTAAAGCTAAGTGATTGTACCTCCGATTGAAGCGCAGAAACGGCTGGGAATCCTCTAGTAAAAACGTCAGTAAGTATGCCTTTGTGATTTCGACTTATGCACGCCATAGATCATGTTTGACTGCCTAGCTTGTAAGCCTTGTCTATGTTGCATTTCAGGGTTCTACAATCAGGGGGTCTCCATAAGTGTGCTGGGATGAGAGCAAAATGCTCTATTTGCTTACGCCTAGGAGCGGAGATTTTGTAGATCCGGGTCTATGTAATGGCATCTGCAACGGCAATGCTCGGATCTAGTTGCTGATGTCTAAAGATGAAGTTATTGCGGCCACACCAGATCTGCCATAATACATGCGCAATAGTCTCTAGTCCAGGTAAGGTGTTCTATGCTTTTACTCTTGCTGTGATCCATGCGTCAAGGCGATGAACTGAATGAGGTGTGATCAGTACATTGAGATTAGGATGACTCCAAACTCCCCTAGTCCATGAACAAAAGAAAAATAGATGTTCTAGGGTTTCCTGTGCATGTTGATTGCAGAGATTACATATAGGATTAGGGGTGATGTGTCGATGAAACAAAAGCAAATTTGTTGCAAGTGAGTTTTGGCATGCTGACCATAAGAACATACAAATTTTTGCTGCTGTTTGCATAGTCCATATTCATCGCCAAAGTATTCTAGGAGGCTGGAATGATGTGGAGGCTTGATGATTTTTGAGTTTGCTTGCTGTGTTGATGATAGAATTGTAATTACTTTTCAGTGTGTGAAGACCATGCTTTGTTGCTGTCTAGACTAACTGATTAGAAGCATAATGTGGTCTGATAGGAAGTCTAAGGATTTCATTGATGATTTGATCATTGAAAAACTGTTTGATAAGGGGAAGGTTCCAGGATTGGTGGTAAGGGTCAATAAGATCAGTTACCAACGCTGGCTCCTCTCTTGCGACTGGTCCGCCTATAGTTCCTATAGGTAGCCACCTATCCTCACATATCTTGATGTTTTTGCCATCACCAACAGACCATCTGACATTAGGTATGATGGCCTCTCTACCAATAAGAAGGCTTTGCCAGCCCCAGGATGGGCAAGACCCTTTATCCGTTGTTCGGAAGTCTTGTGAATGAAAATAAAGCCCCTTAAAAATCTGACTCCACAAAGAGAGAGGTTGATGAATTAATCGCCATGCTTGCTTGCCAAGCATTGCCCTGTTAAAAGCTATTAGGTCTTGGAAACCAAGCCCCCATTGTTCTTGCTAGTTTTTAGCACATCCCATTTCTGCCAATGCACTCCTATCCTACTCTTGTCGTTCTTCCACCAAAAACTGGAAATTCTCTATTCAAGCACTTTACAAAGAGATAGAGGAAGCTTAAAGATAAACATAGCATATTGAGGAATAGCTTGCACAACAGATTTAAGTAGGATTTATTTTCCCCCTTTAGATAGTAATCGTTCTTTCCAACCTTTCAATTTTGCATTTACTCTCCATAATATCCAAGAAAACATTTCTCGTTTTGATCGTCTCCAATCCGAAGGTATACCCAAGTATTTGCCATATCGTTGCAACACCGGAATTCTAAATTCCCTTGCCAAATTTTCCTGCAGTCTCAAAATGCAATATTTACTAAAAAAAACATTCCAAATTTGTTCCTATTGATGACTTGTCCCGTGGCTATACAATACTAATTCAAGATGTTAGCAAGGTTCTGACATTCATTAATTGTACCATCTAGGAAAAACCATATGCCTATTCCCGATTCTGCCATTTGTTCTTTTTCGTCAGAAAAAGCTCATTTTACTTCTTGTAAATAAAGTAGAAGAACAACCCAAATGGGCTTTAGGACAAATAACATCCAAAAGAGGTTGACGGGGGCTTGAAATTCAGCTCAAAGGAAGGGACTTAAGGAGTTGAGCTTTAATGACTCATTCCGCGGCTTTATCGAAGGCTCTGGAGCAACGAGTCAAGTGTAAAAGTGGTTAATTGGAGAGTAAGGTCCTACCCTCTTTGATAAGCATAGCGGCATCCCACGTAACATGATCTACACGCAAGCCTAGCTAATTCGAAGTAAGGTTGTCAAATTCTACTGTTAGAACTCTATCTCTCGTCTTTTTCTCTCAATCACTCCCAAACCTCAAGCCTTCAATTTGAACTAGGACTTTTTAATGGAGTGACAATTGTGCATTAACTGCACGGACGAAACCTCCGATTAGCGCACCAAAAGCATCTCCACACAGTTCGGCTACCACTCGTTGCTCCGACGACAAAAGAACCATCGACCCCATGGGTGGCGGAATCCAAATCGAGGGTAAGACGCATTTTCTCTTAGGATTTTTCTTTTGATTTGAGTTTCAAGTTTTAAAGGTTTCCATGAATACAAGTGATTTAGCTACAACTCCTTGTGGATCTAGTGGCTTGGCTTGAGATATTGTGCCATTTCTCGCTTTTCAAATGAATCATAGCACTTCAACTACAAGTCCGATCCCCCAACTAATTAGAAGCTAATCGGTTATGACAGGTTACATTATAATCATATGCATTAACAGGATTTTTGTTGTGGTGGTTAGACATCTTTTCATTCATTACGTTTTTAATGATATCTTGATGCAGTAAAAATATATCCAACAAGAATAAATTAATTTGCAAACATTCATAGAAGCACCATCATTTAAGGCCAAAATTAAATTCTCTGGATGTGCCCTAATAAGTAATGATAAAAGTTGTCTCAACTATGACAAATAGATAATTTATCCGATCAGAAATTAATCTTGATTATATGAATCGAGATCATTACTAAATGCCAATAAAAATTATATAAACCATTCGAAACTTTTTTATGTAAAATCCAACGAGTAGCAAGATAGACCGATTTTGACGCAACCAAAAAATAATAAAGTAGACTAATATAATCAATTTTAAGACAATGTCCTAAAAAAATTAAAGTTGACTAATATAAAATGAAACGAAATCATAAAAGGACAAGTAGTTGTAACTTGTGCGTCATAGAAGCCTCGCGCGTTGGCGTAACAAATTGGAAGGGAGATAGACAAGCCAGGACAAGCAATGGTGAAATTCTCAGTGGACGGAGAAGACGATGACCATGTGCCCAGCAGCTCCGTGCTTGGCCGGAGGCGCCGCTCGCCGTCCGGCCATCAATCCGAACAAGGAGAAGGTAGCCGAAGCCGACGCCGACTCGCCGAGGAAGGAGAAGAGGGAGGCGGAGAAGAAGAGGAAGACCGGGATTCAGACAGCGAACGGAGAGACGAATTGAAACCAAGCGATGACGAATTGGAAGACCAGGATCGAGACCCATCGGAGTACACGCAATGGTACCTGGACGAGCACTCGTCCGGTCGTAGTGGGTCCCCTCCATGTGGCCGGACGGATGGGTATTTCAAAGTCACTATCACGGACCCAGATGTGTTTGACTGCGCCGTCTGTCTCGAGCCTTTGACGATCCCGGTTTTCCAGGTTCGATTTTGTTCTCACCGGGGTTTCGTTTCTTCGGTGGTTGCTTGTTGATGATTCGATTGTGGTTGGTGCTGGGCATGAATTGAATGCGTGAGAGGAGAATTGCAGAATTTGGGTGAGAAGTTCGCATCTTTGTGATGACTTTCGAGTCTTCGATGCCTTGTTGGGGGTTGAGAGTGAAATTGAGCTGCTTGATTAGTATTAGTCTCTGCATGTAAATTGAAGGCAGAGTAAGGTCTCTGTTGGGGTGCCCTCTTTTGCTTCATTTCTGGTCGAAATATGTTTTCTTCTCGGCCTCAATCAATTCAATTTCAGTAACTTGATCGTTGACAAAACCAGTGTGGTTGGCCTGAGACATGACCAGATTGTGCCGGCATGTCAAGGTTGTGCTGGTAGTAATAAACCTTACTGAGATATGTTGAATCAGTGTTGACATTTTTGGTCGAGTCGTGTTAGAATTGTCACGATCGCAAGTGCTTTTTGGTGCCCTCAGGGGATGCCAAAGTTGGAAGTTGGCATCGTGATTAATGTAGAATTCTGGGCGCAAATGGTAACAAGCTAGTGATTTGGATGAAAGTAGGCAATCAATATTTAGGGTCTTGATGAAACAGAGTGGATATTCTTTAACCCATATGTAGCTGAGAGCTGTTTGACTTAGATTTATGTCATAGGAAACGCATTCCTCTTTTGGTGCCATCTTTTGAACCCTTCCACGTGGGAAGTGGAGGAAAGTTGGTTCACATAAAAGGACAAACACATTTGGGATCACCGACCATGAAATGTCTGCATCAGTGTTAAACCGAGGATGGTAGCCAAATCAAAACCACCAGTTAGCCATGCTAAAGCTTGCTCTTTTTGGTGACTCTTTTGGCCCTTCTCTCTGATATCTAATTAGTCCCAACAAGGATGTCTGGACATGGTGGAAGCGTCTTTTAGTTTTGTATGATTTTGTTTGGAGTAGGAGAACTCCTGAAATTCATGTTCAAAGCATGAATATCTCACTAGATGGGGACTTTCACGGTTTAGTTTTGCCCCCAGATCATCTTTCTGCCGACAGATATTTTTTCTGAAAAGTCTTTTGTCTCCAATCACTAAGCCTCACAGGAAGCTTAATTCTTGATTAAAGAGAATTGAAGAAGGGCGTGCTGACTTCAGTGTTTTCAGAAAAACAACAGGGTTTCATTATTGAGTTGTCTGGTTGGTACACCAGCCTTGTTGTATGGATAATCTCTTGTCAGGATTAAACTTAAAATTGTCTCTTTGTTGGGAGCATATATGATGTTCTGGTTTTGTCAAATGTTAAGGAAAACTGAACATCGTGTAAATTATGGCAGTGGTAGGTTTTTATTTATTTATTTTTTTCACCTTGGCTCTTATTTTAGCTTGTGCCACTTAATCTCATGTTAGTATTGTCATGAGTAAATTCCATGTAGATGTACAACATTTTTCAGGATAAGATTTTGTATATACTGCATAAAGTGGCGTTCTTTGTGATAGTTGCCGTTATGTCTGAACTGATAATACTTTGTCTTCGTATGGTGAAACAGTGCGAGAATGGGCACATAGCTTGCTCTTCCTGCTGCAGAAAGATAAGCAACAAATGTCCGTCCTGCTCGATGCCTATTGGCTACAACAGATGCCGCGCCATGGAGAAAGTCCTGGAGTCTGTCCAGATGGCATGTCGAAATGCAAAGTTTGGCTGCAATCAGAAGTTTGGTTACCACATGAAAAATGACCACGAGAAGACGTGTATGTTCGCTCCTTGTTCGTGTCCCTTTTCCAGTTGCGGCCACGTTGGCTCATTTAGGATTTTAGTGAAGCACTTCAGCACCAAGCATGGGGCTTCTCCGACATCCTTCCGTTTCAACTCGAACACCTTTTTCTTGATGAATGTTGAGACGGAGGTCCGTTTACTTAAAGAAGCAAGAGAAGATGTTCTCTTTGTCTTGAAAAACGAAACTGTCGACCTGGGCAACAAGATTAAGATCAGTTGCATTGGCCCCTTGCCAAAGGCGGCTTACTTGTACGACATAGTTGCAAAATCTCGAGAAAGCTCTCTCAAGCTTCACACTTGCACCAAGAGCATTTCAGACTTTGAATATAATCCTAATTTGGAGCCTTACCTTTTGGTGCCAAGAGGGTTCTTCGATGATTTCTTGGGTCTCAACTTGGAAGTGTGCATTTGGCGCAGCGGAGCAATAGATTAATGCAGTCGTATTTACTTTTTCGTTACCATCAATTCGTCGATAGGAACTCTCACTGTAAATGATCAACTGTGTTAATGTTATTTTACTACAAATCCTTCACCCTCAAGACAATTTCCAGTTGCACAGATGAACCATATTCAGAAGAATGATTGACTGAATTAATTAGACTTTTTGTTTCTTCCTTAAGAGAGATTTATGGGTATCCGAATCACTCATGTGACCTAACTTTTTTTTTTTGTCGGTCATACTCTATTCCTATTCTAATACTCACTCTCAGACTTTTGTCCTGCCTCTTTACAGGGTACTCCTGAAACTACAACGTCCCCACCCCAACCCCTCCTGAGAAGGTAGGGATTCGAACCCTCCACCCCCCTCCTTTCAAGTTGGAAGGGTAGCCACTGGAGCAAACCCAAATGGTTTGTGACCTAACTTGCTGAGTGTTATCAAATACACGACACTTCCCCTCATCGGCATGGAGGAAAAATAGGACAGCGTTCGGTGATTGATTTAAATTGGCAGACGAGAGAAATAACATAGCATTCGAATGGGTACAAAAGTATTGGAATCGGATAGCATGTTATTTACTGGGTGTTCCACCTTTGAATTTGTTAAGGCAATGCTCTTCATGTCTTATAATTAGTTCATGTTATGTTGATGAATATTTGGAGTTTATCTCACTTTTATCACTTTTATTTGTTTCTTTCCCATAAATCTCCCCCTAATTATACTACGTATATTCTTACTTTACTCATTTACTAAACATGTCAAATTTGACCTACGGTCGATCGTATTATGGTTTTCCACTTCTTTGGAACATGAGAAAGCATCCATTCAAAAAATTAGAAAGAGAATAATGATAATTAGTGCTTCTCAATCACATACGCAAGTAGAGCCGAATTAGTAGGGTCTAATGTTACTAATACTAAGAGAACACCTTGCACCATTCCATATAAAACAAGTACAAGAGATAATTGTTGCATAGTACACTTCACATTAAAATAAAGAAAAATAGAGTTTATTTTCCTCAATATAATGATATTATGGATGATTGATTTTGATACGATTCTGATCCGATCCAATAAAATCGGTCACTTTGTTTTTCCACTACTCGAGATGCAATATGTTATGAAGAAATAAAAAATTAAAAAAAAAAAATTTGTTACTTCTATTTTTTTGAAGAAAATAATAAAAAAAAATTATGTAGTTGGTCAGGTTTTGGTTCTATCTTAGAACCGGAAAACAGATCGCTCGGACACCGGTTCCACTTTTAGGAACTGAAACGCTCCTGGGAAATAATAATTTCCTGTTCTTCTAATTATATAAAAATAAAGAATATAATACCGCAGAATTTTGCAACCCACTGATAAAAAAAAAATGCCGTTAAAAGTATATAGTTGAAGACTATTCAAAATGGAAAATATTACCATTATGATCGCCTGCTTGGAGCGATTGTGCTTCTCCTTGCAATCTTTGCAGACAGCGAGCATGGAGACTCTACAGTAGTAATTGCGCTCTTGGAGCAATAAGTTCACACAAGCTGTAGAACTTGTCGCCTGCGATCGGCTTCAACCACCACGAGCGACCTTCTTCTGATTGTCTCCCAAAGAGACCTACACTGTCTCAGTCATCGTCATTTTCACGGCTCGCTTCTTTAATTTGATAAAGAACAAAACCCAGAAGCAGAAAGAGAAGGTTGCTGCAAAGATGGAAGGAATGCAAACCTCATTTGACAACTTTTTTGGGTTGATTTGGGGAGATGCAATTACGTCTCCAAAACTCTATAAAGCCTTTAGCCCAATCCAGGTCTGGAGATGTTTTTGGAATACTGCATTTCCGAAATGCAAATAGACTTTTTTTTCTTTTGACATTGCTCTTGCTCAATTTCATAATTCCGGAAATATTTTCGAAAACCCTAACTTTACCTTACACACCAACAAACAATCGGCGAGTGGCCAATTTCTGGCCAGCAACCGATTTGGCTCGTTAATGTTAGCTTAAGTTCCACTAGCAAATAGTTAAAGGCTTTCTATGCAAAAAAAGATAAGCAAAAATTCTTTACAAAGTGTAGGGTAAAAGTACACCACGAGTGCCAAAATTTGGCATGAGTATACATTTAAGCACCACTTATTTTGAAAATTGGACACTGAAGTGCCAACTTCGGCAAAAGTAGTTGGAAATCCGACATTATATTATTTTAACAATAAATATAGTCTACATGGCTCGCCAGAGTTGTCTACTCAAAGATTAATGTGCAAAACGATGCCGTTTTGTCTCCAAAATTGATTTTTAATATAAATAGTAATTAAATTAAATTAAAAAACTAAATTTAATAAAACAAAAGGGTGCGGCAAAGTAGCACGGCCATAGCAAAATAACATCGTTTTGGGACAAGCTAGCCACACCAAGGCCGCGTTGATAATTTTTTTTTTAAAGAATTGCCACTCCAATAAAAAATCTCGTTGGAAAAAGTCACATTTATTATAGTGCCATAAGGGTACACGGACATGCGCGCACGCATCATCTACCTCTCGTTATAGGATCTGAGTGAAGTCGCAGTTTGGCGAGCAGGATCTTCAGGAAACGGTAACGACTGAAATGGGAGTTCTTCAAGCTAGGCGGCCCGCAGAGACCTGCGCTTTCCCTCCTCAAGTGTGTGGATTTTGGGGTGGATGAGGACGGCGGGTGGCGACGGAGGTGTCACGATGGAGATGATGAAGAAGCTTCGAGGAGGAAGGCGTGCCCTACTCATAGTGTGCCCTCTTTCACGGAGGAGCTCGTTAATGGCAGGTGGCAGGCATGAATCGGCAGTAATCAATGGCAGATTTTAAGGTAGCCGGGAGAGAGAGAGAGCGAGAGAGAAAAGCCTTCCCCCAGATTCCTATGGAATTCTCCCCTCTGCTCCTTTTTAACTTCAAAAAACCCTGAAGAGTAAAAGAGAGAGTCCTGTTTCTTGTCCTTCCGTGCCGCCACCCTCCTCCCAAGATAGAATAACCTTGGCTTTATCTAAGGTTTGGTGTGATTGCGCTAAGTAGCACGATCTTGAGAGGCTTGAGCTCAAATCTTATGGTGCCGAGTGTGGTAATATGAATGGTTGATCAGCTCCTAAGGCTTCATAAATTGGAACTTTTTTAAATGGGACCAGAGGTTTCTAAATTTCATCGTTCCTAAATCAAAATTTCTGAAAAAAAGATAAGAAATTAATGAAATAATAATAATTCTTTTTGAAAATTTGAAATTTAAAGGGTTAATTTCGCGTGCCTTAGGTAAAATTGACATTTATTATGCAATTGAGATACCAATGATTCTACTCTAATTTTTTGTCAAGAAACAAGACTCACTACAACCGAGAATTCGAACTTTGAATTTTCTAACTTAAACCGTCGAGAAAATTCAGGTGTCAAAAGTGCTTCCACATAAGACAAGAAAAATATATCATTGTTGCATTGCATTACTATACTTCAAACGGGAGTAAAGAACAATAGAGTTTATTTCCCAAAATACATGGCCAATCAAGAGGGTGCTAATGGCACTCCTATTATCTCCTACAAGAGAGAGAGAGAACAATAGAGTTTATTTCCCAAAAAATGGCCTAGTAGTTTCAATGTGCTATATTAAGAATGTACTGCTAAAGCTAAAAGAAAAATTAACCATATGTACCTAAACCAATTAGCCTATTCCCAATATTCACGAAATCAACCAAGTTACCAATGTTCGTATCAATCTAATGAAATGGAGCTCTTTGCGGTTCTTCCTGCTTTCTTGCTCGTTTCCTGAATGAGTGAACTTTACGAGCATTCTCCTCCAACGTTGTCTCTAGATTCCTCTTTGCTTTCTCATCCATATTTCCACTTCCATTCATCTTCAACGCCGCTTCAACCTACCAAAAAAACACAATGACTCGTATGTGAGAAAACGGTCTTTGAAATCACGGAACATTCAAAAACACGGTTCATTCAAAAAGACGCGCTCGATCATTACCTTGCATTCCACCGAGCAATACTTGGCACTCGGCGACTTGAGCACGTACCGGCAGGATTCACACTCCGCGGCGCCACTCTTACAGCGGGAGCGAGATATTCCAGTTCCCTTTTTGTGTATGAAGGCGACGAGCCACCCGTTGAAAGTGTACGGGCAGATACCAGAAATATCCCACAGCGATTTCAAGTCCTCCATTCTGAAAGAGGCCGCGTGTGAAGCTTTATATGCCTGAGAAGATCAAAACCCATAAACAAAATTTGATAAAAAAAAGGAAAGAATTCAATATGAGGAGAAGAAACCCTAGAAACCCTAGTTTCCCGTTTTCCTGATCATACAAAGATAGACAATTCTAAATGGATATTATTACCGTTAAGATCTCGTGTTTGGAGCAATGGTGTTGCTGCTTGCAATCTTTGCAGAAAGCGAGCATGCAGACTCTACAATAGTAATTGCGCTCTTTGGAGTGATGAGTCTCGCACGAGCTGAAGAACTTGGCGCCCGCGATCGGCCTCAACCACCGTGGAACGACCTTCTCCTGATCATCTCCTGACAAGATCATCATCGTATCGGTCACAGTCATTTTCCAGGCTCGCTTCTTTAATTTGATGGAGGACGAAACCCCAGAAGAAGAAAGACAGAAGAGGCAGCGAAGATGTGATGAAACTGAGCGAGAGAGAGAGAGAGAGAGAGGAAACGAGAGAGACTTTCTCAAAACTCTAGCGCAAGCGAGGGTGAATTAAGGAACTAGTTGGGTCGAAGTGTATATGTGATAAACAAAATTAAAAAGATATCTGGAAAAAAAAGGGAAAAAAATTTGATTGGAGGAATGGAGAGGACGAGGATTAGCAAGAAATAGGAAATAAAATAAAAGATTTTGATAGATCGAGATTTTCTGCGCGTGGTGTGATGAATGCGAGAAGTGGGTTTAATTTAGGAAATTGCACTTTGAAGCCAAACTTAATATATTTGCGTATATTTCGTAATAATTCCAATTGGTCACGTTGGGTTAGTTAGCTACCGTTGCTAGCTGGAGATGATATGAAGACGATCATCTCCATTAATGTGATAACAATAGCATTTCAACAACATTAAAAGGGGGAAAAAGTTTACATTTCTCAAACGGGTTTCTTTGATTTTAAATTGTACTAACTGATTTTTTTTTTTTAAACACGGTAAATAAATTTTGGCAAAAAAATCTGTGACTATTTCTTATTCGTCAATCTGAGAAATTATCGACTTTATTACCTTTACGTAAGTCCCACTGCACTGCCTCATTTCATATTGATGAGTCTTTGTTTTTGTCCATTAGAAGCAAAAAAAATCATATTATGAATTGATTTTAGCATACTTTTGCTGCGAGCTTAAATGTGATTTATTTGTTTATACTTGCATTAGTAAATTTGTCACATCAGTTTGTAAAAAAAAAAAAAAAAATTAATCATTTTTTCCGCCCCTTATGTTACTCAGATCTATAGTACATACATTTATTTATTAAATCAATCTATATCTATCTTAGTATGTGTGCATAAAAACCGGGTAAGGAACATGCTTATTTTTCTGATTTAAGTTAACCATTTCCTTGGCCATATAAAAAATAGGAATTATAAGAGTAATCAACCTCAATTTTATCGTTCATACTAAAAAGAGTTCAACAGAATTCCAAGTGTTCTCCTTGGAAGCATTAGTTAATGGAAAACTGCTGGACATTTTTATCAAAAAAGGAGAAAAAAAAAACTATTGGAACGAGGATTCTAGCTTGGTATTATTTGTGCTATCTTTTGAACTTTTGACGATAGACTTGACGATGTAAATTTAGAAAACTTTTGCTTCAAGTCAAGTAACTAATCTTCTTTCTAATGTCGCAACATATTGATATCCAATGATGACGGCCCGTTCGGCTTTGGGGAAATGCCTTTGGGAGAATGCAAATATCTTTGAGATAAATGGGTTTTTCAAAATGTTAGACTGTTTGGTAAATTATAACTGAAAAGTGCTTTAAGAAAATGCAAGACTGTTTGGTAAACATATATTTGAAAAGCCCTTTAGTGTGACCAAATTAAGTTTTTAGTTTTAGTATTTTTAAAATTGCAAAAAAAAAAAAAAAAAACAATGACTATATAACCTTTTATATTTTCATGTTGAGAGTAATGTAAAAGAAATATATTAGTAAATTTATTTTAAAAGTATATTAAAAGAATTTGATTATAGATTAAATGCAAAGCTCAACTTTTGGCCTAGAGTTCTTTTAGGTTTGTTTTCAACTTTGAATAATTTTTTTAAATTATTGTAGTATTAATCATCTTTGTTAATTAATGATCATTTTAGTGTATTGATAAAAAGTTGGGCTATTGATTGTCAAAAAATAAAAATGACAAAAAAAAAAGGTGAACCTAACATTTGCAAAGGGTTTTTATTATTTTTTTTTAAAAATAAAAATAAAATCCAATGAAACTCCGTTACCGATCAACGGTGGTTGGGGATGTGGGGAAGATGACGATTTTTTTTTTAAAAAAAAAAAAAAAAAAAAAGTCAATAGATGAATAGTAGAGGTGGACTTGCATTTCAAGAAATTTGAAAGCCCAAACAGATTCTCCAAATGCTTTGAACCAAACACCAAATTTTTTTCCCAAGGACACCTCCAAATCGCCGAATCAAATACCTAAATTTTTCTCAAGGGGCGCCGGTGAAACCTGGGAATGCCGAACCAAACGGGATATGTAGAAACGATTACTATTATGTCCCTATGTATTACAACATGGGTATTTCCATTTTATAATTGCTTATTTTAAATATTTACACTGGCAGTGTTTTTAGTAAACATTCTGTAGATAAACAATTCCTTGGTAAAAAGTTAATAATCGTTCTTAATTTTCTTGAGCCTTTTTTTTTTTTTTTTTGGTTGAATAATATTGTTGAGTTGGCAAGAACACTCCTCGAAGTTAAACTTGCTTAAAAAGATATATAAATGGACAAGCATGACACATCAACTAAAATACTAGATAATGAGATCCTCATGATTCCATCATTTTGGATATTCAAAATGCATTTTAGTATTTTCAATAATCACACTTATCTAATAATTTACAGTTAAATAAAAGGCGGAACACTATTGCAAATTCAAATCCTGCTCTTGTTCCATTCATTCGGCTTCTTCTTGAGGGCACTGCATGACATTAAACTTAAAGTGAACATCTATTTAATTCAATGTAAACCATTAGAAAAATCTTTGTTTAAAATATTTATTGTGTCGAAAAAAGACAGAGAGAGCCTCAATGGCTAGCCGAAATTTAAATCGTCCAGCCCAAAATTCTTGCTAACGGATTTATTTTATGGGGGGCTTAGAAGAGTCATGGTGCCAAAAATCATGTGAATCTATATATTTAAGGGCTTAATTAAAAAAAAAAAATGCATGAATTTATATTCAGACAACCAAAGATGTACGAAATTCTTAATTATTTGGGGCTCCTCATTATTTATTTTCTCTCCTTTTCCATTGAAACAAACGAGTTCTTCGGTTTTGCATTACGCTATTAGTTAGGTCAAAAGTCACGTCAACTTGTTTAGATGAAAACCCAGCGGTGGATATTATTGTTCCTCAAGTAAAAATTTGAGCATTTTACGGGGTCACTTGAAAAGTGATAGATATTTTTGGCCTATATTTAAGGAAAAAGTTCGGATATTGGTTTCATATTAGGTTTCCGAGAATACCCAGTGTGCAAAATTGGATTCGGTCACGGAATCAGTAGAAGAAAAAACGGAAAAAAGGAAAGACGGCAATCTTGATATTTTCACATATTTTTTGTTTATTTATTAATTATTCACATTTTTTTCTTTTTCAATTGGCATCTCCTTTTCTGAATTCAACAAACTATAGATTTGTCAAATCTCTTGAGATCCCCCAACCGATCGAATCCAATCCGGAGAGGAATATTTGAATGTCTCTATTACTAGGGAAGGTTTAAATTAATCCATATTAGAGTGATATATCGCAATCAAACTTGGCGATTTATATCCATATCAGAGTGATCAGCAAAGAGATTTAGTAGAACGACAAAACCATTAAATACGAACTAAATGCCAATATTAAAATGAACAGCTGATTATATTAAGAGCTTTAAGTTTTTAAGTTGTAAAATTCTGAAGTACTCAGATAATTTTCGTTTCTCTCTATGGTGGATATCACTGGAGATGGTGAATTGGAACAAATGTAATTTGCCTTGGCAAGGTGTGATAAGCCGTTCTAGGAATGAACAGAATTAGCAGAAAAGAACTTCATTTATTGAAGAGTTTAGGCTAAAAAAAGGGTCTTGCCTGCCCGGTTCAACCGGCTCTGAAGCAAAAATAATTCAGAAAAGCTATTGACAAGCTACTTATGGAAAATCGAAACGTCTGGCCATGAGCCAAGAAATGGGATGAAAGCTAAACTCTAGATAACCAGCAAATTGCTTAGTTCTTTTCTAGTAATTTCTTGAACCAATAGGCGGACATCTTCGGGTGTCTGGAGAGGTCATCGAAGTCCATGTAGACGATGCCGAACCGAGCAGTATAGCCCAACAGCCACTCAAAGTTGTCGACCAGCGACCAAGCGAAGTAGCCATTCACATTCGCTCCATTATCGATGGCTGCCTTCAACTCTTGTAGATAGCTCCTGTAGTAATTTATTCTCGTGGTGTCATGCAATCCCTCGGGATAAGTGACATTACCTGCGTCGTCCATGCCTGCATAAGTACAAACAAAGTTATGATATGCCTATTAAAAAAAAACACTAAAAAAAAAATGCTAAACACGATTAGTAGTGACGGGAAATATCATTTTCCAATACCATTTTCGGAGAGAAACATATATGGGTTTCCGTAGTTCTCTTTCACATATGTAACGGCCCTGTTGATGCCCCATGGCACTATATAAAGCCAACCAGAATTTGCCTGCATATGTTTGATATTCCAAGTAAAATTAAACCAACCAGCATATAAAATGAGAACCGACTCGGAAGCGAGCATAGTTTTTTTTCTTTTAATGAATATGTCAAAGAATGTCTACAGCAATGACAGACTGAAAATGTAGTTCTAAGATATTGTTTTAGGAACTTAGAAGATTTACCCTTGGCCCAATCGGAACTCCGTTCTTTGCAACTGCAAATTCAAGCAAAAGAAAAATCATTTGAGTGAATCAATAATTACAGAATTTTTCAGAGTTTAAAAGCTAGGTCTTACAAGCAAATCCAACATTCCAATCTGCCTGATAGCCCGGTGGAGAAGTTTCAGTCGAATTCGAGTTATACATGTAGTAAGACGTATAGTGGTTAACGCCTATGAAATCAAACCCGCCTTTCACAATGTCGACCTCTCTTTTAGTAAACTTCGGAAGCCTTTCACCAACTATCTTCTGCATCGTTTTCGGATATTCTCCGTAGACTAAAGGGTGTAGAAACCTGTCAAATGAAATCCATGTTAGAGGAGGCACACAATCATTATCTCAATCGATTATTTAAATTAGTGCAGTTCCCTACCAGCCAATATGAAAATCTCTTGCTCTTTGAGCAGCAAGATTATCCTCCACTGAATTTGTCAAAGGTTCGTACCAGACGAAATCCAACAAAATTCCGATTCTTCCCTGTTGCTTCGCCTGAACATAAGAAGAAGAAGAAGTTAGATGGTAGAGGACAGAGGACATGGATGTTTTTATTCAAAAGAAAACTGAATGAGACTTAAAAGTTAAAACAGTGATACTTACTAGATATGTTTTGCGATATCTTTTGACGGCTGCTGCATGAGACAGTATCAGATGATGTGCTGCAATATAGGGCTCAGTGCCCGAATTGCCCGCCGTACAGTTCCCATACGGCTTGGAGCACCTACAAGGAGGATTCACACCGCCATCAAACCCGAGAGCTGCGACGACCCTTGGCTCGTTAAAAGTCATCCAGTTTTTCACCCTATCACCAAATGTCTTGAAACAAAACTCAGCATAATCAGCAAAATCCTTCCTGCGCATCAAAGAATGCAATAGAGTAATTATGAGAAATACTTCTAAATGTCATTTATCAAACAATTTAAATACAAAACTTACACAACATTGATGCTAAGCAACCCCTCATATCTCTGCTGAAGAGCTAGAGGCAGATCGTAGTGATATAGATTTGCATAAGGAGTTATTCCTAGTAATAAAATGAAAAAAAAAAATTAGACCTCCAAACAGTAAAAACTTAAAAATATTTATTTCATAAAATCATAAAACTAAATAATCTCACCTTTAGCTATCAACGCATCGATTAACCTGTTATAATACCTCACTCCTCTCCAATTTACATACCCTGTGCCATCTACATAACAAAATCAAATCCGGTAAACATATGACGATAATGATTGCAATAGATGATATTCAGGATAAGTTAAAATCATTGTTTACTCGGAAATATCCTTGACCAAGAGATTGAAAATCGATATGCATCGAAATTCAACTTTTGCATCAAATCACTGTCTTCCTGCATTTAAAAAAAAAAATCAATATTCCATAAATTTCTATCGACAAGATTTCATCGAATTGCTATTAAACGATTTTAAAGCGGTCACAGTATATCTAGACAAACTTCTGTGATTTCAAGAAATGATACCTTGTATTTATGATACTGATCAACTGCCATCTCTCCAGAATCCAGTCCAGCAATATGTCCTGTCCACGAACGAATGAATCAATGGATAGCAAAGAATACCAATAATTAAAAGTAAAAGAAAACACACCTGGAACTTGAACGAAAGCATCCCAAATGCTAGGTCCTCTGCCATCTCCACTGGCCATGCCTTCAACCTGATAAGCAGATGTGGCTGTACCGAATACAAAGCCTTTGGGAAAGCTCGCCCTACTCAACCCTCCCATATCAAACTTCACCTCTGACTTCACCTCTGAAGATTGTACGTTGCCATTGTGCATACACAAAGCAAGAAAAAGAACCAACAGCACCGTTGAGTCTCTCATGACTACTGAACGCCTTGATGATTTTGAAACGGATAACTCAGTATATAAATAAGGAGAGGAGACTGATTTTTTTCTAGAAAGAATCTTATCCAAATGATTTGACCTTATCCAAAAAAATTAAAATAACTGTGAGATTGAGTGAATCTTTTTGTAACCGTATAATCTATATATTTTTATCTCTTTTTTTTTTAGTAACTAATTCTTCGTTTAAAATGAAGAGGAGCATATTTATTTTTACATCTGATTGAAAAGTCTCAGAGGGTGTCGAAAAGAAAAATAGATAATTTGTTGTCGATTTCAAGATTCGAATCAAATAATGTGTACATTATCAATTGTGAAACTAATGTTGCGAAAAACTTTGTAAAATTTGGTGATCTGACCAAACTCATTTCATTTCATATGACAAACTTGCGTGGAAATATTCTAATTTTAAGTAAAAAATTAAATGTAATTCTTACATTAGTTTGTAACAATAAATTCATTTCATTGATAATGTATACAATATTAACTAATAAAGAAGATTTAATCTTATCAAAACAATTGTAAGATCTTGTCCTAACCATTGTCATCTATTCTATATCTATACTTCGATCCATCTATGTCTATTTATATATAATATGGAAGTTGAGTTATATAACTTTGTTTATTTCTCCACATGGTGAAATCTTATCCATTCAAATCCTTTATAGGAAAGGACAGGATTGATACATTTGTACATTAACAGCTCTTAGGAAGTTAAAAAGGAAAAACTTGATTATGACGCTTTTTTTTCTGAAATAGTGTAACTTAAACCATTATCCAATGTTGTCTTATTGATTTGTTATTTTGGATATGACTCGGCACAAGAAACAACAAATAATCTAGATAGCTAGTGAAAATTTGTATATGATTTTATTTTCATTTATCATTCATACAAGTGATAACATAATTTTTTTTTCAGTTAGTTATTCATTGAGCCATCCAAATTGTGTATTGTCGTATTTGAATTTTTCAAATTATTAGTTTGCTAATAAATTGTATTTTTGGGCTGAAAAATACATGGCTTACCACGATTTAGGACATGGTTGAGGAGTACATAATGCTGAAATATGTAATAGAACTAAAACTATTGTAGCAGTAACTTAATGGATTTAGGCTGGCCAATGGCATTCAAAAATTAATCCGAAGAAGAGCAAGAAAATTAAGAAGCATGAAAAAAAGGCCAACATAATTTTCCATAATTAATTGAATATAATTTTTGTGGCTATAACTTAATTCATGTTAATCTTGCCTATAGAAAGAGCCTTTTGGACACATGAATTTGCTTTATACTGCGAAATCTTTTTTTTTTTTTATTTGGCACGTCAATAAAAAAGGGAAAAAATTGTTAAATTTTTTCTATTGAACTATAAAAATGCATGAAATAATTTTTTGATTGTCATTCAAAGAGTTCTGTGACCCGGTAAAAGAAGAAAATACTGGGTACCCCTTACTTGCCAAGTCGGTAATAAATTACTCAAATCATTGATCGCCATTCCGTGAGGGGTTTTTATGGAAGAGAGAAGGTGAGTTAGGAAAAGATTTCTGAAAGAAAAAAAAGATCTGAAATGAGGGCCCACGTATCGATCAATCAATAGAGTGATTTGTTGTTGACTTGGTAAGTAACGTCTATCCAATATTTTCTCCAAAACCAGTAAAAGAGGAAACAATTGAAAAAGTCCACACATTTTTCGAAGAACTACTTATAGATTGTTTCTCCAGTGATGCGGAGAAAGGGTGAATTGAGTCAAAGTTGCCGGCATCTTAGGGTTTTTGAAACATCATTTTTACAATTAATTGGCCTTATCCTCGTATTTTTCGATATATTAATGTTATTAAAAAAATGTAAGTATGAATAATTGACTAAAGGCTTCTTCTGCCATGAATAGAAAAGAGTAGATAAGTAATTGATATCAATTATTTAGCTTTTATATTGGCTAATTAAATTTTCACCAAAAGAAAATATATTGGCTAATTAATTTGCCTACTTAATAGCCCATTTATAATTAAGTTAAGTTTAAATATTTGTAAAACAAAAGGAGCCATAATCGATTTCATTAATTACAATTAAGTGACCTCGTTAATGAGAAGAGGCAAAGTTTATAGATATTAGATGTTAAAACTTAGGGTCAGATTATACAATGAGAAGTGAATGGTATGAGGTTGAAATTCAAGAATTAAGTAGATGTGCTTTAGTAACAAAAAGTACTATTTAGATGAGTAAATTTTCATGTACAATATACCTATTCTTACAGTGAAATATTAATCTATATGGTTGTCCTCTCATCCATATATTTTAAGGATTTTGTTAAAGATGCCTCCATTGTACTTGTTAAGAAGCCATTTAAAAGTAACTTCATAGTTTTCCAAGTATTATTTTTCTTGTGTTATGAGTAATCACTATTTTAGAAATCGAAATATTCCTTGATCAATATGTCCAACAAATGCATGAGGGACAATCGTTCAACATATTTATAAATAATAATAATAATAATAATAATAATAATAATAATAATAATAATAATAATAATAATAATAATAATAATAATAATAATAATAATAATAATAACCCATATTTAAAAAAAAAATAAAAAAAATTGCCGATGGCATTTTTAAAAGAGGAAAGAAAGACATGCTTGAGAGTAGAAGGATCTTTTTATTAATTGATTTATAAAATTTAATATTCATATTCTTGAAGTATGAAAATAAACATGATAGAATTTTATAGGACTATATAGCAAAAGTGACATTTTAATTTGTCTAATCTAATCAAGTCTTTAAATTTTTAATTTTTCTAATTAAGCCCTAGAACTTGCAGAAATTGCTAAATTAAATCCTTTTTGTCTCACAAATCTAGTCAATGGGCAGCTGCCGGACCTCAAGCTTAGGCGTATTGCCCAAGCTTGCTAATCATCAAATTGGTACTTACAAGCCCTCGGGTTGAGTTGAGTCGGGGCAGGTCGGATTTTTTTTCACTAAATGCCTTTTGTTGAATACCAACTGAAAAGTCTTCAGGCCCTTGTGGCTCAGGTTGGCAGCCCACGATAAGGTCTAATAGGAGGTAACATGTTTGGTGGAGCGTTGAGAATTGCCCGAGGTAGTCTCGCATGAGACCACCATTTTAATGGGTGCAATTGAAGTTTCTCTGTCCATGCTTCCTGATATGATGGTATCCATCCATTTTTTTGCTTATTTATCTTAGTTAATGTTGCTTCTCTTTTAGAAAGTAGAAAGGAAGATGGAGAAATGGTCAGTCCTGATAACAAAATGACCATGTGCAGATGCAACCGCGCCTTCACGAGGCAGAAGAGGTGCGAATCCGATACTCACGCAAATTCGAAGAAGAGTATCATGCCTTTTGGACTTGGTCAATCGCATTGACAGCTTTTCAGACCAAACTCACCAGTCTCTGTTCATATGTAGTGCACCAAACGCTCGCTTGTCTCTGTCTTCCTCATAAAGAAATTGCTTGGTCTCACTTTTGGAGTTTCATCAGTCAACTGAAGCAAAAGGGTTCTTGGAGCAGATCCGAGACAGTGTCACTTCAAGGCTAAGAATGTCAATCAATGAACTTGGTCAACATCAAATGATAAAGGTTCTTCTTTCTAATCGTTGCCCTCCCCCTCTTTTGCTCTCGCCCTTTGGCGACCTGTAGTTTGTTTTCCAAAAGGTGTTTCCCGACTCATTGAAATCAAATTTTCTCTGCTTCGCAGACACATTTGCTCAAAGTGCATGTTAACTGTCTAGGATGCCGGCGGAAAGTGAAGAAACTCCTCCGAAAGATCGACGGTACTCATTATCTCTAGATTTTGCCCAATAGGCTTTGCATGTTTCAGACGTTGGGTGATGAGAGTCTGTTTTCTTCTGTTTTATTCAGGCAATCATCAGTGAACTTATTTAGAGTCTCTTGCTTCCATGTTCTGAAGATTTCTAAATTAGTTTTCTGAACTTCAAGTCAA
Organism: Eucalyptus marginata; assembly: GCA_014182565.1. Lineage (NCBI taxonomy): Eukaryota > Viridiplantae > Streptophyta > Magnoliopsida > Myrtales > Myrtaceae > Eucalyptus > Eucalyptus marginata. The sequence continues at coordinate 19,948,007 of CM024594.1, forward strand.
GTATCATTATGCAAGCGAGCGCTTAATGAATATCGAGTCAGCGTTGTAAAATCCATGCATCAATAAACTAAACATGGTTTAATGGTGCCTGTTCAAGTTTCCGTTCCATCATCAGTTTCCTCTTGACTTATTTCTTCAATTTCTCATGCGTTTGTTGGCGTATTAATCTGATTAAATTGTTAACTTCTTATTACGAGTCCAGGTGTTTACTCGGTACACATTGATCCAGAACAAGAGTTGGTAACTGTTTCCGGCACGGTGGACCCTGATGTTTTGATTGAGAAGTTGGCAGGTTGTGGTAAACACGCAGAGCTTATTCTTCCAGACGTCAAAGCGAATCTGAAACAAGAAGAAGATGGCTCGAAGACACACTCAGACAATGATATACAGATCCTACGTCCAGTGGATTCAATGCCCTCCACTTTCTTGGAAGGAGATAGGACCCTCGGAAACTATCTTACCTCGGACACCGGAGAGGGGACGTTGATGGGCAGGAGTATTGATGCTGTCCGCTGGAAGGGAGACATGAATCCCGGTGTCCATACCCAAAGAAATGGCCTCGGTTATGCTGGCTTCAGAGGCCATCAAATCGACCACCAGAATCTTCCCACCATTCCGCGTCATCTTCCACCGATGTCGATTTGGGCTCGCCCGTACCAATTTTCAGCTCCTGAGGCTATGCACGTCTATGACCCCGACAAGCCAATGATGAACGAGGCCCCAAGTGACTATAGCTCGTATCTCTCTTGGCCTTATGGGATGCATCCCTATATTCACTTCACTCCGTGATTGCGATTACCACTTGAATAGCGCAATGGCTCTCTAAGTCTCTAGATTCGACAAAGTGGAAGATCGATAACTCTCATACTATTTGCGCAATATTTATGTCTAGTAATCTGCTCAAGTGGTGTTGTAAGCAAAAGTTCCAAAGGCGAATTGGGAACTGCGATGGCTAATTGAAGCCCACCATCCCGGTTTTTCTCTATTTGAAGTTAAATCCATCATGAATTTCGCGATTATGTAGGAGATTCCGAAGTGGTCTCACTTGCGCAAATTGTTGATGTTTCCACTACTATGCATTTTCTTACCGTATATTGCCTTTACAGATGACGGACGTCTTCAGAGTCATATTTCATGTTAGTAGAGTGATGGAGTTCAAAAATTAGTTTTCGTAGCAGAAAAGGAGGAGACTCCAGAACAAATGGAGAGCCGAGTGACTTAACGTATGCGAAATGGGTAATGGCCGCTGAAAATTTGGGCTGCAACATAAGTAAATTATGGTGTAAATTGGCCGCCAAGACTTGGTCACTGGTAAAGGAAAGGCTTCCACTGGCATCATCACGAGGTGTGATTCACTTCTATGGAGAGCGGTGAAATGAAAATTGAGGTTAAATAAGACCGAAAGTGAGGAAAGATAGGGTTGGTGCAAAGTTGGAGATAGAGGTAGCAAAATTGGTTAATGGCCCTAATTTGACATATATTTTACAAGCCTAATCGAATGGTGGTTTACTTGAAACTTCCATAAAAGGTTGTAATGTCACAGTAAAACCCAACTGAAAATTGGGCTTTAATAGATATGTGATAGACCCATATTTAACCCATTAATTACTTAATTTATACCCCAAAAGTTTTCTGATTGAACAAGCAGATCTCTGCAATTCATGGTTTGTCTTGCTTTTCCCTCCCCTCACGCTGCGAGGAAGATTGCTAAAAACCATGATTTGTACTTTGTGTGCTTTCCAGATAATCAACCAATTAGGATTACTTTGAGTATTCATCGCCAGCTCTTGTAAGTGGCAAAGTCACGTTTTTTCTCCACATTGAGCTATAGATGTATAAGTAATCTTCGTCAGTAAGTATATCATATTGCATATCATGCACAATAAAGTCAATTCCACGTGAAATTATAGATAAAATACTTTCTTATTCTTGCGAAGTTATTAGAACTTATTCCTTTAGATATTGCTAAGCAGACGTAATATCTATATCTATGTTGATAGTTTATGTTTTTTTCTCTTAATTGTTTCTAAAAACATTTTTTAATTCTCACATGTCATTTTTACTACTTATTGTCAAGAGATATAATTACAAACTTTCGCCTTTTTTTGTGGAAAAACTCTTGAATTTTCATCAAAAAAAAAAGACCCCCTTCATTAAATTGAATGCATTTTATGTGCCAAAGTCGATTAGATGGGCACCAACATATAGATTGTCAAACTTGCTTTGACCCATTATTTTTCTCCATCTTTTATCTCAATTTAGATCAAAGGCCAAGCATTTAGATCGGATCTCAAGCAGTGACAAACAGTAGATTGCCAAAGACTTGTAAGTCCTGCACCATCTTTGAGTATTGGTTACTGCTCAACTAAGATGGTATGTTCAGAAATAATGGCACTCTTCGAGATTAATCATGCCATTAACGACCATATTTCTTTCGGTTGTTCCAAGTGCGTTTGCGCTAATTAGTGCGTAATAAATCATTACTAAGATGGTACGTTCAGAAATATTGGCACTCTTCGAGATTAATAAGCCGTCAACGACGATATTTCTTTTGGTTGTTCTTAGTGCGTTTTCACAGATTAGTGCGTAAGTGAATCATTACTAAAGGACGCCGCAAGCAAGTGAAAGGTAATGCCATCCCCAAAGTGCACTGTGGATTGTGGCCAAGATAAGTGTAATGGAGGAGGACCGGTTCAAGCGTACAACTAGGGTAGCATAAAACCATATTCTTCCCTCTCTTTTCTCATTTTGTTTTGAGACACGAGATGTGTGCAAATGAGATATGTGTGTGGATTTGGAGAACTGAAGTGATTTGATTTCCTCGCATCATTAGGTGTAGATAATTTTTTATTTAAATGACCTATTTAGGTTTTGACTCGTGTCTTATTTGATCCATGAAATTAGATAATATTTCTTCACGGGTTTATAATTTACCTATTTAAATGAGCTTCCTTGTCATGATAAAATGAGCAACTTGTCGAAAAGAGCAGTGCTAATTGCAATTACAACATAAAGCAATCGAAATGTGATCATTTTAAAAAGGAAATGACACATTTGAGAGAACTAGCAAAGGAGTGAAAATTTGCAGACGTTTCGAGGCGAACATGTCGAAGTGCCATGTTTCGCAGAAAGAAATGAAGGTGAAATGTATTGTGATTTCAGCTCCCATTACCATTCCGATATTTGATTTAATTCTCAGAAAAGGCAATTTTTAGATGTACTAAGCAAGCGATAAGATGTAAAATACAACCTGCACTGTTTTTTAATAGTTCACATTCTTAGAGAAGATGATTGCAGGCGTGAGGCGGGAATATTGTCAACTAAAATGCAAACTCCACTATTTTCTAAACAATTTAAGGATTTAGAGGTCCAGTCTCTATTAATAATTGAACTAACCAATCGACGTGATATAATCTAAATGACCGTATAGGAAAACGAATTCGAGAGACGTTTGAAGTGGTGAACCTGTTAAAATGCACAGGGATAATGCGAATCCTAAAACTTGTGCAACAGCACACTTGATTTCTAAAATTTCATTTTCTTCATTTAAATTTTAAAACTTTCATAGAAAATGAAAATAAGGAATTTTGTCAACTCTATCAATTTCCCCTTCTCTCTCTAGGTTGCGCCAGCATTAACAGAAACAGAGACCATTGATAGTAAATGAATTATATTTTCCTCCAACCCCTCCAAGCATCCTTCTTATTGGTGGGCTAAAAGTTGTGAATATTACCCACATGTAAAATTAAATAAGCGTAAATATTGGTGAAACCTATGATTGTAAGTTTTAGGACTCACATGAATGAATTAAAATATTTTAATGCAATATTGGTTAGCATAAATTTTAAGACTCTAAGCAAAATGGAAAATTGTTCAAGAAATCCTAAATCTATTGTATGGTGATTAATTCCGATCTAAACTTTTCAATTATATTAATTTAGTCTTAAACTTTTTGACAATTTTCTAATTTCGTTTTTTGATTAACTTTAGTTGAAAATCACTGACATTGTGGTCTACTCAATACTAATCGTCCAATATGGCATTGCTGACATAGGCACTATTTGCACTAGCATGGAAAATTTTTGCAATTTTTCTAATAATTTTGTGATTTTTTTTTTTTTTTTTTTTCTTTCTTCTCCTTTCCCTTTTTTTTTCTCCTACCTTCCATCACCGAGCCTTGATGATGGCCAGTGACTAATGGTGGCCAATGGAGGTAAAAAGGGAAAAACAGGAAAACAAAAAGGAATGACAGGGATTTGAGGAAAAAAAATAAAAATTAAGATAGAATGCTCAAGTTTAAGGGTCAAAAGTAGATTTTTACTTGTATAGATTCTAATATAGTGGCATGGACAAATTGCTTAGTCACAATAATGGTAAATGACTTTACCAAAAGAGTCATAAATCTATTATAATTGTGTCAATTCAATTTTAAATTTTTTTTTTTTTACTAATTGAGTTATAAACCTTTTATATTTATGTTAATTCACACCATCCGACCAATTTTAGTTGGTTGGCACTAACATGGATGTTGAGCATCCTATGTGACTCCATGAGATTGACATGGATAATTTTTAATAACATTTTAATATTTTTTCGATTTTTTTTTTTTTATTTTCTTTTTTTTTTTTTTTATCTTTTTCTTTACTTCATTCTTCCTCCACTTGGTCACTAGCTTGTGACTGGCTAGAGGCGAGGTCGGCGAGGTCTCGTTAGCCTTGGGGAAGCCTACCCATGGCTAGGCTCGCCTAGGCTGCCATTGGGCTAGCGAGGCTTGAGCCTCGCCTGAGGTGATTGAGGGGGCCTCGCCTAGGCCACTTGCTAGGCTTGGTGAGGCTCGAGCCCTTGCCAAAGGCCGCAAGATTGAAGGCTGCAACCTCGTGGCCTAGGCAAGGCAAGCCATGGCCAGGCTCTCGTTAGTGAGAAATGACCTCATCGAATCAGGCTCATAGAATCAAGCGAGGTTGAGCCTCACCCATGGTTGGCCAAGCTTGAACTCACCTACCATGGGCAATTGATGGGAGGAACAAGAAGAAAAAATAAAAAAAAAAAAATCGAAAAAATTTATTTAAATATTACTTAAAATTATTCATATCAAGCACTAGCGCCACGTACCAACGCCCATTTAGGACTCAATTGGTAAAAATAAAAAATATTTAAGACTGAATTGGCACAATTATAATAGGTTTTAGACTTTTTTTTTGTAATTTTCTCAGAGTTAAAAAATAAGAAAGATAAGCGGAATTGTGAGATATTACGCAATCTCGAGATATACAGAAAACTAAGACGTTTAATTATCTCTAATATAGAAAAATATCCTAAAGAATTATCCTAATTATCTGACACCTAGGATTATCCAATCTAAGAACTCATCCCCTCCGAGGCAATTATTCTTCCGCCATTGTAACAAAACTTGTACCAGGATGTTGGCATTGCTTTTCTTTTTGAAAAGTAGGAAAGAAAATGGAGAAACGGCCAGTCCTGATAACAAAATGACCACGTGCAGATGCAATCACGCTTTCACGAGGCGATGGAGGTGCGAATCTGAGACTCACGCAAATACAAAAAAGTGCCACGCCCTTTGGACTTGGTCAATCTCTGTTCATGTGTTGTGCACCAACCCACTCTGTCCGGCCACTTTACTTGACTCACTTTTGGAGTTCATCGCCCCTTTTAAGCAAAAGGTCCCCGGAAAAGATCCCAGACAGAATCACTTCTGTTCTGGCCTCAGAAATGTCAATCAATGAACGTGGTCAATATTGAGTAGCACGGGTGAAGATTCAAAACTATAATTTGAAGAGTACGGGTGAAGATTCAGGGATTTGACAATTTTATTATTTGGTGTTTTTCCTTTTGAAGGAAATTAGAAAATAGGACCACAAGATGTACGTAAGTCCGAACAAATGCAGTCAACACATCTGCAATCTTATTGCATGATGTAGCAGGCTTTAATCATTCGCACACTTAGAAAGAAGTAAAGACTAAATAATGTCTAACAAAAGACTCTTTTTTGTCAAGTTTAACCGTCTCCTCAAATTATTAATACATTTCATCTCGATGACAAATTTTTATGTGAACATAATAGTCTGAAACATCAACATTTACATGCTTCAAAGAATCAGGGTGAATACATAACCTAATCCTTTGTTGTTATTTGGTACATTTCCTTACTTTTCTTCTTTAAAGTTATGACTGGTCTGTGTATTTTCAAATCCTTAAGTATCTTCAGATCTTTTAGTTTTTATGAGAGTAAAGTTTACCTCACATATATCTTTTCACATGTGGTCCAATTTCTAACACTAGGAGAAACCACAGTGATGTCTTCCAGTTGCTTGATTCATCAAAATAGTTTAGTAATTTCTTATTTGCTGATTTTTTTCATGTCTAATTTGTTGTTGATTGTTATTTGTTTCAGCATGTTATTTTCCATATATAAGAAAAAAAAATTGTTAAGAATTGGACCTCTATAAACTTATGTTAGGTCGGGTTGAACATGGATTACTAAAATTATATTATATGGAAATGGGTATGTATAAGTTAATTTGAATCGAAGTCATTTTCAACCCATCCAAATTCAACCCATTTCATCCATTTGAGTAGAGACTATCATTGAGGTAGAAGATTACTATTGAGACGATGATTCCCTATTACAAACTTGTGGATGATAATGATAACGAATATGATAGGAGATTATTTTGTGAGGAACACTTATTAGATAACTAGGAAATACAAGGAGACTAGACAAAATAGAATGGAACTTAGGGAAAGAATTAAGAATAATGGGCCTTGACTTTGTTTGTTTTGGTGTATTCTATCATAAGCACAAAGTCAATCTTTCTCTCCACATTATTTAATAGATTTGTGAGTAATTTTTTCTGTAAATATATCGAATCACATACTATGCATAATAGACTCAATTTTAGTTAGAGTTATATGTTACACTCTTATCATTTTTGTAGAGTTACTTTTACTGTTTGTTGCTTTAGATATTAGTCAACATCTATATGTATATCTATATAATATTTTAAAATTTTTTCTCTTAATTTTTTCTAAAAACAAATTCTCATTCTCATAGACCATGTTTACTACTTATTGTCAAGAGATTTCCCTCTAAACCTTTACCTTTCTTTGCAAAAATTCTCGAATTTTCACTTGGGGAAAAAAAAAAAAGATTCCCATGACGCTTTTGATGTGCAAACATTACTTTTAGTATAATGTATTCGATCAGACGGGTACCAACATACATAGTCAAACTTGCTTTGACCCACTGTTTTTCTCAATCTTTTCTCCCAATTCAGATCGAAGGCCAAGCATTTAGATCGAATCTCAAGCAGTGACAAACAGTAGATTGCCAAAGGCTTATCTTTCGGGCCTTGCACCATCTTTGATTATGGGTTACTAATCAACTGAGATGGTATGTTCAGAAATAATGCCATTCTTTGACGTTAATCATGCCGCTGTCGACCACGTTCCTTTCAGTTGGTCCGAGTGCGTTTTCGCAGATCAGTGCATAAGTGAATCATTACTAATAATGCCGCAGAAGTGGAGGGTGATGCCTTCCCAAAAAGCGCGTTGTAGATTGTGACCAAGAAAAGTGCAATGGACTGATGGAGGAGGACCGGTTCAAGCATGCAAGTAGGTGTAGCGAAAAACCATGTATCTTCTCCCTCATATGCTGTTTCCTTTCGAGAAACGAGGTGCGTGGGAATCAGGAGAACGAGACTGGCTTGATTTACTCGCATCATTTGGTGCAAGTAATTTCATATTTTGAACTATCAATTTGGGTTTTAACTCATGTATTATCTGATCCATGAGATCAGTAAAGTATTTATTTATGGGCTTATGATTTACCTGATTAAACAGGCTTCTTTGTCATGATAAGGAAAACAGCTTTTCCAAAGAGTGGTGTTGGTCGCAATTACAACGTACAGCAAACGAAAAGTGATCATTCGTTAAAGGGATATAACATATTTGAGAGCAAGAAGCTAATGAGTGATAATTTCCAAACGTTGAGGTCAACATCTTGTTTCAGTGGCATCTTTCACAGCAAGAAATGGAGTTGAAACGAATGGTGATTTCAGCTCCCATTACCAATCTGATATTTTATTTAATTTTCAGAAAAATCAAGTTTAGGTGGACTAAGGTGCGTGATAACCAAAATTTACTGTTAAGAAATGATTTTTATTCGGCACAAATTTTGGAAACTTTTGTTTGATAACTTATTTATCAAATTTTCATTTCGGAATAGGTTTTATTCCGAAATAGAAATGGAGGAGAAATCGAAGTAGAAATTTTCTACTTCCGATTTCTCCTTTAAATCAATTTCTATTTCTCCCAACCCTAATTTTAAAATGAAATTTATTCGAATAAATAAAATGATATTTATTTTTATTTTTACGAATAAATTTAAAAATCCTTAAAAATGAATAAATAAAAATAAAAATTATTATAAAAATATAATTTATTCATTTTTATTTTTATTTTTATTATAAATATTATTTTTATTTTTAATAAATAAATTTAATCGAAATAAATTTATTTATTAAAAATAAATTTAATTAAATATCATTTTATTAAAAATAAATATATTCATTTTATTCATTTAAAAATAAAAATAAATTTATTAAAATAGATTAAAAATAAATAAATTATTTTTATTTATCATTTTATTTTTAGTTTATTAAAAATAAATTTATTAAAAATAATTTATTTATGATAAATAAAAATAAATTATTTTTATTAAAATAAAATTATTTTTATTTGTCTTGAGTATTTTGCCAAATATTTTTTTTATTCATTTTAAAATAAATTTATTCGTAAAATAAAATAAAATAGAATAGATAAAATAAATTTATTTTTAAGGATATTTTTATTTTAAAATAAAATGATATTCTTATTTTATTTTTATGATTTATTTATTTATTTTTGTTAATAAATCATTTTTATTTTTATTTTTATATTAAAGGTCGCGTAGGTCGTCAGCCGCCACACGTTCGAAATAAAGAAATTTTGTGTCGTTATCAAACGAATTTCTATTTTTAGAGTAGAAATTTTGCGTCGTTATCAAACGGTTATTTTCTTAGAAACTCTTCAGAAATAGAAATGAAAAAATCATTTCTCCGTAAACTATTTCAGTAACAGAAATTTTGTCACGCACCCCTAAGCAAGTGATAAGATTTAGAATACAAACTGCTTTGTCGTTTGATGGTTCACATTCTTAGAGAAGAAGATTGCACAGGCGAGGCGAGAAATGTTGTCAATTAGAACGTAGACTACATTACTTTTTAAACTATTTAAGGATTTGGAGGTGCAATCTATTTTAATAATTTTAACTTATGAAAAGATGTTACATAAATTCAACATCTGTCTAGAGAAATGAATTCAAGACATGTACGAGGTGGCGAACTTATTCAAATATATAGGACAATCCCGCCAGGAGTCATAAAATTTGTTCAAATAGCGTACTTTAACTCCTTAAACTTCCGTCTTTTTCGATAAAATATTAAAAGCTCCCACAGAAAGTGCAAATAAGGAATTTTGTCAAGGATTAGACGAAGCTTACCTTTCAACTTCATCACTATTACGTCACCAGATTACACACAGAATAATGTATGAAAGTGCAAATGAGGAATTTTGTCAACTCTCTCTCTCTCTCTCTCTCTCTCTACAATTTTCTTCGATGCGGCTCCGACATTGAAAAAACAGGAATTGATAGTACATGGCTATTTCTTTTTCTTCAAATCGAATTGGAGGAAATATACATCCACCACCCTTTCAAATTAGTAAATTATAAGTTGTAAACATCACCTATATGCAAAATCATTTGAACATAAATATCAATGACGCCTTTGGCTGTAACCCACTGATGCAAATGGTGGTTAGAACTTAGAAGAAGTTTTTTCCAAGTTGTTTCTTCTTCCCATTTCTCGTGTGGGTTTTAGGATTCAAATGGACAAAACAAAAATTTTGCAAGATGCAAGTACATTATCAGTCGCCACAAATTTCAAGACTCCAAGCACAAGCTTTCCCCACGCCAATATGAACCTACCCAAATGACCAAAGTCAAGCAATGTGATCGAACTTCTCGAACGCCCCGCACTCGGACCAGATTTTTCGAACGCAGCGACCGTCCCATCCCACCATCTCTAAAATGATCACCGAGTCTAAAAGGAGGAAGACAAAAAGTCAAAGGAGCATATAATCCGCACTCGCCAACCGTTTGTTGACCTTTTTAAGCACTGAAGTTAGGGGCAGAGTTTGGAACGATTTGCTTGCGAACTGAAAGCGTCCCGACAGAAAACTTAATTGACGGATTGACACACGCGAGAGAGTCAACACTTTCACCTATATCTAACGAAATCAATGCATGTCTGTTCTTCTTCTGAGAAGGACAACAGTGGCCCCAATCTTCTTCATTGTCCATTGCTGTATCACCTAAAATGTAATTGATTAAATGATGTCTGCCACCAGAAAAATGGTACATTACCGACAGGCGATGCCATAAATCGAGCTAATTTTAGGTTTCAGCGAATTCCCATGTGAAGGCTTACTCAGCTGACATGCCTGAAATATTTGATATGCATAGGTCTGATCTCCAACCGACAAACGGTTACTAATTCAAGAGCTTCGATGATAGAATGTATTTCGAGTCCTATGCTTGTGTATTGAGAAAATCACCAAAAAATTCATAAATCTATTATATCTATGCCACTTTAATACTAGCCTTTCGATTATGAAAATGAGACCTGAACATTATTAATCAATTTTGGTGGGAAATTACTAACATAAATGCTTATTTCTGACATGGCACAATTGATGTTACCATGATTTTTTAAATTTTTATTCTTTCCTCTCTTTTTTTCCTTCTTTTCTTTCTATTCATTTTTGTTCTTCCTCGCCTGGTCGACAACCGGTGACCAACCACAAGAGAGGGCCGGCCTCGCAACGCTTGAGCTCACTAGATCCCAATAGGGCTTGAGCTCACTCGAGGCTCAAGGCCAACGAGGTCAAGCCTCACCCGATCACCAAGCCTAGCGACTGGTAAAGGAAGAAAGAAAAATAGAAAAAAAAATTAAAAAATAAAAAATTTTCCATGTCGACGTCAATCATATCACATAAAACATCCAGTGTTCCATCAATAATTTGAGATCAAAATATGCTAAAATGACTAAATTGATAAATTGTCAAAAGATTTAGAACTAAACTTGTATGAGTGTAATAAAATATGACCTTTTTAGTAATTTCCCCGTTCGGTACTAATGAGCCGATTAGCTGACGAAGGTGGTGACACTTTCGATCGGCTTAATCAAAAGCTGTCCAGGAACAGTTGACTTTTCATTCACTATTTACGAGCTGCAAACCCCACCTATCAACAACTCGAAGAGAAATCAAAAGGGGATTAATTTATTTCAAAAGTATATATATATCTAGAAAACAGTGGGAGCCCACGAAATGGGGTTAAAATTTTTTTAGACAGCGACCGCACTGTCAAAGGCCGATCGGAGATTGGACAGCCGCTCGCGACTGCGACGTTCGAACTTTGTGACCATCTTTGGATGGCTGCACACCGAAAACAGGCTCTTCTCCACTTGGACACTATTCATGATTCAACTCGGACAGAGTATTTTTTTTTTTTATTTCTTTTACAAATGAACATAAATGAATCTTGAATTTTGATTTAATATATAATGTGATTTCTAAACTTTTAATTTATTCAACGTGATTTTTAAACTTTAGTTCCATGTATAATGTTTTCGAACTTTTAATTTATTCTATATAATCCCTAAATTTTTTGTACATATTCAATATAATACTTCTATTAATTCAAATCGGGAATAATATTGAACATTTTAATGTAATTTGGGGACTATATTGAATATTCATGTAATTCATAAATTATAATAAATAAATTGAAAGTTCAAATATCATATTAAACAAATTATAAATTATGAATCGCATTGCACTTTAAGTAAAAATTTGTGAACAATTTATGTCATCTTTCCCTTTTTATTTTGAAAAACTTTATAACTCTCGTTATTTAATTTTATTTCACATATACTAGAACTTATAATATATATATATATGCTATTTTAGCCATGTATTTCATAAGTAAGGAAATGAGGACGCCACAGCCATCCGACTTGGAGCAAAGATCATATGTTGGCCTTTTGCTACGCCCCAATGATAAAACAGAAAAAAAAAATCATTTTTAGGATAATTAGACAAATGAGAGGTAATATTTACCTTTCAATTTCATCACCAATTGCGTCACAAGCTTGTTTTTGTTTTTTTTTTTTTTTTCTTCCCACGAGTTGTTCACATTAAAAATAGTGTATGAAAGGGAATTTGCAGACGCAATCATCACACGACAATGCGCTTTTAGACTAGTGGGAAATACATGAAAAAGGTGATTAGAGCCTCGGATTGACATGGCCCCTATCCTCTTTTAGACTTTTCTTCACGACGATGCTGGCCGTGTGAACAAAAATCATGCTTTAAAGTCGCGAATTGCCAGTTACGATCCATTGGGAATCACGCGAGTATCTTTCGGATTCACACTCTGTATTAACTTCGATATCTTTTCACGTGATCTCGAATAGAATTACGGAGAGTTTGAGGGAAGAGAGAGAGAGAGAGAGAGCAGAGAGATGGGGAACAGCATGGGAGGGAAGAGAAGAGCCAAGGTGATGAAGATAAACGGCGACACCTTCAAGTTGAACACCCCTGTTCGGGCCGGCGACGTCGTGAAGGACTACCCGGGGCACGTCCTGATGGACTCCGAGACCGTCAAGCACTTCGGCATCCGGGCGAAGCCGCTCGAGCCCCAGCAGGAGCTCAAGCCCAAGAGGGTGTACTTCCTCGTCGAGCTGCCCAAGTTCCCGGAGGAGGACGATAAGGTCCCGAGGCGGGTCCGGTCCACGGGGATCCGGATGAGCGCCAAGGACCGGCTCGAGTGCCTGATGCTGTCGCGGAGGGCAGCGTCCGACCTCGCGCTCGCCAGGTCAGAGGGCGACGGGGGGCGGCCGCGGCGGGGTGAGGGGCCGTTGACGGTGAAGATGAGGCTGACGAGGGCGGAGATGGCGAAGCTGGTGGAGGAGAGCAGGGACGAGAAGGAGGTGGCGGAGAGGATCATGGGCATGTGCTATGGCGACGGGAATGTGTTGCAGCAAGGAGGATCGAATTGGACGCCTGGTCGCGGTGGCATGAGAGAAAAGAGAAAAGAGCAGCAGCAGCAGCGGCAAGTTGTCCGAGGTAAATCTCCTCTCAAATTAGTCCCAATTTGTGACAACTTCGATTCCCAACATTTTTGTCATTAAAAGATTAAGAAACATGTAGCTTTTTTCGTAATTAAAAGCATTATATTTTAAGAGCAAACAGTACTAGAATGCTGAATCTTATCCCAAATCATGTGGCTGATTCAAATCAAATAACTTGACTCATTCTTGAGAAAAATTTGGCACCCAGAAGTTCTGCCCAGTTGTAATGAAAGTCCCAAACGAATGCGAACGTGCAATCTAAGTCCGGTTCGTTTCGAATTCTTCATGCCTGCGAGTCGTGTTGACATCTCTTTGAAACCCTTTTGCAGAAGAGGGTGAGATTCGATCCAACGGAAGGAGGAGAGATCCGTCCGGAGATTCAATCCGAGTCGTCGTGAAAGATCGATTCAAGGGCAATCGGGGGCGCAAGGATGTCGTGGACGAAGACGGTCGTCGTGCTCCATTGGACCACGAATTCACGGGGGGCGGTTAAGCAGCTCCTCAAGGGGGCCCGTTCCGGAAATTCTACTCCCGTCCCGTGAGGCATGTGCTAGTCCTTTGTCGCCCCTTTCGCCATTGCACTTTGAATATTATTTTTTTTTTCTGTAGCTTTGATGTTAGTCAAAAAGGTTGACTCCGTGATGCAAGCAGTCGCATTGCAGATCCTAGCGTATATATGGCAGTAAACATCTTGGAATTAGACTCCACACGCCGTCATTTACGACATACTTCGCATGAACCCTCGTATTTTTCCAGTTCCATTGTGCCCAAAAAGAAAACTGCTCGTGACACACTGTTCTCTAAGTCGAACATTCAATTCATTCAAGGGACACAAAAGACGACCACATCGACGAGATAATCCAAGAACAGACGACAAAATTGAACGTAAACGAGCATGTATGTGATTCGATAATGAACAATGCATGCCCCAAAAAGGGCAACGCCGCCAAGACCAGCAAACATCGGCAGCCGTACAATGCGAACGCATGAGTTGTGGGCCGGTCAAAGTAAAAGTGCTGAACGGACGGCGCCGATCACGGCGGATGGGAGTGAGCCAGAAGGGACGTCGGGGTGATCGCAAGGCTGAGGATCCACGGAGAGCAGAAGACGATGGCCACGGCCCGTGCTACGGAGTCCAGGACTTTTGAGGTTGGATCCTCGGTCCCCGTTCCGACCTATATGTCGGCTTTGACTTGGGAGGTGGGTGGACCGGAGAAGAGCTACGTGCCCGCCTCACAGACCGCGGAGGACATGTGGTGCCATGTGCCGGATAGAGCTGCCGACTCGCGTCCTCAGCTGACGGCAGGGGACATCATGCATTATGGTTTACCTACTGTAAATCTTCAATTCACTCTACCCACTAATGTACTATTGTGTATTTATCTTATATGTTCAAATTGGGATCCGTTTAGATTGTATCACGACATCCTATTGAGTAGGTTACGGAAAACTAATCGACTTACAAGAAAACGTTTTTCACGACTAAAAGCAATGAGCTTAGATTGGGGAAACACGACATCCTCCTCTAGTAAAAAGGAAAATCACTCTCTTTAAATCACCCAAGAAATAAAAATTAATTTTTTTTTTAAAATGATGTTTATGAAAATACTTTCATTTATAATGCTCGCAAAATATGGGCTTCGGATCTTAGACTCCGTGATCAGGCCTATTCCTCAGACCATTTTCTGAAGTGTTCGGATGATGTTTACTGAACGGCCCAACTCCCAAGCCCCCCCAATCTGTCCATAGCATTGATGAATTTCGTTCATGTTATCTCCAACGTTTGCGCATTTCGCGCTGCAATCTTGAACGTCGAACGTCGACATTAAGGCCGATCAAGGGAGTCGGAAACATTGACCTCCTCACGGACTAATTCAATAAGTTACGACGAACGAGAAGCAAATCCAGGACAAAGTTTCGGTTGTATTAGGAAGCCGATTAGACCATGGAGTTTAAGTTCACCCCCATTGTTCATCAATAGCCAATTACCCATTTGAATGCTGAACAGACCATGTGTTACTTCTGCAATTTTAGCTGTCACCGATGTGAGGCTCCGGCTAAATTAGGTAATGATGATCATATTTTTTCAGCACATCTAACCGCAACAGAGCGAGTACAAAGAAGTCCAAGGAAGTTGCAGGATTTGGTCATCAGACTCTTACACCAAACCTTCCCAACTTTTACGAGCGAAGGCACCGACTCGAAGTAAGTGAAACGGGGATACGCAAACGATATGAAAATCATCATGGCATATTCGCAAAGGATTGATCAATCAGTTCATCAATTAAAAGTCAACAACGAAGCCCATCTATAAACTAAGATGAAACCTAATCCCCTTTAAATCTGGAAATTGTCCAATCAATTTTAAATTTATTGTAGAAACGTTAATTCTATTTTAAATTTTTCGATTTTGTCAATTTAATTCTAAAAATTTATGCGAAATTTGAATATAATCATTTTGATTAATTATCGTTGGAAATCACTAACATAACAACGCACCATGTCAATTGCAACAATATTTTGCTTTGCCAATTATCATAATCACGACATTAAATTTACTCAATATTACATTCAAGATGAACCATAAAATGCACCCTAATCTTCGGATAGCTCACTGCAAGAGGGAAATGAATATGGTAGCAAACCAGGCCCGCGAAGGCCCATCGGCTTCTTTACTTCCTTCGGATTGGGTTCACAACCCTCTTTTGTTTTTATGTGACCTGTTGTATTATGACATTATGCAAAACGCCACTTCTAATATGCGTTAGTAATAATACTACCTATTTCAGACCCAAAAAAAAAAACCATAAAATGCACCTAGAAAGGTGAATAGTTCGACGGTTGTCAGGCTTTTTGCACGTAATTCTTTTTTCTTCATTTTAATTGAATGTAATAAATACTAGAGTAGGACACTTTAAGGTAAAGGAAAATAAAATTTGAGATGACAATTCATTAACTTATTCCTTAGCCCAACAAATGATCCTTCCTCAACTTATGCGATTCGGCATGCTCCTAACTAGCATTTTCAAAAATTTAATGACCATTTAAGTAATTATCTCTTTCTTGAGAATTTGAGTTGGCATGTCATGTTCATATCATGTCTTGTCGATATAACAATATTTCAACATAATTATATAATATTTATCCACCAAAAATGAAAGAAAATGTGTAAATTCATGCCAAATTCAAGTTAAGTTGTATCATGTCAAGCTCGAATATCTTTGACTAAATTCTTGTCAAGTTCAAGTCGTGTTCTCTTAGACCATATTTGATCACACTCCCGAGAACAATTAATTCTATTCTTTTGTCTCCTTAAACAACAACAAAAAAAGTAGAAATTCATTTGCTAAATTTTTTTGTTCCCAAGACCAAAAATCCATTTTTTTTGTTCTCAACAATAGATTTGGAATATAATCAAGAAGTAAATAAAGTAACTTCTTATTCTTGAAAAAAATTTTAAAATCAAATCCAACATTTTCTTTTTTCTCTTTCTTTTTCCTTTATTTCTCTTTCTCTTCTTCTTCCTCCACTAGCCACCCGACCACCGCCGCCGTTGGCAATCGACTAGGCGAGGTCTGATGAGCTCCCCAAAGCCTCGCCAAGCCAAGGCAAGGTCTAGCAAGCTTGCCAGAGGATTGTCTGGCCACCGCGAGCCTCTACCTCGCAAATTTGGGCAAGGCCAAGCCTTGCCAAGCTAGGAGAGGCTTGGCGAGGCTTGGCATTGCTAGCCGGCACAAGGCCAACCTTGCGTTACCTAGGCAAGGTTGAGTATTGCCCAAATCTAAAAGGCCGAGGCTCACAGTGGCCAAGCGAGCCTCTGGCGAGCTTGTCAAACCTCATTATGGCCTGATAAGGCTTTGGCGGGCTTGCCAAACCTCGCCCAGTTGGTCATAGCCACCACCATGTTTAGAGTGCACATAACAAAATTTCTATTCCAGAAATTGATTTCTCAATTTCTATTCCCGAACAAGTTTCGAGTAAAGAAACCCATTTGATAATGACTCAAAATTTTTATTTACGGAATAGAAATCTGTTTGATAATGAGAATAAAATTTTTATTTCTAGGAATAGAAATTGATTAGATAACAATATAAGAAATCCTCAAATACAAAATAATAGTCGAAATAATACTAATACGTTACAAAAGTTGAAAATACAATTTCATGGAATTTCCTACTACATGTGCTTACGTTTCATATTATGTAATATTTTCTTTCGAAAAATAAACAACGTGGCAAAAAAAAAAATCAATTGAAATTCAATTGTAGTGAATATGTCGTTATGTTTTTGCCGAAATTGATTCCACATTAATCAAATAAGTCTAATGATAGCCATGATTTTAATAGTCTAATCTCCTAAAAAAAGTCCTAACTTCAAGTCTAATTCCAATTTCTTTCCAAATTTTGTTAAAAAAATCCTCACCATGTTCAAAAATCGTCACTGGTTTTTTTTTCAAAATTATCAACACTAGGATTATTTAAAAATTTATTATCAAAATCTGTATTTTCATTAACACTCTTACAAGAACAATAGATTCCTTATTAGATCTCTTTTTACCCACGTCTTGATAAGTGAGGACACTATATAAAAGAAAAATCGGATGAAACCCTAATGATTTGACCCCTTTTTACCGCCTCAATATGAAGTTTATGATTAAAAAAATAGTTAGCCAGATAGAACCGTTATCTAGCGTACTACGGAAGAGTAGGTGAAGAAAGACTCATTAGATATGAATATGGTAAGTTGACTATTACCATGCGTGAAATCTCTTGCATGCAACAAATGAAGCCTTGTTTATTCAATTCCCACCGTCTGGCCCAATGGTTAAAATTTTCAATTAATATTGATTGAAATAATTATATTTAAAAATCATTAAAATATTTTGGACTAAATTAACTAAATTGAAAAGTTGAGAAAAAAATTTCTATTTCTATTTCAGAAATTGAGAAGTTAAAAATTTCAGCTTCGATTTTTCGATTTCTCTATTTTTGGAATAGAAATCGTTTTTAAATAAAGAAATCAAATTGCGTTACCAAATGGATTTCTGTTCCAAACTTGTTCCGGAGAATAGAGAAACAAAGAAATCGAGAAACAGAAATTTTATCATGCGCGCCCTTAGCGACCGCCTACAAAGGAGGAAGAAAAAAAGAAAGGGAAAAAGAGAAAAGAGAAAAATATAAGACAAGTATTTAAAAATTAAGAATCTTATCAAACGCATTTCTATCACGAGAATAGAAATTTTGAATAGTTATCAAATGCCTTCAAAAACTCAGAAATTGTTCTTGAGAACAAAATTTAAAAAAAAAAAAGAAAATCATTTCTGAATAAATATTATTCTCGAAAACAGAATAATTACTAAATGCATCCTTATTGTGTTGGGAATTGCCACTCTTGATTGACAACAACTGTCAACGAGAGCCTAGTCACAATTTAATATAGCTATTCGGAAAAGTGCTATAATTTCTCATAATGAGAAACATTATCAAAGCCCTCATCGCGGTCAAGGAATAAGCTTTTTCGTGGACGAAGCTCGAGACAATGTTTGGACTCATACTTAATGATCTCTTGTCCCACTTATGGCTTTTTTTATGATGTTGCTATCACCAGATTACATCCATACAATTCTTTAATCACAGATACTCTAGGAGTTGGTGAAAGTTTGAGGGAAAATTTAGGAAAATAACCCTTTTGGCCCCAAGGGGCAGTAGTTGAAGTGTTGTCCCAATTCAATGACCTGTCGACTCTTGTCCCAACTAAAGTAACCTATTCTAATCCCTTAGAAGGACCGGGACATCGAAAAAGATGTTGACTTCACTCCATCTTATGTGAAATAGGGACAGCTTTGTAGGCCTACGTTCCTAAGCCTAGCATAAGGTTTATCCTAATTTAGGGAAAGTGGCTGAGAAAGTGAAAGTTGGCCGATGTTTGCAACCTATAGATGAGCCTTTGGGCAGGCAATGGGGTTGCACCCAAGACCCTAGAGGATTTTCCCTTGTGGAAAAAGTTTTGCGAAAAGCTCAAATTATGCCTCGATTATTGTTATGTAGTGGACATTCTCTGCAATACAATGTGACCTTGATTTGTTTAGAATACAAAGATGGTTAGGGGGGAGGGAGAGAGAGAGAGAGTTGAGCCTTTTATTTAAATCACTTAATGCGGTTCCTCCGAAACTCTCCACTTTTTCATCTTCTTAGGTCTCTCTTGTGTTTTTGGCCCTTTGGTTTCTCCCTTCCAGTGAAGCCAGAAGTGCTGCAGAGAAATGGTAAGCTCCATCAAGAATGGTCATGGTGTATGTGCGAGTATCTTGGTTATGGTTCTGTTCGCTGCATTTCCACAAGCCCTGGTACATGGACAAGCTGTAGTGACAGTTACGCAGCCGCCACCTAGCAACTGTCCCTACCCTTGTCTCCCGCCGCCGACAACCCCCACAACGTACCCACCGCCATCTCCACCGTTGCCGCCTTCTGAGGTCTATGTGCCGCCTTCCATGGTCTATCCACCGCCCGGCGGGAACTTTCCATACTATCTTCCGCCGCCATGGTACTTGGCCAATGCACCTCCCCCTCCTGATCCCATCTTGCCTTATTATCCATGGTACTACAAGCATCCTCTGGTGCCAAGCTCTTCGTCGGAAATTCACCACCCGCAATCCTGGGTCGTGATTCTCTCTCTTCTGCTAATGATTGTGAGTTCAGCTCTGTTTGGGTGATAGCTTTTCGCAGTTGTGCTAAGGTCTTTACCTAGTTCTAGTGACAATGTTGTGCTCTTTTCCCTCAAATTTGTTGCTATTTATCCTCTGTAGCAATGTGAAAGGATGCCCAGCAAGTAATATGATTCTGGCCCTCAAAATTTTTATTCTATATATAGGTTCAAAGTTGCAAAATGTTGCGTTTTGTTGTGAATTTCGGACCTTGTTTAGCCCTTTGGGATAAATTCTTGCTGCAAACGATCAGGAAAGAAAACTTGGTAGCCCTTTTTTGTTGCATTATGTGAAGATGCAGCATTCAATCATGTCAATCAAGAAAAAAACGATTGGAAAGATTGCAGTGCAAGGGAAAGCAAAAAAAAAAACTGGGGTCTTTCGAGTAAAAGCAGAAGAAGACCAGGACACACGGTTTGAACTGCGGGTCTCAAAATCAAATTAATGTCATGGCCTTCTCGAAATGTCAGCAGAATTGGCTGTTTCTTCTTCTTGTTAATCATTCAATCTGCAAGTGTCGGTTCCGTTTTCCTGGTTCTCTGAACTTTCTCTGGTTGTCTTCTTCTTCACAAATAAAATAATCTAACCGAACCAAATGACCAAATCTGGAGTGCGATAAATTGCCAACTTACGTAACAGATGAGATCCCAGGTCAACTTTGGAGGTGAACCGGGCCACGACATCAACATACCAGCCACCTTCATCATCACCAAGTCACGGGCTGTTGGTTTACGTTATTAGTAAGCAAAGTGCAAGCAGACGAAACAGGTGGGGGGATTCATATTTCATGCATAATCACTTCATTACTGACTTCTGACGTTTCCGTGATGTCATCCGGTAATAACGTGTCCGTCAAAAGTTGTAAGTTCTGAAAATGTGAGGACCGTAAACCGAAACCGAGCCGTGTCCTATGACTCCCATCACTGTTCAATTGTTGATGTGAACTGTGAATGCCCCCTATTGCTCAATGACCTTAGTCCTCTGACCTCAAGGAGACGAAGGACAATGCCTATTACGTAACCCAGCAATACAAATGAAACCCAGTGCTAGGAAATTCTCTTCCATATCGTCAAACAAGATATTCTGAGACCAACATCCTCACTCGGCGATCAAAACTTGTAAAAGGCTTGATGCGAATTCTTTATCATAATCTGATCTCTTTTGTCAGACAATAGCTTCCGAGGCCTGAGACCTTTGTTAGAAAGTTGAATATGAGATCCCTGAAAGTTGGTATGCAAATTTTGTGGTCAACTTTAATCTGCCAATGCCATTCAGCCTTGGAAACATGAACAGGTCATTTCTCCTTCCTAAGTCAGAATCTAGCCACAACAAAGTGCCAGCTTTGGGATATACACCTTTGTAATATCAAAATCCCACAACAATACAAAAGAATTAGATAATTAGCCATGGGACTACAAATTCAAAAGGCACAAATCCCTTTCACTGAACAGGCATTGGAGGATCCGCATTTACCACTGACCATAATATACATGGACCTCACATCCAGTCTGACATTACAAATCCGAGTTGTCAAGGCTACAACACAAAGAAGCTCGTATACCACTCAAAAGAGAGAGAGCCCTGGTGGCAAGCCTCGAATGCTAATGTCTAACTAGAAAGCCCATACATTCGTTCCATCTACTGTGCAACAGAACAAGGCGGAGCTTGGTTAAAAGGCATCACAGCATTGGGTAAACCTGAAAAGATTATGAATTAGGTAACAGAGCAAATGGTCCAACTTCTAAAACAAGAAGAAATGCAGGCAGACAAGCATGCATCACATGCATTTTGACTGACATAAGTGGAGACATCAACTCAAAAACTGCAAAAGCAAACATTGATACTTTGTTCAGCAACAAATTCATCACTCCCAGTCACAGATTAAGACCCCAACAAGGTGGTCGACTATTTTTAGTGAGAAAGGTTCTATCAGAAAGCAGTCAAAGATGTTCCAAGATTGTTCAGAGATCAATTAAGGAGGAAATGGCAACAGTAGTAAAGGTGTCTTTAAAGATATCATTCTGATAAATATCTTCAGTTTGCATACTAATCAACACTAACATAGCACAAATCTAAGAAACAAACAAAACAATGTTCAAAGACAAGTAGCCACCCTATACGATTACAACAATTCAGTTAAAATGGTTTAAAAAAGAATTTTAGAAGTAAAGAATAGAACCTACTGAGGATCAACACGCAGTTTCTTGTTGGCCTTTTTCTTGTTCTTGCGTCGCTTTTTACCAGAATTCGTAGCAACAATAGGCTGTTGTTCTGTACTTGAAGGAACAAAGGAGATTAACGAATTCTCCACTGCAGAGGATGCTACAGCCACTGCTCTTGGTATTTGGAACAAATGATGCTGTTTAGGTAACTCTGAGCATGCCTCAGGAATAGCTGAACCAAGAATATAATTAGGTGGCCCAGAAGATAAACCTTCTCTATGCTTGGTATCTGAGATTTCAGAATTGCCTCCCACATTCGTTCCAACAGGACATGAATACTTAGTCTCACCACGGTATGCAGCATAAAGTTTCCACTTAGACTTGATCGTCTTCAAAAGAACTATTTTCGACTTGCTATCATCTGCATTACATCCTTTGTTAGGTTTTTTTTTTTTTTTTTTTTTTTTTTTTTTAAATTCAGTCGGTACATCATTTGTTAGTTGAATGGATAGAAACGTGCATAACTTCAAAATCAAGTACGAAAAATGGCATACCATATAGGGATTGAATGGCAGCACGGGCTGCCAATTGTTCAGCCTCCTTTTTGCTTTTACCAACATCGCCTGTGTAAGTCACACCATTGAATACCAAAGAAGATACAAAAACTGGAACTGCCCCTTGTGGCTGAATGGTTGTGTAATTTGGCATTTCCAAGTTCACCTTGGCTGCATATTCATTAAGAATAGACTTACAAAAAATTGTATCCTGTGGAGTAATGACATAACCAGTGAATTAGTTTAAAAAAAAATAAGGATGAATTAAGAATCAAAATATAGCATTGAGAGTGTGAAGCAAACATCGTGTTTTCTAGTTGATATTGGTTGAAACAAAATGTAAAATATCAAAGGCTACTCCCTAGTGTCTTATTATTTATGTCATACCTCCCATCTTCATATTCCTCGATTGATTTAGTGGTTTCATATAGATGAGAATAACTATCAGTCATTTGATAGACACAGTACCAGGAAAATTCATCTAAAGATCAGATGACACCAGGAACATGTGGAGAAATTGACAACGTCAACCCGGTTGACCACATGGCAAGAACATATAGATAATGAGAATCAAATGTTGACCTCCTTTGGACGTGCACATCGAACTGGCTGAATCACATCAACAACCATAGAAAGGCATGTTCTTGCTATCAGCTATTATAGGACAATGTTAATGAGGATAAATTGCAAAGATATCCACCTGAGGTACATTCATAGCTGTAAAGTCTCAAATGAATTAGTCGGTTCAGTTCAAGGTTTCTTCAAGATATCCACATGCATGATAAGAACATGGCATCAATTCAAAGATAATGATTTCCAGCATTTCAGCTATATAACATATGCTAACTAACAATTCAAGTGAATCAATTGCAATCCATATCAAGCATAGCAACAACAGGTAAAAAAATTATCAAACCTCATGGATGAGAGGACAGGCTTCATCCTCCATCTTTTGTGACAAAAGTTCCAATGCAATTTGAGCAACATTTTGCTCAGCTTCCTTTTTTTGGGGAAATGTGTTGGGAGATGTAAAGCTTTTCCCATCTACGAGTACCGTTGACCTATATCTCGGTGCATGTTGAGATCCTTCATTTATTGTATTATAAATAGGAAAATGCACCATTATCTTCTGTGTATACTCCTGCAACCGATTTTTGTACCTCACATGCTCTGGAACACCTGAACAAGTTACACATATGTGAAGTTTTCTTTTTGGTTACTGTCAATGAACATCACTAGTCTTTTGCCCACTTTATAGTAGCATCATCTATTTTCGGGAATTTAAGGGTCTCTTTTGACCATTTGGAAACATGAAGAAAATAGAACATATTTCTGGTTCTCTTGTTCAATACTCAAACAACTATATCTCACAAAACTTTTCAGTTCATACAGAGTGCATTTAGAATGTGAAACATCAAGCAGGGTACGAAAATTTCTGCAAAATTTCTGCAAAAGCAGGGAATTTAGAGGTCTCTTTTGACCATTTGGAAACATGAAGAAAATAGAACATATTTATTGTTCTCTTGTTCAATACTCAAACAACTATATATCACAACACTTTTCTGTTCATACAGAGTGCATTTAGAATGTGAAACATCAAGCAGGGTACGAAAATTTCTGCAAAAGCATGTTACCACCTCTAAAGGTCAACAGAGGCAGATTGTTTTTTTTTTTTTTTGGGTTTTTTCTGTGAGTAAGATTCATCATTCCAAAGTAGATGAAAAAATCCGAAACACATTAAAAAAAGCAAAGCACCCTTTTCTTGGCTATCGAATTATACATATGAAGCTATGGATGGTCTTTTTTACTCATTGTTATATCATTTTTCCTGGTACACCTTTTAGATATAACAAAATTGTCTCAATTTTTCTCAAATATCCACCATCAATAGTAAAGTCGCTGAAGTTTGTCAACACCTCATATATCTATTTATCCCCATATAGTCACATTTTTCCTCATAATTATTCGAATTTCCCTCTAATCATTCTTCTAGTCAACAAGATCAATAGCTTCAAAAAAAAAAAAAAAAAAAAAAGATCAATAGCCAATAGTTAGTAAGAGAGGTCTCGAAAACATAGGATACAAAGTCATAGGCCACACGTTGACTATTTGAACGAATCAAGTGTCAAAAAAGACAGTTTTGACCCTATGTGAGCACAGAGGGCCATGCATTATAATGTGGAAAAAACTTGGGCCATTTCAAAATGGTCTTTAGAAATCAGGATACATAGGATACATTATAGGAAATTAAACAACGGAGAGCAAAGTGAGACAAACTCCAAAGTTAGGTAAACATTTAAGGTATACAAGATTATTAACATTAATTTTTTCACCAAGAACAAGTAAAATCAGGAGAGAGAGCAATACAGAAGGCAAGACTTACATGAAGGAGGGCAGGAAACCTTAGTTTGCTCTGAAGCTTGAGTTGAAGGTGGAGCTACAGCCTGAGCAGGGACAGCTGTATGAGGTTCTGGTTGAGAAAATTCACTGAGATCATCCATTCTGGCTGGTACAACTGAAAATGAAACAGACAATGACTGTCATATTGAAAGACAAAACCTCTCCAGCACTTTTTATAACATTTAACATGAGATCATGGGTAAAAAAAATCATAGCATGAGACGAACAGCCTTTAACATGGGGGGATGAATTGGGTATAGCAGAGTGTCCAGCCTCCTAGTTCTTCATTGAAAGAATTGATAGCAAGCCTCGAAAATAAAATTAAATAAAAAAGACTTTGCCTTGTTTGCTTTTGGAATGATAAAGTAAGAAATACTTAGCCAAGAGATTCCACATCTTTTGACCAAACAATTAGGAGATCATTTTGAAAAATAAAAAATGCATTATTTCTGCTGCAATGATAGCCAACCTACATGACCAAATATCATGTATACCATAAAGTGTGTAATCTCGATGCATAAGGAATTGGGAGAAAGAAACATAATGTACAACTTTTAGCTTGATCACCAGATTTTCCATTTAAATCTTAAATGATTTGACAATCCAGTATAGAGAAAAACTTACTCATTGGGCATTTTAGCCCAAATAAAAATTGGTCAATCAATTTATGAATGCCAAATTCTCATAAAATCTGATCAAATGATAACCCACTGGATAATCTAGTTGTTTAAAGGCAACCTATATATTAATATATCTTTTCAATCAGGATGACAATTATTTGTCCCACTTAAGTGTACGCAAAAGCTAATCATTCTTGATTACATTATGATAGCAAATTTCATTATAAACCAATATTCATCAGCAAGACTTACACAAAGAAGGGTTGAACACCTGAGCTTGCACAGGAGCCTGAGATGAAGCCGGAGCCAGAGATGAAGGTAGAGCCAAAGCCTGAGTTGGGATAGCAAGAGGAAGTTCCGTTTGATGAAATTGACTAAGATTGTCCGTTCTGACAGGCACAGCTGAAAAAACGAGAAAGGTGTCTGTCATATTAAAACACGATGCCTCTACCACACTTTTTACAGCTTTCCATTTCACATTATGGGAAAAAGGAATCATAGCATGTGAGGAACAGCCTTTCCTATTGGGGGATGAACTGAGGGAGCTGGCTTGAACTGCATCCAGCCTCCTATATCATCTCCAAAACAAAAGACACTCTATCTTGTTTGTTTCTGGAATGGTTAAGTAAGAAATATTTAGCAAAGAAACTCCACATCTATCAACCAACAGCTATGATTAAAAGATTAGAAGTGCACCATCCTTGTTTCTGCTGACATTGTAATCAACTTGGATATTATGTTTTAAATAAATACCAAAACCACATCTGAGATCCAGAATAAAGACAGTCACCTTTTAAGTACCTTCGCCTGAAGAAATTGGTCAATCAATTGATGAATACCAATTTCTCATATAATCTGATTAAATTATAAACCATTCAAGAATCTAGTTGTTTAAAGTCCACATATATAGTGATATTTCCTTTCAATCAAGATGATCATTGTTAGTCCCACTTAAGTGTCTGCCGAAGCTAATCATTATTGATTACATCGTGCTGTCGCAAATCTCATTATAAATCAATGCTCATCAAAAAGACTTACGCGGATAAGGGTCAAATGCCTGAGCTTGCATGGGAGCCTGAGATGACAGTGGAGCAGGAGCCTGAGCAGGCTCAGCAACAGGAAGTTCCGGCTTATGAAGTTGACTAAGATTGTTTCTTCGGATAGGCACAGCTGAAAACACAAGACAGGTGACTGTCAAATTGAAAGATGATGCCTCTACCACATTTTTTTACAGCTTGTCATTTGTGATCATGGGAAAATGGAATCACAGCATGTGAGGAACGGCCTTTCTGACTAGGGGACGAACTGAGGGAACTGTCATGAACCGTATGCACCCTCCTATATCATCCACACAACAAAAGACACTCTATCTTGTTTGTTTTTGGAATGGTTAAGTAAGAAGTATTTAGCAAAGAAACTCCACATCTAGCAACCACCAGCTATGATCAAAACATTAAAAGTGTACTATACTAGTTTTGGCTGACATTGTAATCAACTTAGGTATTAGGTTTTAAATAAATACCTCAACCACATATGAGATTCCAAAATAGAGGCAAACCAACTTTTACGTACCTTCGCCTAAAGAACTTGGTAGATCAATTTATGAATGCCAATTTCTCATATGATCTGATTAAATTACAAACCATTCAAGAATCTAGTTGTTTAAAGTCCACATATATAGTGATATTTCCTTTCAATCAAGATGATCATTGTTAGTCCCACTTAAGTGTCTGCCGAAGCTAATCATTATTGATTACATTGTGCTGTCGCAAATCTCATTATAAATCAATGTTCATCAGAAAGACTTACGCGGATAAGGGTCAAATGCCTGAGCTTGCATGGGAGCCTGAGATGACGGTGGAGCAGGAGCCTGAGCAGGCTCAGCAACAGGAAGTTCTGGCTTATGAAGTTGACTAAGATTGTTTCTTCGGATAGGCACAGCTGAAAACACAAGACAGGTGACTGTCAAATTGAAAGATGATGCCTCTACCACATTTTTTTACAGCTTGTCATTTGTGATCATGGGAAAATGGAATCACAGCATGTGAGGAACGGCCTTTCTGACTAGGGGACGAACTGAGGGAACTGTCATGAACCATATGCACCCTCCTATATCATCCACACAACAAAAGACACTCTATCTTGTTTGTTTTTGGAATGGTTAAGTAAGAAGTATTTAGCAAAGAAACTCCACATCTAGCAACCACCAGCTATGATCAAAACATTAAAAGTGTACTATACTAGTTTTGGCTGACATTGTAATCAACTTAGGTATTAGGTTTTAAATAAATACCCCATCCACATATGAGATTCCAAAATAGAGGCAAACCAACTTTTACGTACCTTCGCCTAAAGAACTTGGTTGATCAATTTATCAATGCCAATTTTTCATATGATCTGATTAAATTATAAACCATTCAAAATCTAGTTGTTCAAAATCCACATATATACTAATATTTCCTTTCAATCAGGACGACAATTGTTAGTCCCACTTAAGTGTATGCTGAAGCTAATCATTCTTAACTACGTTATGCCGTCACAAACCTCATTATAAATCAATGTTCATCAGCAAGACTTACACGAAGAAGGTTCAAACCCCCGAGGTTGCATGGGAACCTGAGATGAAGATGATGCCGGAGCCCGAGCAGGCTCAGCAAGAGGAAGTTCCAGCTGATGAAATTGACCACCATTGTCCGTTCTGACAGGCACAGCTGGAAAAAACAAGACACCTGTCTGTCAAATTGGAAGAGGATGCCTCTACCACATTTTTTACAGCTTTCCATTTCAGATCTTGGGAAAAGGAATCATAGCATGTGAAGAATGGCCTTTCCTGCTGGGGGATGAACTGAGAAAACAGTCGTAAACTGTATCCAGCGTCCTATATCATCTCCTCAACAACAGATATTCTATCTTCTTTGTTTTTGGAATGGTTAAGTAAAATAGCATTTAGCAAAGAAACTCCGCATCTATCAACCAACAGCTATGTTCAAAACATTAGAAGCGCAGTATCCTTGTTTCTGCTGACATTGTAATCAACTTAGGTATTAGGTTTTAAATAAATACCTCAACCACATCTGAGATCCAAGAATAGAGGCAAACCAACTTATAAGTACCTTCCCCTAAAGAAACTGGTCAATCAATTCATTGGACAATCCAGTTGTTCAAAAGTCCACATATATAGTGAGTTAGTCCCACAAAATTCTATGCCGAAGCTAATCATTCTTGACTACGTTATGCCATCGCAAATCTCATCATAAATCAATGTTCATCAGCAAGACTTACACAAAGAAGGGTCAAATGTCTGAGCTTGCACGGAAGCCTGAGATAAAGGGGGAGCGGAGCCGGAGCCCGAGCAGGCTCCGCATGAGGAAGTTCCGGTTGACGAAATTGAGTAAGGTTGTCAATTCTGACAGGCACAGCTGAAAAAACCAAGACAGGTGACTGTCAGATCGAAAGACGATGCCTCTACGCATTTTTTTACTGCTTTCCTAAGCCAACTTCTCAGATAACCTGGTCAGCACCCACTAAAGGTAATGCAGAAGCCAATCAATCTTCATTATGGACCGAGGTTCACCTAAGGAAGCTAGTCTTTCCCGTCAAAACGCTCTCATCGCATTCAACCGAAAACAGATTCCGCAGCATTTCTCAAGCATAACGTCATTCTGTCATCCCAGCGCGCTACAGATGCGATTTCTCTAGACCGAAACTCAAGACATTTGCTCCCCAAATTCCACGGGCGTCGTTTCAAGCAAAGCTCGAATCTTTCACACGCAGAGATGGAGAAAGAGAGAGAGAGAGAAGGAGAGAGAGAGTTACGTGGAGAAGCCGACGGCGCCTGAGGCAGAGCGTAAGCCAGAGTAGACGCCACAGCCGGAGCCGGAGCCGGAGCCGGAGCCGAGAGAGGAGGCTCGAGGCCAGGGAACTGGCAAAGGTCGCTCATTCCGCCTCCCTTCTCTCTGCCGCGCTCGGCGGGCGACGGCGGCGATCGGCGGAGGAGCTCCGGGGCCGGCGAAGGCTTAGGGCACCCGAGGGGAGAGGCTTTTGGGGAGCTGAACTGTGGGGGGAAATGAGCTCAGCAACCGAGCAACCGACAGGAAAACGATACGAAATATCTCTTCTAAGTTCTAACCCACCGGGCACTGTCGCTCACGTGACGTTGGACAGGCTAATTTTTCTTTTTCTTCTTTTTGTCAAAAAATGGCCAATTTCAAGAAATTTAATTTTACTCCAAAAATAGATTTATGGGAAAACTTTTCAATTTTATGGAGAATCATTAATGAAGGAAATGGGGACGGTGAAGAAGATAGATCTCGTCAATTTAAGGGAAGGAAGTGATTTTTTTATCCTTTTTAGAACCTTTCCGTGAATACCCTCCGTTACCTAAGAAGTCATGGAGACAGAAACTTTA
This sequence comes from Eucalyptus marginata, assembly GCA_014182565.1. NCBI lineage: Eukaryota > Viridiplantae > Streptophyta > Magnoliopsida > Myrtales > Myrtaceae > Eucalyptus > Eucalyptus marginata. The sequence continues at coordinate 19,978,104 of CM024594.1, forward strand.
ATTTATTGATGGAATAGATGTTGTTAATAAAATTAAAGAATTTTTGTACGTGTTGGTGCATATGAACCATACTTGTATGATGATTTTTTTATATTATTAGTTTACCGAATAAAATTAAAAGCTTAAAGAAATTGTTTTCACCAAAAAGTGAAAAAAAAATCTAATAATGGAGTGGCAATTGATTGAATTTTGAGGAAAATGGAATCTATTATAATATTGGACAAATTGGTAAATGGCTAAAATTTGAAAGAATTGAAAATGCGAGCACTGGAATCCAAGGTCGCGAGAAATGCTAAAGGTATGAGATGAGGTAATAATTTACAGGGAACTAAAGGTAGACATAAATATATAACAAGGATATATAACAATATCCACTTTTGACATTTATTTATAATCAGTTATGGATTCTGAATTAATGAATAATTTATTAACACTGGCTACAATCATTGATACGTAGTTACACTTATTGAGACTCTAAACATGATTATTTAACGTTACGCTTAGCTACAATTATTGATAGTCATGTTTTGAAGCCATTCATTTGTCTTCGTTTTCAACCTCCACTGCTTAGCAAAATCGGTATTAGCAGGCGTCCACACGGCCCTCAACAATTCGTGAAGGCCCTTTGATGACAAACATAAACGTTTGTTGTCCACCACTTTATTATCGAGTCATTGATATAATCAATCATGACCAACAATATAATCTATTTTTGCCAATTAAGTTTATTTGATCAATTTTGACAAAAAAATCATTGATGTAAACGTCAGCAACAGCAGTTGATGTTAATGTTGATATTTTTTAATAATTTTTAAAATTTTCTTTTGATTTGTATTATTTTCCTATACTTTCCTCCTTTGCTTTTTTTTTTTTTCCTTTTTTCCTTTTTCCCCATCGGACATCATCGTCTAGTTAATGGCAGGCGACCTTGCCGAGGGCAAGAAGCTATGACCGGCAATTGTCGATGAAGGAAAAAAGATAAAGGAAAAAAATACAAAAAATAAATAAAATGTCGAAAAGAAAAATTAAAATATTATAACAAAATATTTTATACCAACATTGGCCGCACAACAAACAATATACATATTTTTTTGGATGTAGGAGGAGTAACCACGCTTAAATCGCGTAATTATCCGCATGAAAGCCTCCCTGCAACGCGATCCGCCACTCCGTTGCAGGGAACTCCCGCCTCCGGAGGGCGTTGTAATCCCATCCCGCGGAAGTGGTGGTCACAACAAACAATATTTGTGTCAGTAATTTTCGATTAAAATTAACCGAATTGATTGAACGGCCACAATCATATATTTATGACTTTATGAAAGATCAAACCGCCACTTCCAAAGAACACAAGGGACCACGTCGGTAAATTCGCCCCGGTCCGCTCCGCGTTTCGGCCCAGACAGTCGGCACGCCTAGCGTTTTCCCGGGAAAACAACTGTAGATTTGTCCTCTGATTTTCTCCGCGATTGCCCCCCGCCCCCAAATCGCCTGCTCGATCTTCTCTCTCGATCTAGGGCTAACACCCGAGAAGAAGAGGATCCATCAATGGCCGGCGACCGGAAGCGGCCGTACCGCAATTTCCGCCGCGCCCGCTCACGTTCGCCGCCGCCGAGCGCGCCCTTCCTCGAGAGCAAGCGCCGCGCCTCTCTGAATCCGAGGTCGAAATCGAAATCCCCCCCGTTCCCGCGTCCCTACCACCAGGCCCGCCCCATCGCCACCGCCGCCGCCGCCGCCCCGAAACAAGAACTGGGCAGGCGGCCGAATTTCAATTCGTACCTCGACGCCCCCGATTTGCCGCCCAAGATCAGGGTCCTGTGCGAAATCGTCGCCCGGGCCCCCGCCCACGCCGTCGAGGAGGTCCTCGGGGATTCCGGCCTCGGGGTCGGGCAGGAAGACGTCGAGGACGTGCTCAAGCTGTCCTACGGCTTCCCGGGCGCCGCCGTCAAGTTCTTCCGGTGGGCCGGGCACCAGCTCAAGGACGATCACAGCCCGTACGCTTGGAACTTGGTGGTGGACATGCTGGGAAAGAACGCCCTGTTCGATGCGATGTGGGACGCCGTGAAGTCGATGCAGAAGAAGGGGCTGCTCTCGCTCGCCAGCTTCGCTTCGGTTTTCAGTAGCTACGTGATTGCTGGGAGCTTGCCGGAAGCTATCATGACTTTTGAAGTGATGGACCAATACGGCATGCCGCCTGACGTCGTGGCATTGAATTCGCTGATCAGTGCAATTTGTAGGGACGGTAAGACCGAGGATGCAGTGGACTTCTTACGGATCGTGAAGGAGGGGATTAGGCCGGACGCCGATACGTATGCGATATTGTTGGAGGGTTGGGAGAATGAAGGGAATGTGACTGGTGCTAGGCAGACTTTTGCCGAGATGGTGACAGAAATCGGTTGGGACCCGGCCAATGTGCCTGCCTATAGCTCGTTTTTGTGTACTTTGCTAAAGGGCCCTAGTGGCATTTCTGAAGCGTTGAAATATTTTGGGACGATGAGCGATCACCGGTGCTATCCAGGTATGAAGTTCTTTCAGGATGCATTGGAGGAGTGTATAAAGTGTGCTGATCCTGAAGGAGCCAGCTTTCTATGGGAAGCTATGGTAGGAAGAGTTGGGTGTAGACCAGATACAGTAATGTATAATTCAATGATAGCTTTACATTGTTACACTGACCACATCGATGTAGCCGAGAGACTGTTGGATGAAATGGTCTACAATGGGGCATTTCCAGACGATAGAACTTACAATATTTTGCTTCAGTTCTTGATCAAATACAGGAAACTAAAGGAGGCCTCGATAGTGTTTACAGAGATGGTGAAAAATGAATGCTTGCCAAGCCTGGCCAATTGTAATGCAGCTGCCAGGATATTTATAGATATAGGAGACCATCACTCAGCTATGAAGGTCTGGAAGTGGATGGTCGAGTACTACAGGTCCGATTTGGATGAGACTGGAAATATTTTGATTGTGGGGCTTCTTGATCTCGATAGGCTCCCTGAAGCAGTCAAATATGCTGAGGATATTATTGAAAGAGGAATTAAATTGTCCCCTTCCACATTGTCGAAATTGAAACAGAGCCTTTCCAAGGCCAGAAAGTTACATGTGTATGATGAACTTTTGAGGAAGTGGAGAAGTCCTCTTGTAGCTTAAAATTCATACAAGCCTTCATTTTTAGAGGTGGCATTTTCAGACTGGCCATATTTTGTTTCTAGTCTACTATATATTCTGTGCCTCCAATTCCTCCGTCCTTGCTAAGAATGAGCTGTGAATCTCTAAACCTTCTTATCTGCATGAACTATATTCTCCTTGGTTGTGTGGACAATGTTAATCTGGATATCTGTGTCAACAGAAAACCGTGCTTTTTGAGTAGTAAACTGTTTCATGTCCAATTTCTCCTCCTATGGGAAGATTTTCTCACTAAGCTAACTGGGAGGGTGAATGTTCTGGCAGTTTTTGGACAATTAATGGATATCAGTGTCTGCAATTGCGCTTATATCTTTGTGAGTAGATTCAGTAGCCTGTCCTCTATCTATGAGTGTTGCATCACAACCATATCTTTATGTTAGAGGACTCTAATGTGGAACTTGTATTCTGGGAGCTGTAATGTTTTGGATGGTCTTTTGGAAATGTCATTTTTGGTTTTCACTGTTAGTTCAATTTCTAAACCTGCTATTTTCGTCAACGCTTTGTATTTATTTGGATGGTCATTTTGTAATCCTTTTCTGGTAGCCTAAGCTTCTTTTATTACTAAAGGTCATAGTATCGTGTGGCCCTTGTTTGTTGGAAGATTGTACACATTCTTGGCTGTAATGTACTCTTCATTTCGCATAGAGTAAGCAGTAGATTCGTGTTTTGGGAGCTGCATGTTCGTTGGTTGTTGGATATATCATGATTTGACAACCATTAAGAAGAAACTAGTTGCCAAGAAGCTCAGTAGCATTGATGAAGTGGTCTCTGTTGTGAGGAATGCCAAATGCAAAACTTTGAATCGTTGATGACATTTTTATGTTGCACTTGTTATGCGCATCATCTATCTTCTGGTGCCTCGCAAATTATTCAGACACGAAAACTGCAGTGAATTATCATCTTTGGATGCTGTCGACAACTTTTAGGCCATTAGATGTCTTTGCCCGCCAAGCCAAAAGGGTGAGATGTGCCTGCCTAGCTATACGTATTCGGACATTCCCAACAAAGAGAGATGCCTAACCCTGTTCGCTTGAGTCTTGGAGTGCCTTGTGAAGTCAGTAGCCATGAGGAGGCTGCACTGATGGCTGATGAAGTGGTTATATCAATATTCTGTAGTTTTCTTGGGCAGCAACTTTCCTCTTGAATTGATAATTCTCCCAAGGTCCTGTGACAGACTTCTTGTAAGCCATTTTCTGCGTTTTTCTTCCCACAAATTGGTAGGATTGCTGCTGAAGAATTAGTCGATAGCAAGTTTTAATTGATCATTAGAATTATTCAGTTACACCGACCCTGTGCCGGCGCCTCTGCATCCTTGAACTGAGGCTGGGGTCGAGGTTAATTCAAGGTTGACCACCCATATCAGTCTCGATCCATGTTGAGGGCTTGGCAGCAGCCGTGGTGACACCGAGAGAAAAGTGGCCCCGCCAGGGGAGGTTGGTCGAGGCATTTTAAATTGTTTGGTGACATGGACATAATTAGGGAAAACCTCTGAAATTATTTCAATATTGGACCTTGGACATATGAGGCTTGGCAGCAGTTGTGGTGACATAGAGAGAAAAGTGGGCCCGCCAGGGGAGGTTGGTCGAGGCATTTCAAATTGTTTGGTGACATGGACTTAGGTGGGGAAAATCTCTGAAATTAGTTTAATATTGGACCTTAGACGTATGATAGTTTCGAATTTTCTTTTTTTTGGGGGGTGGGGTGGGACGTTTCAATCCGGCGAGATGAGGTGCAGGTGACCGAGGATGGCAGCTACTACCGCAGCGGTGGTGCAGCGGGGATGACGGTTCGACAGCCAAGGTGGCTGCAATGGCGCATAAATCCGAGATGGGGCAGAGGATTGCGCAGAAGAGGGAGAGGACGGTTCTTTTATCTTATTCAAGGTAAATTGCGGCTCGACATAATTTTAATTGACGGCGTATCTAAAGTTTGATAGGGTCGGGCTTGCCTAACTTTTTCTATTGCATTTGCCTCTTCACATTATTTTGCCTAGAAAGCATGAATCAAAGTCCCCCCGGTGCTATAAGCAGAAAGAGCTCATTTTAAAAGGGTAAGAGATGCCTTGATGGGGCCTCACATGGCCATGTGAGTTGAGATGAAACGCGAACCATGAGGCGCTTTCACTGATAGAAATACGTGATACACAGAAGAATTGCTCTCACTAGTTTCTGTAAATATGAAGCTGTCATGGTAGATGATAAAGATGTCATTTAATATAAGATAAGTTCGACCAAAAAAAAAAATAAAATTAATATAAGATAAGGTATAAAGAACTAGCTCAAACTTGGAGATTTCCACGGTGAAAATAGAGGATTGGTTACTCAAATACTAATATCAAACGATATAATTGTTACTAGTAGCACCTGCATTTTTTCATGTGTTTAAAATTGTTATATGTATTTTGACAGAAACTACTTGTTAAATGTGATATTTAACTTGAATCTTCCTCTTTTGAACAAAATAAATGTGAAATTTTTAGTTCATATTATTTTAATGTAAAAAATATTGACTCGATAATAATTACTAACTAGTTAATGAGAAGAGTTACAAAAAAGTTGAAATTATAATTGCTAATTTGCAATATTAAAGCTCATCAAAACCAATGTTCTTTCTTTTGAACAAAACTTATGGTTTTGAATGAGGCATGAACAAATCCTAATTGGAAAAAAAATGAATGGAGAGTGCAAGACAAGCTCTACTTGCAAGAAAAATAATCCATCTCTCACAATTTAGGCTCCAATCGTTTTGCGGAAAATATGGATTCTTTGAAAAATATTTTCCAGAAAACTATTTTCTAGGAAAATGTTAATATTTTCCGATGTTCAAATGATATCCGAAAATAAACTAGAAAATCAATTATTTATTTATTTCTTTTCCTCCTCCTTCTTTTTCGATTAGTTGCTATCCATAGCTTCGCCTAGCAAGCTCAAGGCCTACCAAATCAACGAGCGCAAGCCTATGGCGAGGCTCGCACTTGTCAATCTAGAGAGTGACGAGCTCGCCTGTCACCGTGTTCGGCGGCCAATTGAAGAAGAAGGAGGAGGAAAAGAAAAAAAAAGAGAAAAATAAATATAATTAAAAATTCTATGTTTTCAAAAAAGAAAAAAAAAAAAAAAAAGAAGAAGAGGAGGCTAGCATGGCTGGGTAAGAATGTGAGATAAGAGAGAGTGAATGAGAAAAATATCTTCCTTTTTTTTGAAAAGCGGGAAACATTTTCTCTTGTTTTAGAAAACTTTTTTAGTTGATGAAAAATGTTTTTTCTTAACTAGTTCACTTTCTGTGAATCGAATATCAAAAATTCGGAAAACTTCTTCTTGGAAGTTGTTTTTGCAAAACAAACAGAGTCAGGGTCTCATGTAAAAATTATAATTGCTATTCTGAAAAAGTTTTGATCCTTCCCACTTTGATTGAGATGTTAGACAATTTCCATCTTGTTTAAATAATTGAGAGAACATTCAGAGTTTGTCACTTTATTAACGACACTTTTATCTTAACAACATTAATAATGTAATTATCAAAAAAATTAATTTATCAAAATTAAATTTTCTACGGTCACCATTATTGTTATGCTTAACCACAATTATAAATAGATTATAAGTAAACAGATAATTGGCATAAGATAGAAAAAGAACAATACACATAATGAATCCAGTGATTGTGTATCATTATACACTATATTAAAAATAAAGAATAATACAATAATTAGCATAATTATTCATTACTCAATTGATTTTACAAATGATTATTTAAAATTTCATAATTAAATATAATTATGCTCATTAAATAAAAATTGCCTCAGTTATTAGTTATTTTAATTTATGTTATACAAAACCAAATAAATTTGAAACTTAACATGTAATGACGAAAACATATTATAAACTAAAACCTGTATCTTACCATTCTAATCAAAATGTCACTAATCTTTGACGAAAAAAAATTACTTATAACATAATTATACATTGTTTACAAATAGCAAGTAACCTGACTACTACATATCTAACATAGTTGTGTGTGAAGGTGTTCAATTATTATCCATATTCATTTGCAATTGCAGTGTTTATCAACCATGAATTCGAACCCATAAGTTCAAGAGATATATAGTATGGTGGAGAAGAAGAAAGAATATGTATATGCTAGAGAGAAGTATAGTAGAAGTGTTGAAAGTTGTGTATGACGCTCACTTTAGTGTCAAAAATTTTCATCGGTTCACTTAAGTACCAAATCGAGAAAAACAATCACTTAGGGCGCGTTTGGTAACATTTTTGTTTAAAAATTGTTCCAGGGAACAGAAATAGAAAAAAGTATTTATGTTCGGGGAACAATTTTGAACAAAAACGCATTTGGTAAACTTGTTCGGGAATAAAAAATGAACGAAACATGTTTGGTAAATTTGTGTTCTTTTTTTTTTGTTTCTTTTAATTTTTAATATTTTTTTAATAATTTTCTTTTTTTTTCTTTTTTTTTTTTTGGCTGGTCGCCGGCGACCTCGGCCATGGCCGGCAACCGATCGACGAGGGCGGCGGCCTCGCCCGGCCACCGGCGAGGCCGAGCCTCGCCGGGGCCGGCGACGTTTGGCCTCGCTAGGGGGTGACCTCGTGCCGACCCTCAACGGCCGGTCGCCGGCCATGGCCAAGGCGGGACCAGCCAAAGAAAAAGAAAAGAAAAGAAGAAAAAAAAAGAGAAGAAAAAAAGAGGAGAGAGAAAATTTGTTCTTAAATTCGATCCAGGAAACAAGAAACACGTTTTTTCTTGTTTTCTTTGTTTGTTCCAAATATATTCCCGGGAACAAAAATAGATTTGGAACAAAAATGCAAACAAACGCGTTTGTTCTTTTTTTTGTTCCTTGGAACAAAAAAACATAAATTTTGTTTATAAACGAAACAAGAAACGTTAACAAACAGAGCCTTAAGTACCAAAAATGAAATATTCTGGCCAAAATAATCATGTGGCTTTTATGATTAAAAAATAAGCTAAATTGGATTGTTTGTTAAAAATTTTAGTCGACCTGAACTGTCAAAACGACATTGTTCAATCCAACGTGACTAGGTAGGACTAAACGGCATTGCACCAACGCCATTGCCCAAAAACAACGCCGCACATGATGAATGAAAGTTAGTGCTCCGATGGTGTTCGTCTCATAATCCACCATTCTCCCTATTAAGGTTGCTCGCGGTCCTCGCTTGTTGTCCATCACTCACCGTCTTTGTCGCTCTTGGTTCGTCAAGTTCTTATTCCTCATCGATTCACTCAATTGGAGGGAAAATTTAGGGCTCGGGCAAGGAAGAAAAATTAGGGTCATTAGTGCTAGAGGAGAAATCCTTGAAACAAATTTGAGCCACTGCTAAAGCTCCTATCTTTCATTTGCAAGATTGAGCTATTAATTTGAGGGACAAATCAAATTAGGGTGTGAATTTTGATTAAACGGCCGGTTAGGGTTTCAAATTTGGGTTTCTCTTTCAATATGGGGATTTAGTGTTCTTATTTAGGGAAATCTAGTAGATGACGTCGTCTATGGTTTAGATGCTAACTACACTCTTCAGCGAGCCATGTTAGCTTAAGAAATTAATAAAACAAAATGGACACATTGGATTTCTGTTAAAGAAAATTGCAGCTGACATTGAATATATTATTTTTTTAAAAAATTGGTACTTAAGTGATTCGAGATAAACTTTTTGCATTAAAGTGAGTACCGTATATAACTTTTAACATTTTTATTGTACTTCTCCCCTATATGCCATTATATTTTTTTCAGCCTTCCCTTGGTCCAATGAAGTGAATGGATGTGTCCAAATCTTCAAATATAACTTCAAAATGTAACATCTCCCAAAAGGTTTACTAGTAGAACCTATTCCATACATCATACCTTCAGGAACAAGCATTGTACCTTTTGGACTGAAATTGTTCCTCGCACCATTTCGCGCAAGAATGATATCCTTTCATTTTCACATGCATAATTATATACATACATATAATATATATATGTATGTATATATTTTATCTTGAATTTCCTTCACGAAAGGAAATAAGTGGACAAGTTTATCAAAAGAGTGTTCTTTATGAAAAAGGGGTATATCAGGAATCTTGGGAGGATCTGCCAGCGAGTCCCGCGTGGAGGGACCACAAATAGCATCTTCATGGTGCAGAGCAGGATCGACAGAACAGGGACTTCCCGGAATGGCCAATGATACCATTTTTATAGAACGAAAGATAGACAAATGGAGTGGTGCATGCCGAGATCCGTGAAGAAGACAGTATTATAGATTATGATGGAAACTGGGACGAAGGCGAATGGTTAAATCAGGGCAGCAACCACAAATCGACAAAGCGATTTGGAGAGATCATGTTATGCAAATCTTTTAAACTAGGGTTTGCACAACACGGGTATAGACTGCACTTTCATGTTGGATAGACACGCGAGTGTACCGTTATCCACGGACATATATACTATGGAAAACTCACTACAACTAATGCAATTTAATGACAGATGGACACTTAGAATAATTCTGGTGATGATGATGAGGAGGGGGACATGAAAGTTGGACATGTTAGCCATAATGCAAGGCGTGCGTGGCAACTGTCATGTCAGCTGGTAAACCGGGGCCAACTTTATTTAATCAGGCTTTGTTGATTCTTGCTTCTTATAATGGTACATTCGCCAACCTAGAGGAGCATATCGACATGTAGGGTTTTCAAGGACGGAACTAATTTTGTTTAATGTGCATTGTCCTCCTAGTTCCGTCCGTTCGATTTGATTTTTAAACTTCTTTTCAATAAGTAACATTCTTCTTTGAACTTTCAATTTCATTTATGTTAGTTTTTGAACTAATCTAAAATGGTCAATTATCATCCTTACTTTAAAAACTGATTCCACACTCAATTGATATAAAACGTTGCACTAAATATTTATAATGTCATTTTCTTCTCAGGTTCTCAAGAGATAGATGAAACTAAGAGATTGAATGAATGATTAGGCGCCGCGCGTGGAATTGAAAAAAGAAAAAGTTATCTGTACTTGTTACTGGTAAAGATTTCATCTACTTTGATTGATATTTCTTTATGTTGGTACGGAGCTTTTTCTTTTGAGTACCAAACCAATGCTTTAGTTCTATTACCTTTACACTTAGTCCGACCAAACGGATCAGCATCTCCAGCTTTTCTCAAATATTAACGGGCTAATCAAACCGAAGTGACTTATCGATTAAAAGGACCCTCATCAATATCGCCATGAAGTATCCGCCAAATATATATATATTTATATCAGGATAGAGGACACTGGGAATGATAGAGCAATGTTTACATCAATTATTAAGGGAATAAAAAGGACCCGTGTTGGTGTTTGGTCACATGGTAAAAAGAAAAGATCCGACTGGACATGCTTTGATCCTGAATCGTCCAAAGGACCCCCCCTTTCCGAGCGAATCGAATGCTACAAACAGAAAGTGATCGAGCAGATAAACCTGAAGATGCAATGACGTCTATCCTGAGACCAACCATGCGTGGAAGTGCCGCTTAACAATACTCACATAAGTGGAACATGTTGAGACACCGTTGTGAGTTGTATTTAAAAATTGACATTGCCATATTAGCATAAGTTAGAGCTATTAATATATCATAATTCGTTCATAACTCAATGACTTAAATCTTTTAGTAAAGATAAGTTTAATTAAATATATTGATAGGACCATACTTAAACTCCCTCTTGGCGATCTTCTTAAGTGAAAGTATCGGACTTCTATTGCGCACTCTTAACAAATGGTATCCTAAAGAAAAAAAATCTCTTGACCAACCTGACTTGATTTTCGGGCAATGGGAGTTGGGATGTGATTTGGAGTAGTAAGTTTGGCTTTAGCTTTCGAATGATGATGAGTTCAACTAAATATGTTAATGAGCACTAAAGAGTGAGGAAATATTGAGGTTAATACCACGAAAAGCTTCAAACCGGTATATTTATGATGAATTTACCTCAAATTTATTTTAAAATTATGAAAGACCCTAAACTGGTATATGTATTACGCATTTGTCTTCCGTTAACTTCTGTCAAATTTTACTATGAAATTATTGAACTGGATAACACATAACAATAACTCGGTTGATGTGGCAAATTTATATGGAAATGTATAACTCTCTCTTTGTTTCTTCAATTAGCCCTAATTTGAAACATAGGTCTATCTCTCTCTCTCTCTAAGCACACTTTCATCTTTGATAATCTTCTCGCCTTCGATTTATATTTTTTCGGAGGCTTGTTTGGCTAACTCATCCAAGTCACTAAATTAAGATAAGTGGTTCGAATGGAAGCATGTCATAATTTAACTCTATCAATGAAGTTAATCGGAAGACGATCTAGGATTTTTTGTGCTCTGAGGGAGACATAGAATGTGCCCTATTAGTTTCAATTTAGGGCTTATTGTAGAGAGAGAGAGAGAGTTAGTTGTGGAGTTCAGCATGGACTTGCCACATCAACTGAGTTATTACCATATATCATCTAGTTCAGGGATTTCAAATAAAATTTGACCGAAACCTAACAGAGAGTAAATATGTCACATGTGTATTAATTTGGACTTAGAGTAAATTTATCATAGATATATTAATTTTGAGATCTTAAAAATCTCAATCCACTTCACTTTTCCTCTGCCATCTCCAACCACCTTAAGCCCAGCCTCCTTGCCTCCTCCCCCCTCATTGCCATCGGCAAAGTTGCTAGCACCATGTCTAAGACGACCATTGCTGGGTGTCCAACCCTCTATGTTGTCTTTGTGGTCCGTGTGCCTTTGCTTAATTTCGTTGCCACAGATCAAATCTAGGGTCATGGAGACGGAGTTGCAGGTCTAGAAGTCGACCATTGTTGCTCAAGGCCATGGACAAGCCGCTGTCACTGGAGTCATGATTGCAGATTTGGAAGTCTCGTCACAGCCTTGGACGAGCTAGTATGGTCAAATTTGAAGGAACTTCGCTTAATTATCGAAGCTTGACAGTGGTAATGTCCGCTGCGGTAGTACGGTCCCGATCCGAAGGCATCTAGGAGTTCATCATCGGATCTCGACTTTTCAAATGTGGATGTCCGCATGATCTCAATCTCGCCCGTCATTGTCATGGACAAGCCTTTCCCGTGCTCGGAGATGACGGAGACGAAGAAAAGCTTCAAGATTCATTCTTGCTTTATTCTTTTCTTTGTTTCTTCGCGCAAGTGTGTCCACACCCCCCAAACTAAATTTTAATATAATTATCCTTGTTGATACTCGGTTCTTATATTAGTATCATGATACCATATGGTGCATTTATCAACCCAGAGGAGCGTACAAGGACCGAGCTGATCTTGTTTAATGTGTGATGTCCCCCAAACTTTGGTTGGTTTGATTACATCTTTGAAATTTTTTTTCAACGTGTAATGTTTTCTTTGCACATTTGATTTGATTTATTTCAGTGTTTGAACTATTTGAATATTACCACTAGGCACGCGGCCTAGGGATGAGAGAATGAGGTGGGGATGGGGATGTTTAAAGTGCGGATGGTAACATTTTTGTTCCAGAGAATAATTTCTTTTGAGAAATAGTTATTTTCTATTTCTACTCTCTGGAACAATTTCCAAGTAAAATAACGTGTTTGGTAACTATATAAAATTTATATTCTCAGAATAAAAAAATAATATAAATGCGTTTGGTATGATCCAAACATTTTTGTATTTTTTCGTTTTTTCTTCTTGCCTACGCCGACTGTTGCTCGATTGCCGAATGTCGATCACCGATTGCGACCACCGCCGGCCACCGCCCGGCGGTGGGCGGTAAAGCAACGGGCGGCGGGCAAATCCAAGGGCGACAACCGCGGCAAGGAAGAAGAAAAAAAAAGAAAAAATGACTTATTTCTAGAAATTGTTTCTAGGAATAAGAAGTTACATTTTTCTACTTTTTGTTTTCTATTCCAAATCTATTCCCCGACCACCATTCTATTCTAGAAAATATAAAAATTAGTTAACGTTACCTAATGAATTTATGTTCTTTTTTTTTTTTTTTTAATTTCAGGGAGCAAAAGAGCAAAAGAATAAGGGAACATAAATGTTCTCATGCTGCCCCTTAGTTTCAAGTGTGGGAGTGGGGATCGACTTTCATGATCTAAAAAGAGGAAAAATAAAAGTATGAGAAAAAGATGAGAGTTAGAATATGATAGATAAAAACAAATATTTTAATATTTAATTGCCATCCTTACGTTAAAGATTGAATCCAAATCAAATCACCTTTCCAATTTTTCAAGAGATCGGTGAAAGTAATCAAGAATGAATGGATGATTAAATACTATGCATAAAAATAAAATACAAAAAGAATAGTTCTTCATACTTGTTACTAATAAAGATTTAGGCAAAAGCCATTTACCTTAATTTTTTTTTGTGACATCAAAAATCTCAAACTTGTACTTGTAAAAATATTTACCCTCGTCAAATTGTTGTCAATAAGAATTACAGAAAATTTGCCTACATGGATGCTAGAAAGCAAATAATATTGACGTAGCATCCATTAGGGGTAAGCATGATTTGGGTCCCTAGAACTGAGAACCGCCCACTAAAGACTAATTCCAAAAAATTGGAATCATAAACTGCTTGTTGGTTCCATGGATCCACCCAAGAACTAGACTACCAATCTGGTCCGGTTTTTGAATGGGTTTATTGAACCGGTACCAACAAGTTTCACGTGCTCAATGCAACATTTTCGAGCAAGTTAAAGTAAAGCAAAAAACAAAGAATGTTTATATTCTTAATTGTAAGATTAGTAAAAAGATTGGACTCATATTAAAAGTAGAGAGTTAATGGACATTGAACTTGCGAGTGGAGGTCGTAAGTGAGAGATAGAGAGACAACCCAAACGAGACAACAGTGAGATGAGATGAGCACACAGTTAATGGTTATTGAGCTTTAAATTATGTATTTTATGGTTTTCATTTTTCTTAAATTTGGTCTAAAATTTCTTCAAAATTAAATATATGTATTTATTTATTATTGGTTTGATACGGTTAGGCAGATGGGCGGTTCTGCACCTGGAATTGGGAACCGAACTAGTATCCATTGATTCCAACAAATTTGAATTGAGAATTAGACTGGCTCCCTTAGGAACCACTGATTTTGGTTCGGTCCGGTCTAGTTCCGGGTGATTAAGGTGGTTCCCGTTTTGCACACCCTAGCATCCACATGACTTAAGTAAAATAAAAATAACCTTATTTTGACTGAAAAATCATCTAACATAATCTTGATAAAGGGTAAATGTGTGATATAGGTACATGTTTGGATTTTTTATGTCATAAGAAAAAGTTTAGGATAAATGTATCCCAATAGAAAATAGTTTCAGATTTTTGATATCAAAAAAAAAAAAAAGAAAGTTAGGAAGAATGTGCTATTATGGGTAGAGTTTGATTTTTGTGGCTTTTTCTTAAAGATTTCAAGTGCTACTTTAGTTAATTTGCTCTCAATCTTTGACAGATCTTCGTGAGAAAAAAAAAACCTAAAATCATTGTTAGAGAGGGTTAAGTAAATGATAAGGTTTGAGGAAATTATTCCCAACACGATACCCAATGCTTTGTTCAATCACTTTCATACATTTAAAATCACATAAAGAGTTAATGCCATAAATGATTTTTGAACTTTGACTTAATGTGTAATCTCATCTCTAGACTTTTAATTGTTTGATGTACATAAAGTATTGGTAATATTCAATATAGTGCTTCTATTTGCTAAAATATTAAATTAGACATCATTTAATGACGTGGATTACAATATGTTGAGTTGGATTTTTAAAACAATGAGTTAATGGGTCCATCTTTTTATTCATCTACTTTAGGGAAGAAAAAAAAAAAGAACGTTAACATGTCCATGTTTATT
This sequence comes from Eucalyptus marginata, assembly GCA_014182565.1. Taxonomy (NCBI): domain Eukaryota; kingdom Viridiplantae; phylum Streptophyta; class Magnoliopsida; order Myrtales; family Myrtaceae; genus Eucalyptus; species Eucalyptus marginata. The sequence goes on from CM024594.1 coordinate 19,993,147, forward strand.
TGATAATGTGAATTATTACATCTTCATTCAAGATGAATATCTTAATTGTAAATTTTTTTTTATTGTCATCATTTCAAACTTAACAGATTGAAAGTTACATGAGCAAACTTTGTTAACTCGAATTCATAGAAGAACGATATTGGACATTTCATATAATTTAAGGACTAGATTAAATATTTATCAATAATTTAACAACCACATTGAACAAAATTAAAGGTATAGAGCCGACATTAAACATTTGATCAAAGTTCATGATTTATTTATATCATTTCTCCATGCATAAACGGATCTACATCTCATAGCCTTTTTCATACATACATGGTGCTAATCAAACCGAAGGGACTCATTTTTTAAGTAGACTCTCATCAATATCACCGTGAAATACGCTGCAAAGGATAGAGCAATGTCACATCAATTATTAATGTAACGAAAGGAGACACGTTGGTGTTTGGTCACATGGTCGATAGAAAAGATCCCACTGGACTTGCTTTGATCCTCAATTGTCCATAGGATCCCCTTTTCCGAGCGAATCAGATGCTACGAACAGAAAGGGATCGAGCATATAACCCCGAAAATGCAATGACGTCTCCATCCCGACGCCAACCGCGCGGGCAAGGCCCGCTCAACAATGCTCAACACTAGTGAGAATGATTGAAATTTTCTCCTATCATCTAACGAGTTTCTTCGAAAACACTATTTGAATAAAGGGCAAATGTCAATGAGCATCGCACGATGCTTCTTACGATTGTGGTACGCTCGTTTGTCCAATTTTAGAGCAACAGAATCTTTGCGATTTACACAACATGAAATTTTCCATGGCGAATGTTTATATAGTTACGAAACTTTATAATCGTTCGCACTTTAGCACTTAATCAACATATTTCGCTAGGCAAATGTAAGGCATGAAGAGAAATCTTATTAGAAACTTGTTTTATCAAATGATGTGCCGAGCCATCGAGTGCTGAGATAAGTGGGACCAATGCTACGGATGACCAAATAGATTAAACATCCAATAGGATACTGCAACGTCCCTTAATTACATGAGTTTAGTATGATTTTTTTATACGTGCAAGACGTAATGGCATTACTTTTTCTTCACCGTACATTAAGAATGGCTATATTTAAATACAATATATCGGTCTACCTTATAAGGATCTCAAGAAAAAGATTGGTCATAATAACTATTATTTCTCGTCGTTTCCCGACGAAACAAAAGCCATTTCTAGGTTGAGAATACGTCAACATGTTTGTTTAATGGTACGATTGATAGTTAGGTCTCAATAAGAGTTGAGAGATCATCAGATAAGAGTTGCAAAGCCGAAAAAGCAAGGTTGTCAATGTCAATCGAGGTCGTTGGAGGGTCACCCAAAGTGCAACGTAATATGTTCTATTTGAGTTTTGGCATGGACCACCCATCCTTTTCTTTTTAAATAATAAGAAAATAATTAATAACATTTTCATTTCCAAAACAAATGGTGGTCAATCTTATAGGTTATCAAATACAATCCACCGATTTAAATGCCCACTAAAATTTACCACGTGCCCCCATCATTTTGTGTAATAATCTTCTTATTAATCAATTTTTAGTATCTCGAACACAAAATAACCTCACGAAGTTAGGATTTTGATCACACCATGCACACTCAAGCTTAGTTTTCCTTAATAACGTGAGATATCCACCAACATTTCGTCCCCTTTGCTAACAAAGAGTAGTCTCGTAAATACACACGCAAATCGCCTGTCCGCGTGTCGGCTAAGGTATTACTCGGAAGGTCATAAACATGGGTGGATGCCAATTACATAGTCCATTGGATTGAAAGGAAGCGCTTAACAAAGCATACTTGTTTATTTCTTGTTTGGGATAATAACACAAATGAATTCCCAAACTCCGGTTCAATGTATAATATCGTCTATGAATTTTTAATTGATATAACGAGGTTTCTGAATTTTGGCCCAATTTGTAATGTCGTTTCTAGATTTTTAATTTGTTCAACATAGTTTATATATAATTGGTAAATATTCAATATAATTTTTAAATTATATGAAAATATTTCAAAATATAGGGCCACATCATATATCGAACCAGAATTCAAAAATCATATTACATAAGGTAAAAGTTTATAAATGTAAAGTTAATGAAATATTTCTGTCATTTTCTCGTCTAGCTTCCTTGTCATTTTCAAATTCCGTCCATGACCCTCTCACGGCACACACAGTCCCTCTTTCGGTCAACGTGGGAAGATCCACAAATCCACATGAGAGGCTCCCCGAGAAGAGAGGTACTTCCCCTGCGCAATGTCTACTGAACCACATGAGCCCTCGGTCTTCGCTTTCTTTCCTTTGGTCTCTCTCTCTCTCTCTCTCTCTCTCTCTCTCTCTCCCTCCTGTCCTGTCAGGGTGTGACTTTGAGCTTGCACGCTTCGGCCATGGCAGACGGAATCTCTGCTTTTTTCTCAGCAGCCCGCTCTGACCTCACAACTCATCCCCCCTCCCCACCTTTCCCCTTTTAAAAAAATCGTTCCTCCCACTTTTGCGAGCCCACAAGCACCTGCTCCGTTTGTTCATATTCATGCTTTTGGGTGGGAGAGGGGGGCGTTTACATGCACCTTCTCCCTCCATATTATTCTGTAGTATGCTTCCTCATTTTTTATTGATATATACATATTTCTCCGTCCTTTCTTTTCCCAACCATAACCATACTTTTGATTGGTGGATCACAAATTATTATCTCATCCATATTCGGATTTTATTATATATAAGGATGTCCATAATATTCTTCACTGTTGGCTTCCTCCGATTAGAGATGAAAGAAGGCACGACTCACGGTTCATTCGAAATTACTGATTTTGACATGTGAACGGCCCGCACGAGTTTAGAAGATACTGAAACTAACCTTGTGTCGATGTGGTTTTGCAATGTCAACTGAATTCAGATCACTGTTTGCCATTAGTCATGCATTTTTTTGCCTTGATTACATTAATTTATAATGCGTTGTCTCAGCATGTTCAGGCACATCCCCATGTCCACCTGCTGATTGTCAAGAAGACCCCTCTCTCTTGCATCTCTCACATGTTCTCTCTCCTTCCTCAAGCAAAGCAGCTCCCACTTTAATATATTCCCACCCAACTCTCTCCTCCATCTTCCCTCTCCTTGCTCAGAACACTTTCATCTCTGCATTTTCAGCCGCTTCCAGAGAGAAAAAGAGACAGGTCAGAGAAATGGGGTTATCCCAAGAAACTTGCACAGATCCTGAGGGGCCACGCAACGAATCAGATGCTCCGATGCCAGTTTCCCGTCGGTACACCGACCACCAAAACGAGTCACGACTCAAAACCCTCCTCAGGAAGATGGCGGCGGACTTTGGGTTGTCCTGTTTTCGTCCTCTGACGAAGAAGCAGAGCCGGGACGAGGCCGAGTGCGAGGATAAGGACGGCCACTTGGAGAACAACAAGGCGTGGTTGCTTGCGGAGTCGAGCGGCGGCGGGGGCCGCCACGGTCCGGAGCTGGCCAACGCCGACCCGCAATCCGTGCACTCGTCCTTCAGGTTCACCTTCTGCTCGCGGGTCGAGCTCGAGCCCTTCAGCGTCGACGCTTCCGCTGTCGGCGCGACGGTTCTCATGCTGAACTTGGACAATGGCCTGGGCGAGTGCGACGCCCAGGAGCTCAAATGGCGACGGGTTGAGTCGCTGGAGAAGAACATTGCCCCGGTGGCCAATACTCTGATCAGATTCGGCTACAGTGAAATTCTCTCTGCAACTCGCAATTTTTCCAAAGGTGAGTACAGTCCAGTTGGCTTCTGTTCCTCTTTTCCTACTTTTTTAGATTTAGGAAAGAGCTCATTTAGGTAGATAAACCCCACCAATCAAGTCGAGGAGAGAGGTAAGGCACGAGTCAAATCGCATTAATTGGCCAAATAATGAGCTTGTTTGCACTTTCACGGCACTCTCCGTTCTCTTAACTGCTAACTCAGTTCGCGTTTCGGTTGCTGGTATTGATTTCGAGACTTGGAGTGAGAGCGTTTGCCACGTTTTTTTTTTTTGTAGGCAGAGTGCTGGGAAGAGGGGCATTGAGCTGTGTTTTCAGAGGAAGGGTTGGGTACTTGAGAACAGCAGTGGCCATAAAGCGTTTGGACAGAGAAGACAAGGAGTCCCCAAAGGCGTTCTTCAGAGAGCTGATGATTGCAAGCTCGCTTCACAACCCAAACATAGTCCCTTTGCTAGGCTTCTGCATCGATCCGGAGGAGGGCCTGTTCTTGGTGTACAAATACGTGTCCGGGGGAAGCTTAGAGCAGCATCTGCACAGTGAGTTCTGGTTCGGAAACTCGCCGTTGAATGGGTTTCAATTCTGGGTGGTTTCTTGAAAATTCGGTCTTCCTTCTTGCAGATAGGAAAAAGGGTGGTAAGGTTTGCCCTACACTTCCATGGTTGGCGAGGTACAAGGTCGCTGTCGGTGTTGCCGAGGCTATAATGTATTTGCACAATGGGACTGAGAAATGCGTGGTTCACAGAGACATCAAGCCCTCCAACATTCTCCTCTCCTCCAAGAAAAAGCCCAAGGTCAAAAAGTCGATCTTTTTTAAGTTTTGCTGCTCCATTATCATTTTTTTTCCCGTTCATACCGGTCAAGAATAGTCATTCTGATGCACCTACCTCTTGGACTTGTTTGCACTTTGCAGTTGTGTGATTTTGGGTTAGCTACATGGACTTCTGGACCATCAGTCCCTTTCCTGTGCAAAACTGTCAAGGGAACATTTGGGTATGTGTAGAAGTTAAAGAAAAAAAATGGCAAAATAGAGAAAAAGAAGGGAAATATATTGAATTGGGCTATTTGTTGTTTAGGTGGATGGTTAAGACGTTTCTTCAACTGATGTTTTCTAACACTTGACCTGGTGCAGATATTTGGCACCTGAATATTTCCAGCACGGGAAGTGTCTGATAAGACCGACGTTTATGCTTTTGGAGTGGTTTTGTTGGAGCTAATAACTGGCCGAAAACCAATTGAAGCAAATAAGCCCGCAGGGGAGGAGAATTTGGTCCTATGGGTAGGTTCATCTTCTAGCTTTAGATTTTTGTTGCTGTTCACTGCTAAAATTAACGTGTATATGCATACTCCTCATAAGCAACTTATGTGTGGAAAAGAGGTCAACCAAGAAGATATGGAATTGACAATGGCAATTCGCTAGTCCTCAGAAAGCTGGTTTACTCTGGAAGTACCCTTAATCTAGCTAAGACGTCTAGAAGTACCTTTAATCTTGCGAGGAAACTGCTGTTTCTTTTTGCAAAAAGAAGCAAATAGTTTGCATCTCATGACGTTTCAAAGCATCAAATCCATGTGCCTTCAGAACCAGATGCAGCTGGTCCTGAAGTTACTGAACTTTCACTGCAGCAAAATTGGTTTTGGCATTGAATCTTCTTGACCTGTTGGCACAATGAAATACAATACTATTTCGCCTTTTTGACAGAATTGTGGGAAGTTATAATAACTAAAGTTATCCTGAAAAATAACCGTCATGTCATTGTCTCATTTGCCTAATAAGGAAGCTCGGAGCACTTACTTGCATTGTCTATAATTCATGTTGAGTTTATTTTTATAATTTAAGAAAAAGCTCCTTGAAACCACTATAGAACTGGATTTGTCCAGGCAATACTATAAACTAATGTTTTCTTTCTTTCTTCATTATTTTGGAAGTTAAGCAAAATATTATGACACGGGCTAGATGGTTAGTATTTTGAAAGATCTCATGTCAGGAAAATATTGGGTTTAGTGTTAGGGAGTCAGAAAATTTGAATGATGTTAGGCATATGCTTATGTTGGAAAACTACCTACGACATAACTTATCCTGATCTGAAAAGGTGATCCTACCGGTCCTTGTAAAGCGCTATGCATGTAGATGTGGCTTTGTGTTCAAAGGATCTCAAACTGCAAGATTGCAACTACTGTTTATATGCCTACCTCCAATGTATGCCTTCAATATGCACTTCTGGTTTTGAATTTCTTTGTACATGAGCAATAGCATAAGGCTCGATGTACTTACGACAAGCTATAATGGGGCTTTTACTGGTTCTGCAGGCGAAACCCCTCCTGCAGAAAGGAGTAGGAGCCATCCAAGAACTGCTTGATCCACATCTTGGACCCACTCTTAGAAGTTCTAGTCAAGTTCTGAGGCTGATTCAAGCAGCACACGTGTGCATAAATAGTGAAGAATCTCAGAGGCCACCCATGGATCACGTCGTCGCCATTCTAAGAGGTGAAGAGGAGCCTTCCTCATTAAGTAGGAAGGGCTCTGCCTTTGCTGGAAACGGATGCATCATCGACTTTTACAGTCAACTACAACAATCAAAAACCGACATGAACGGGCACCTAGCCCTGGCGATGCTAGGAGTTCCTGACTTTGAAGACGACGATCACTTCTTCTGTCGTTGAGACTTGAGAATAAAAGGAACCAAACCCAACAATTCCCTCCCGGATTTTCTGCTTTGGTTATCCGAAGCAACTCCTGCTCGGAGAACGGAAGTGGAGAAATACTGTCGGTGGAAGCATTAGATAGCTATAGGAGCCGAGTTTGGAGATCAATTTCTTGTGTATATATCGCAATCATCTCCCTCTTTTCAGGGAGGGAAGTGTAAAACGAATTCTCAATCTCGATCCTGGAAAAATTACATTGCATGGTCCTCTAGCTTGGCGAGCGGTACCCTGCAGTTTCTTAAATTTTGAATGGTTTCAGGGATGACCCTGGCACGATGCAAAGTTCATGTGGATGTCCAGTCCTTTTGATGCACGGATGGATGTCTCATTGGAAGGTATGCAACTCTTTGTAAGATCGGCAGCTTTTCGTGAATTGGGTCGGTCCAGTGTCCATTTGAAAAGATGAACAGAGAGATGGGGTCAAGGCCATATTCGAGTTCTGCCATGGGAAGAAGAAAGGCGAAACATTTCTCCACTTTGAGATACTCTGTTCAGCTATGGAGGCTTGCTTCATTGTACACGATCTTTATATAGATTATACCATTCTCCGTCTCTTTCTTTCTCTTTTTATTGCGCATTTGGACGTATTCGAGAATTTCATTTCATTTCTTTTGGTCAAAAAGTGAAATACTTCAACTAGTGAAAGATGGTAGGGCCTGAAAGACGGGCTTTAGTACGTAATAGATCGCAGAGAGCTTGGGATGGGCCCGTGGGAGGATAAGACCCAGTTTGGAGGTATGGAATTTAAAAAAAAAAAATTCAGTCCACATGGATAGATGATTGTAAAAAATGACTGGCCCGTTTGGTTCGGCTTTGGAGAAATACCCTTGGAAGAATGCAATTACTTTTGAGGTAAAGAATATCGACGACCCATCCATCTCCTTCGAGAACCCCCACTTCCGCCATGCCTACATGCTCATCTAGTTCAGTCCATGGCTATTCCAGCCGCTTCCTTTGATTAAGCGACTTCAAGCTCTGTCGAGAGCTCATCGATCGTTGCTGCGGAATCAAGCTAAGTTCTCTCTTATTTTCTGACTTTCATTTCATGATTCAGTCAAAGGCATTGTTCCTCAGCCTTTTTTTTGAGATTTCTTCGTTGATTTTTCTTCTCCATCGCTCTCCTAACACCAAAAAAGCCATCATTGAAGAGCAAGGGACTCATCATACATGCACTGATCAAACGAAGAAGTTCTTGATGGAAGCGATTTTCCTTCAACTCGACTCGCGATTTCAGACATGCACTGATCAAACGAAGAATTCTTGATAGAAGTGATATGCCTTCGACTCGACTCGCGATTTCAGACGAATTGTTCTAGTGGCTGTCGCCCTCGTTGACAAAAGTCTCTTCGCCGTCTCTCACTTCCTCTGTTTCACCATGTCTTATGGCGAGAGTGTCGAAGTGGTTGAATCTCGGCTAAAACTTCATCGCTTGTGTCCATCTTCAATGACAACGAATTCTAAGACCTCTTTTTGTCAGTTTGACGACTGATGGCGATTAGGATTCCTCCTCATTAAGGCAAATTCTTCGAACTCCATTTTTGCCGCTTATGAACAAAGCAGAGTCTGTAAAATTTCAGCTACTACCGGCATGAAAACCGGCCATGATTTAGTATCCATTGAAAATTCAAGCTTGCTATTATGACGTTGCGGTCGGTGGGGCGGTGCTTGGCGACGGTAAGGTGGACAGCGTCCAGACGACGATGTGATAGAAAGTCAATGAAGAGGCCTCTAGATAATGGGAAAGACCAAAATCGAAACCAGAGGAAGTAAGAGGACCAATCTTCAGCGATAGAATACAAGTGTCGAGCAAGAGTAGTCATTTTCTTCGAAGAAAAGGCTTAGAGACTTCGGAAAACACAAGTCGAGCGAAGGAATCACTTCTGAAGAGGAATTTCCTCCCTCGGTGATTGTTTCTGACGGGTCGATCGTCCCTCCTCTCTCTGGCGAAGGACTTTGAAATGGATTCAAATTTTTTGGATAGTGCCACCGCGAAACAGAGTACAGGAGAATCGGAATGTGATGTTAGGACGGTCGTCATTGACAGTGACAATTAGTGGAATTAGCTCCAGCTCTCTGGAATCGCAAATCGCGTTGGATGAAATCGTTTCTCGAAAGGAACTGCCACGAATTCATGCGTCTTTGGTCTGCTCTGTTCTGTGCAGAATGGGAGAAGGAAAGCAACCGATAATAGGATCGGAGATGGTCGATTCGCGTCTATTAGTGTTCTCCAAGCTTCTAATTCTTGGTAACACGAGAGGAAATTTCGTTTTCTTCCTTCATCTCCCCATTTTGGTTGTGTGAGAGAGCTTGAAGTAGTTGGCGAGGAATCGGATTAGGTTTAGGGTTTTGAAACTGGGTTTCTTATTTCAATTTGCGATTTAGGTTTTATATGTTGGGGCAAACGTTGTAGACAACGTTGTTTAGGGCTTTGTATGTTAATTGGGCATGAAAAATGACTGCATCGGATTTTCAGTGCTTCATATTAGAATTACCACTTAAAATATTATTTTTTAAATGAAATTATACTAAAGTGATTTAAAAGAACTTTTAACATTAAAATGAGCGTCAAATATAACTTTTAGTAATTATACCGTCATTCCCAAATATTTGAAAAAAAAGGAGATCAACATATCTTTCCACTTCAAGATATGAGCGTGAGCTTCCCAACTGAACTAATCGGAGCTCTTCAGTGCGTTGACAAGGTCCTCGTGTATTAGAGAGAGGAACAAATTTAGGGCTTCGAAAGAGTGCTTGAGCTTCCGCCTTGGACACCCAAGACGCTGCTTACCGCTCATGTAGCTTCATCCAGCAATCTCCCGGTGGAATTGCGACACACGCACACGCCACAGTACCTTCCGTCGCCCCAGGTTCATAAGATCCGTCCACATTGATCTTAAAAGTTTTGACATCTTTCGGTGGTGTCGAACTCGTGACAAAAATAGGTCATCTACAATCCTAGAAATTGTAGTTTCGTCGTTCCTTTCCATCATTGTATAATCATCACATCAATGTGATTTAAATTTAATCAACACCGAATACCTGTTCTTAGAGTGATAGTAGCTGTGAAAGTCTCCAGTGTGATTGAATTAGTAATCACTCCTACCCTTGTTTATGTTCAAGATTTTCTAACTGTTCAATCATCCCTTGCTCTCGGAAGCGGTGTCACTGCTTTCAACGAGGGGGATAGAATAAACTCTTTGTGACGCTAACTAGAAATATCATAAGAGAAGAAAGATCATAGCCTAGTTTGAATGAAAGGTAGGGCACAAGGCTATCCGTGAGTTCATAGGTGTCGTTGCTTATTCCTTTTTCTTCATTAAGATTGGGTGAGTCTTCAGTGACTGGCCTTTCTCTTATTGTTGTCGAGTGCCTGCAGCTGCACTTATTTCTTTATGCATCTTTCCCCCATGCTTTCCGTTGGTCAACAATCAACAAAAGTTCTCTTTCTTGATTCGATTTTTATGCTTGTGTGAGACTTTCTTCCATTCTTCCTTTCTTCCCTTTGTTTGATCTCCTGAGGTAAGTCCGGTGGCTCCATAGCACTTTCATAAAAGGGATGACATAGCTGTATTAAGGCAACAAAGAAAAGGGAAAATGGAAACATGATGTTTGTTCTCGTGACTGTGTGGGGGTAAGAAGTTGCTGTTCTTGGTCTTCATACGAGAGAAGAGCCAATGGAATCTCTTTCCTAGCGAGGGTATGCGTGGTAGGGAGTTAATAGCTATTGAGGCTGCTAGCCGTCCTATGGCTTCGATGGGTGATGGCTTTCTTGCCCTAAAGATTTACAAACTTCCGCTTTCACTAGAAAGGAAGGAAAGGAAAGGACTTTTCCAAAAGAATGACTCTTAGTCGGATCTAAGAACTCTTGATCTTTCTATCCTTAAGACAGAGGATTGACCAAGCCATTCAATGGCATGGCTTCATCCTATACCTCAAAGGCTTTCCCCTTCACCTTTCCCTCTGCAAAAGAATAGCCTTTCTCTGAATCCTACACTCCCTCTGTTCTGAATAGGGTTAAGAAGAAAAGGAAATCAATCTTCTCTTCGAAACCGAATTCTGCTAGCTTTTTTCTTCTTAATTACCCGAGGGATAGGTAATCCTGTCTTGATGCAGATCCTACGCCTGATCGATTGGCTACGGGCTGTTCATTCAAAGAATGGTATATGGATCTAGAGGCATCTCGAAATCCAATATCTATTTTCTGAATTTGACTTTGAGATTGATGGCGACGTGCTTCCGGGATTTGGATTTATTAGGGTTCTTTTCTCGCTGCTCATTGGTCAGGAACCCCATTCGCCTTTACTTTTGCTTTACTTTTTTCTTCCTCAATATAGTAGTTATTTAGCCCTCTATTCGGTAATTCATCTATCTTAGGAAATTGAACTAGTAGCTTAGCACCTAACTAGCTCTATCGACAAGCTACAATGCTTAATAAAAGAAGTGAGTTGAGTTTCGTTTCACTCCTTTTCACTCGTAGGGGGTGGCAAGGAGCTGCTAATCAGTATAGGCAGAAATATTGGTAAAATGCTATGAATAAGTGAACAAGCAGTGTCTGTACACCTTAAGATTGTGAAACAATTGAATCGCCTAAGCAAGCAACCTCCTTATTAGTGAAAAGAGTTAGTAGATCTAGCGAAGGGAGTAGCGTTCCTGATGAACTATAGCTAGAACACGAAATTCGAGTAATGTCCTTGGCTCCTAATAGCCTCAAACGTGGGACTTCAACAAGAGATTAAACAGGGAAAGCGATAATGATAATGGAGATTCTCGCCACATATAACGTAGATTCGCTCTGTGATCCATGCACTGAAGGAGTCTCCTTGGAAAAGAGACCCTAATTTGTGCAAAAAAAAGAAATAGCAATAATTCAAACAAGAAGTACTAAGACAGAGTCTGGAAGAAGAGGACAGAGGCGTCTATAATGTAGTTATTTGGCATTGAAAGTCCATAAGCGGGATCCGCTCATATATAGGCAATTTGATACTTGAACTTCTTCCTTCTAACAGGCCTTAGCTCTGCCTTATTTTCTTTTAGTTTAGCTACTTGTCATCTACTAGTGCATTTTTCCCTTTTCTTTCAATGAGAAGGGATTGAATTGCAAAAGTTGGTATCTCATCTATGGTATGGGAAGGCTTCCTTTCTCTTTCTCCTGGTCCTGTTGGAGCTAGTAATCTCAAATGAAAGAGTGGGCCAATACTAGAACTTTCCTTGACCACTGTCCAATATGAATTGCTGAAGTTGATTCAAGCCGGCATAAAAGCCGGGATTCGTGAACCTTTTCTGCCTATTTCTATATGGATTTGATAGTCATTGGTCAACTGAAAGGGATTGGTTGGCTTTCCTAGACCTAGAAAAGAAGGGAAATGCGGTACTACTGGTTGTGTGAAATCACTCGATTGAGAGAAAGGGGCCTATTCATAATCTACGACTTTTTGGAAAGCCCTGTCTACGAGAACGACCATTTCATACTCTATCCTGGCGGCTTCCGAGAGATGGTTGGTTTTAACTTCCTCTCACTTTTCCATCTTATATAGCTATAAAATCATACTTGAACTTTTCCCTTCGTTTAGCAGAGCAATTAAGACATATGACGAAATTCCTATTAAGAGATTGCGTTAGTGAGCTGGTGAGTTTGAGTCGTCTAGTTCTCTTTCTGTTAGTGGACTTGCGCGTCCCATGGATCATGGCTTCTAGAGGGACCTGTGGCTTTCGTCAAGGTAAGCTTTCAGAAGAGAGTCTCCAACTCTGTTCCTAGAACTTTTTTGGGATGAAGCCCTTTCAACTGTAGCTTCCACTTTCCTTTTCATGACTTGAGTTGAGTCTATCAGAAGAGGTTATTTTGATCGTTGTGCCGAACAACCTAGTGTTGTGCTTTCGTTGACCCTAAAGTTGGGCTTTCGTGTACCTAATTGCTAGAGTACTTGCTAGATTTGGTTCGCGTTCAGTGAACCGATCCAGCCTTTGTTTGAGCTGGTGGGTTGTGATTGAGCTTAGCTTGGCAGATCTCGCACCGTAATGGGAGTGCTTACTTACGAAAGATAGATTGTTGGTATGGCTACTGCTACCAAAAGCACACTAAATTAGTCACAGGTAGAAACCTATGAGCTCTACTAGCTCTCTTACTCTATAAACTGAACTTGGCTTTCCCGCCGTTTCGCCCCTCTACCCCATCTTTCTTGCTTGCTATGAGCCTTACTGCTGCTCAGAACGGTCCTTCTTTGCCGGTTGCCGAAGGCTTAAAACCGACAGAATGACCCGGTAACCTTGCACTCCATCGGCTGATCTAGCAGCAGTAGCATCAGTGGCTTGGCTTTTCGGACTGAAGGAATAGTCCTAGGGTGGAACCAGAAATCAACGGATAGAACCGATTCAACAGGGACTGAAGCTGACAAGCGAAGTTAGGCCGGTCTAAAACCATAAGAGGATAAGCTGGCAAGTCGCTCTCACCTCACCGTGTATTATCCTATGTAAGGAACACTTTTCTCAATCTGAAAACAAGTCATTTAGTAGATCTATAAAGCAGCGCCCAAAGTGCAACGCAGTCGAGGAAGGATGAGAACCAACTATGTAGCATCTACATCGAAAATTCAAGTATTGTATACGTCATTAGTCCGATCCTTTGTAGGAACTACTCGTAATAACGAACTTGCAAAATGGATCTGTTTATCATAAAGAGATTCGTTGTTCCCGACCCGCTTTTACCTTAATTGTTATTTGAACAAGTAAAAGTTATGTCTTGGTCCGAGTGAGGATACATTTCTCTCTCGCATGTCCATGGAGTTTTGAAAAACCAAACATCTCAGAGATAGATAGAGAGGTAGGAATTTATCGAACGAACCACGCTCCTTCGTATACGTCAGGAGTCCATTGATGAGAAGGGGCTAGGGAAAGCTTAAACCCAATTCCTACAGTGATGATCTAAAAGAACTTTTGATATTAAAATGAGGGGAAAATATCACAAATGGTTCTTACACTTTTACTTAATGTGCAATCTCATCCATGAACTTTTGATTTACTCAATTTGGTCCCTGAACTATCAATAAATGTCCGATCTAGTCCCTGATTATTTAAAAATTGACCAATTCCGTCTTTCCGTTAGTTAAAGTTAACAGAATTGGGCATTTTGGTCTTTTTCTTTCTTTTTTTCTTCTTCTCTCTTCCCTCCGCCGGCCATGGCATGGCCAGCGGAGGGAAGCCAGCGTCCGGTGAGGGTCACCCTTGCCTGGGCTGGCTAGGGCCACCCTCGCCAGCGTCGGGCGAGAGTCGCCCCTACCAACGTCGAGCGAGGGCCATCCTTGCCAGATCTGGCGAGGGCACCCCTCGCCCAACACCGGCGAGGGCCGCCCTCGCTTGCGTCTGGTGAGGACGGCCCTTGCCTCCCTCGCCGGACCTAGCGAGGGCCTCCCTCCCGGATCTAGCGAGGGCACCTCGCTCGACACCGGCGAGAGCGACCCTCGCTAGACGCCGACTTCCCTCCGCCGGCTCCGCCATGGCCGGGGGAGGGAAAGAGAAGAAGAAGAAGAAAAAAAAGAAAAGAAAAGGAAAAATAGTTAATTTTTAACGGAATGACTAGATTAGACAATTATCGATAGTTCAGGAATCAAATTGAGCCAATCGAAAGTTTATGGACGAGATTGCACATTAAGTAGAAGTCCATGGACTATTTGTGACATTTTCCCTAAAATGAGCATCAAATATAACTTTTAGTAATTATACCGTCTTTCCCAAATATTTGAAAAGGAGATTAACATATCTTTCCACTTCAAGATAAGAGCGTGAGCTTCCCAACTGAACTAATCGGGGCTCTTTAGTGTGTTGACTAGGTCCTCGTGTATTAGAGATAGGAACAAATTTAGGGCTTTGAAAGAGCGCTTGAGCTTCCGCCTTGGACGCCCAAGACGCTGCTTACCGCTCGTGCAGCTTCATCCAGCAATCTCCCGGTGGAATCGCGACGCGCGCACACGCCACAGTGCCTTCCGTCGCCCCAGGTTCATAAGATCCGTCCACATTGATCTTAAAAGTTTTGACATCTTTCGGTGGTGTCGAACTCGTGATACAAATAGTTCATCTACAATCCTAGAAATTGTAGTTCCGTCGTTCCTTTCCGTCGTTGTATAATCATCACATCAATGTGATTTAAATTTAATCAACACTGTCGGATACACAAACTTAGACAAAACATAAAATGATTCCTGTATCACCCAATAACCATTTGTTCTATGAAATGCGTTTAAACAGAATGATGTCCTCTGTGGTTGATTTGCTTATAACGTTTCTCTGAGGCTTTGACAATAAATTCATTAATTTATAGAAATTATAAGTCTGGGTGATGTTATTATTATTTTTATTTGGTCGGAATGGGTGAAGTTAGTTGACTTGTTTAATTATTTTCTAATATCATTTACCTGAAAAGTTTGTGGTATCAAGATTACCTCTTTAAAAATTTGTTATTTGTGGTTAATGTTCTTTGGGGAAATTGTTCAATCAATTCTAAACATATTGTATGGATGTGAATTCAATTCAAAATCCTTCCATGTTGTTTGAAACTTTTGCACGAGATTTCAGATGTAGTCATTCTAGCCAATTTTAAGCAGAAATTAGTAGTGTGCTGCGTAGGACAGTCGGTAATGACTGGACCATCATGTCAACTCTTTTCGGTGAAAATTGATCGAAATAACTGTATTGGAATTTCGTGCAAAGATTTAATATTAAAATAACAAAATTGAAAAGTTTAGAGTTGAATTGACATTCGTACAATAGGTTCATGATTGATTAGGTAATTTTCCCAATTTCTTATGAAGTGCTAAGCGTTAAATTGTATTTAATGTCATTTTTTATAGCTTAAAGGAAATTTTCTGTCTTGCACTTCACCTTTGAACTTCCGAAACACGTTTCGACAAAAAAAAATTAAAACATCAAAACACGCGAAGTTGTCATAATATGCAAAATGTTAACAATAAACTTTACATATTGTATCCATTTCCCACTTCATTTTTTTCCATCTTACTCGGTGAATTCCCTCATTTTAATTTTCAATTTAGTCATATTAATATATATTTTTGAATCCTGTTATTGTACCTTATGTTCTACTCTGTTCCATTCATTTTAATCATAACATTAATATGAACTTCCATGTTTTCCATCTGGAATTAGAAAAAAAAGAGATTATTTCTACTTCTAAAATGAGAAAGTCTTAACTTTTTCCACTCTCTTTAATAGTTCTTTGTATTAAATAGTTATTTGTGTATTTCTAATAATCAATTTTTTTATCAGCTTATATTCAAATTAACTGACTATTTCACACAAGGAGTTCCCAAACCTTCCTTTCTAACTTACCATAACTCTTGTTAGAACTCTGAGAAATATTTCAAATCAATTCATGCCTTTTTGCTTAATATATTGTCTCATACTTTATTCTTATATATTACGGTGCTGTGACATGAATCACTAAATTTGAGTTCTTTTTTTTTTTTTGTAAGGAGCTACATTTATGAGTGAAATAGTGCGTGCATTATGTAAAAATTGTCTTTTCAAGGAGCATAATGCATGCTTTGTTCAAATTGTTTAATTATAATTTGGTATGCTTCAAATCAATCAGAAAAATTATGTCCGTTCGTTCAGAGTCACACCTAATAGCGAAATAATATGTTCATTCCTATGGCAGTTGTGTTTCTTATAAGATATGAATATTTGTTGAAATAATGCGTCTTTTAATCTACTTTCGAACGAATGAATATGAATAATCTTTCATATTCAGAATAATATTTTTTATATTTGATTATGTTTGTTCATATTTCTAAAAACTACCAAAGGACCGAATTACTGTAGTATTTCTTTAGGAAAAATGGCCTGTATGGAAAAAAATAAAAAATTCACCATATGAGTTTTCATTAATAGGATTTAAACATTATCTCACATATAAATTAAATTATATACATCGTTACACGTTTGCCTCTTTCCATATGCGTTATTTTTCAATATTCATCATTTTATATGCTAATAATCTACTTAATTTTAGTAATACTATCTGTATTATTTATATTTGAATTCCATTATCCACAAAATCATCTCACATACTATCGTACGCGCACGCACACAAATATATGATTTCTTTTCTATATAATTTTCAAATGCAATACTTACTTCCACTTCCTAGATGGAAATGCCTAAACATCCAATGATTTTCAATAAAATCAATTTTTATTCCTTTTTTTTTTATTTGAAATCCTTCCATTAAACCGACGAATAAGGGTCAATCAACATTCCGACCAAAAAAAAAAAAAGGGTCAATCAACATAAACATCTGACGCTGATAAATAGCCCCTCATCAATTAACTACCTAGGTGATGCTTAATAATTTTGCGTTCTTCTTCTTCTTCTTTTTCCCTTGAGTTGATATTGTGTCTATAATTTATTTGTTACCGTCGTCACTTTTTTCTGGTGAGTGCTTATCATTTCACGAGGGAAAATGACACTAAGTATCGTAAGTTTTGTACATTACTCTTTTTAGCGCCAAAATTTTTCAAGCAATTACTGGAATATCACATTACCAGAATTACAATTACTTAAGTGCCTTTGGTGACAATATCTGGAGACTTTGTGGCTTTCTTAACAAAAATTGAAGTCCAACTTGGACAAAGGGCAAGACAATGTGGCAAATGGTCCAATTTTATTTTTGGTCAAAAGAAAATTTCATTCACTTGTCAAGATTAAATATGAGAGGAATATAAAAAGTTTCCAAGCAAAGCAAATCCCAAAGAGCTGCAAAACAAAACGAAATCCAAAAAAAGCAGAGTATAGCCTACAGCTTGTAGCTATAAACACATTCTCATCTCAAAATACTAGATTTGTCGCGGCATAGAAACACAATTGGCGGCCAATCACTAGAAAATTAAAGATGGGCACACTCTGTGATCATTTCCTTGAAAACTAAGGCTTACACTACTCACCAAGGTTCAATGTCTTCAACACTATCAATGTAAACAATAATAATATGTTGAACCACCATAAATTGAACACCTCTTAGAAACTTCCACATCTCTATCAGGAGAGAAAAACTTCCAGATTTAGATTCATACCTAATTCATGAGAGGAGAGTTTTCGCCGAGTATTGAGAAGTTATAGAACAACTCTTGGGCTTCCTGTTGGCTGGATTGGTAACGGGTTCTTACAAAATTTTCAGCTGCAAGCAGATTTATACCGCGACAACGAAGAGGAAAAATAACGAGTCAAAGATGACGCCGCGAGGTGAAGAAAGACTCTTCGATTAGATTGGGAGAGGCAAAAAACTAGAAAATCAAAGCCTATAAAAATAAAGTGGAGCAAAGCAAGGATGAAGCTGAGAGAGCCTGCAAGTGAAATTTCTTCGTGTGAGGGTTTTTCGAAGAAGAGAGAGGTTGTCGACAAAGAGAGATTAGGGTTTGGCCGATTTCAATGATCTAGCTAACTCAACAATCTACCTTCTCTTCATCTTCATCTTCAGCCAACAATTTTCACTTTCATATACATTTTTCTTTTTTTTCTTTTTCCAATCATTTTCTTAGCTACCGTCTATGTCCTAACGTGACCAGCAAGACCAAAACAATATGGGAAAAATGTTTAGTTAGATTCTCTCTATGAAGCTTTGATACGTGCTTCGCGAATCTGCAATATGAAATGATGGAGCTTCAGCGAGTCTGGTGGATGATCTCTATGGTTGTCGTGATTTTGTTGGTGTGTGTTCCTCATTCTTCGAGGGCTGAGGATATATTCCACAATGACAACTCAACTCTGAAGAAGCTCAGTTATGGCAATTGATTCGTTCGGTAACTATGTTGCTCCCTCTCCTTTGCAGCTCTTGTTCGTCTGATGCTTGACTAGAACATGCTTAATATGGCGATGTCCATCCTGCTCTTGCTCTTCATTGCAAATTTTAGCACCCGATTTTGCATCAACTCCTCGATTGAAGAACAAAATTAATTCAGAGCTTGAAAAAGAAAACGAATTTAGCCCCAATTCATTAATTTGGGGCAAATAACCCAAACAGATGATGCAGTTTAGCACTGATATTATTGATTTCACTTTGTTAGTGAGTCATGTCCGACAGTTTACATTAAAATATTGCAACAACGGATTTCGAGCCAAACAAATTGTTGATGACACTAAGTGATCTTTTAAAAAAAAAAAAAAAAATTATTTATCAAAGTAGACTTAGGTTGAAAAGTTTTGACACTAAAATAAGCACCATACAAAGTTATCCCACTTCTATTTTGTTCCCCATTTCACAGTGACAAGAAAGTTTTGGTAGATAACTAATTGTTCACTTTGCATGATTATCATAGCAAAATGCCAGTATTCTTTTTCATGGTTCTATTCTAAATTAAATGAATATCGTATATGAATAAAACCTAATGTCGAATGAAGAATCTTGAACTATTGCCTAGTCAAATTGGGTTTTTATACATCCTATGAGATATTGTGAGAACATTGCTTACTATTTTAAAAGCTTAAACTTTTCAATGAATGCCCGATTTAATATTTAATTATTTGGACATTTCTCCTCACGCTTAGTCTGCTCCTTTTCTCTTGTACTAAGCATAGACATTTTTAATTGGGGAAGGAAATAGGTCCGAAAATATATAAACTCAGAATCTCCAATTTTAATATCATATGAGATTTTGTGAGATCATTGAAAACTATTCTAAAAGCTTAAGCTTTTGGATAAAAATGCAATTTAATATTTAATTATTTTAACACATCTTGAAGAATTATTCATATGCCTTTTACTTATATATACGTTGATAAAAAGATAATAAAAATTTTGGATTTTTTTTTTAAATTAAAAAAATTTCCACATCAAAGTTAACCGGTCATGTAAAATAGCAAGCACCGATTGGATTGCCACGTTGGTGATTTTTGGCCAAAATTAGCCGGAAGAATTATGCTAAGGTTTAGGATTAATTTGGAAAAACCTTAAAAGGTTTAAGACTAAATTGACATAATTGAAAGTTTTAGAACTGAATTGGCCGTCATACATTAGGTTTAGGTTTTTTTGGATAATTTTCCTGAAAAGTATTTCAAAGTCATTAGAAGAATGATATAATTGATGTGATTAGAAAATTATATTTATATTATATGGTAACATTTGTAAAGAGTAGATGTTTATTGTAACATATTAGAACGACTGATAAATTATGTTATCTATATTGTTTGCGCAGATGCTATGGCCAAGAGACATATTATTTAAAATCCATTTTTTCCTTTTTCGTTCTATATGCAGTTGTTTCTTTACTGTTATAAATTAGCGTGTTTCAAAATTAATTAGTAATGATACTTTTTTATCCCCATTTTCCTTTACAATTGAAATAGTAAATGGCTATGGAAGAAACTCTGGAAAATGAAATCCCCCCCAAAAGTTAGAACCTTCATATGGTCCCTTTGTCAGAATGCTCTAGCAACAAGAGCCAATTTATATCAGAGACATATTATTGCTACTCCAATTTGTCTGCTCTGTAATCAGAATGAACCAAAACTCTTGAACATTTATTTCTACCGTGTCCCTGGGCAACAGAGGTATGGTCTCATCCCAATTTGAACATAAACATATCACCTACAGTAGTACAGAGAATTGATAAATGGATCGCAGAGCAAGTTCAATGACAACGCACCTCACTTGGTTTGGAGATCCTCGCATATGTGTTGTGGCAGATTTGGCGAGCTCGCAATGGGTTCATTTTCCGCAATCAACCGCTTCAACCTTCTCGAGTGGCTGAGGAACGCTCGCTAGAAATCATGCCGCTCGCCTGGCAGCTCTTTCCTTGACCAGTAAAGGTCGATCGCTCCAACTTAGGGGCGCCCTTTGGAAGCCGCTTGATCCGGGTACCTTGAAAGTAAACATAGATGGATCTCATCAACTAGGATCTATAGAAGGTAGTATGGCTTGCATCTGTCGGGATCATAACGGCAGACTTACCGACGGCTTCTCATCACACTTTGCAGCAACCTCGGCTTTACAGGCGGAGATCCAGGCTTTCACTTTGACGCCTCAGCATTTGCAACGCCAAGGGTTAACCCACGCTCATATTCTTCTTGAATCTGACAGTTTGATCTTGGTTGACACTCTCAATCGTAGAAGGACGCCGCCATGGCAAGATCGATCTCTGTTCAGCGAAGCCGCTGTTGTGTTGTCTCATTTCCCCAACCTATCCCTCGTTCACTACAGACGAGAGGCCAATGTGGCCGTTGACTGGGCTTCAAAGGCCCATAATCGGGCTTCCAATTTTAAGAGTTGGGCTGTTTTTCCTCCTTTGTATTTGATGGATATCATCCGTGCTGACGCCTTAGCTACCGGATGTAATGGACTCTAATTATCAATATAGTTTCTCTTTTCAAACCAAAAAAAAAAAAAAACAATCTAGAAGTCGCCTCTTTCCATAATACATGACTATTCATTTGCGATACGTGTTTTGATTGTCTTTTAAAATGAAAATGATCCATGAGTCGACTTTTTCCTAATCTCCCTTTCACCCCCTACTGATAATAGGTGTATATATATATGTCTTATTTCTCCTATATCAATGTTTGAAATATCTTTTGCAATGAACATGAGTAAGAAAACATTTTCTCAATATTTTAATAAAAGAGAATGATTTGCTAGTAATTGTACTTAACTTATTTTGCAAAAAATAAATGATTTAAAACATATGTTCCTAAAAATAATCGCTTGTATCTATTGAAATATGTGGTTAATTAAAAATGTTTTTACTATTAACAATAATTTATATCTCAATATTTTCGTGGACGATAAAAATGTGTTTCGTTTGTTCATTTTTTTATGCAATACAAAAGATTATTTTTAGGAAAATATTTTTCAAATAATTTTTTTTTTACGAAATAAATGGAAGTTCAAGTGTTAATTTGATATGTGTGCAAAAATAGTCCATACTTGATTTTTATATGTTTATCTACAATTCTTATTGTCTGTGTTCCTGAAAGCAAAGAAGGAAATGTGCGACCTGAATTTAAATGGAAAAAATACCATTCACGAAATCAAACAAAACAACCAAAATTTTCATTGCTCTTCTAGTATTTTCAAAAGTACAACCGTTCAAATTTACATAAGAAAAAGAAAACAGAAAAAGGAAAGAAGGATAATCCGTCCCTTCATACTTATACCTCAAGGAACGTACAAGCAAACCCATACGATCCAACTATCGGGATGCATTGTACTCATATTATCTGATTTCTTTTTTTGTCTTTATATTATCCAATTTAAGCTCAATATTTTGTCACTACAAGAATCACTGCACTAAGAATAATGGTCACAGCCCATGAATCTTGGTAGAAGTGATTGGTTCTATGTTTAGGTTCTTGATAGACGAATTAGTTAAAATCGATTCCTTTATAGACGAGTTAGTTAAAATCTACCCATGAATTGAGCCTATCTTTTGGGGAATCAAACCTTAAGTAGTAAAACTATTTCTTTAGGAAAATTTGTGATATAGTGCTTAAATCATCGATCTATTACCTACTTTCCAGGTTTGCAACCCATCTTGAACATATCCACCTCTTTGTTTAAACAATTCAATACTGGTTCCGTTTCCTAAAATTTGGACCTTTCGTAAATGTACAAAGACTAGATGCATTTAATAGGCAACCAAAATTCAGAGCAGGTTTCCAAAGTCCCACGGTACACGGACTCTGCAGCAGGTTGCTGCACGGACTCTGCAGCAGGTTCTGCGTGACCATGAGAAAAAGGTAACTACAGCTTTCCCACTTTCACGGGTGTCTCCTGGGACCACTTTCCATCCGTGAGGTCACTTATCACATATTTTTGGATTTATATGAAAAAGAAAATATCGCCAGTGTAATATTTTTTTCACTTGAATACTTTTAATATTAGAATCTACGATCACTACCATGTCAATTTATCACCTGCATAAGTGTACATAGGTCGTGATCTAAGGTGTTCTTGGGTATTCTAACAAAAGAAAATCATTGATAAAATGATGAGTAAGCTTGTCGTTTTCATTCGTGTTTTGTTTATTTCTTGAAGGATGAATGATTTGAAAAATATTTTTCAAAAAATAATTAGTTATATCGTTTGAAATAATTAGTAAAAGATATTATCGTTGTTGACAATAATTTTTATTTCTACTTTTTGTAGACGATAAAAATATTTTCATTCGGAAATTTTTATAATTGATATAAGCTATCGTTTTTAGAAAGATATTATGAAAAATGTGAGTTTTTTTGGGTGAAAAATCAGACCCTTATTGTCTTTTTTTTTTTTTTTTTGGATTTACATAACAAAATAGCAACAATGTAATCTTTTCTTGACACTAGGGCTCTAATAATTAAGATTTGTGTCCATTATCGTGTTAAGTGATCACCTATTGCAATGCTGCATGACGTCACGAGGTTACCTTTTATTTTTATGTAGATAGTGGTTGAGATAGTGTTTTTTTTTTTTTTTTTTGTGTTTAGGCTAATTTGCCTATATATCAAATAATAATGGAAGGAAGAATAGGAGACTAAATCAGCAGAAATTAGTCTAATTAAATTGAGGATAGCATGAGCACGAAATTGGAATTATACAATCAAATGGGCATTAAATACTAAAATCTCAATCTTATCACAAGAATCACGGAATGCATATCGCAATATATTTGAAAACCAAACCTGATCTATTTAGGTAAACGCCTTACAGCAAAAAGGGGGAAAATCATAAAAAGATAAATGCATCGGGATTGAGATTCATTTGCAGGCTATAGTTCTGGTGACGCACACCAGGCAGTGAGGGCTTTTGCAGTCTCTTCTTTTGTCCATTCATTATAAGCCCTTCCTTAAATCGTTATTCTCTCTATTTTTCCTATAAAAGATTTGTATAGGCTGTCTATTGGTGATGAAGAGGATGTAATCGATCACTCTGCTTAAGAGAAGTCATGTTTTTTGGGGGCTCGGGATAGATTTCAAGGATTCTTAAAATATGATTGACTTGACTTGAAAGAGCTAATCTTTGCAGGATTTACTCATTTTTTGTTATTGCTATGCATTAAGGTCTGCCTAGTAACTTGGAAGACCTCGACTTCTAAGTTCTAGCCTGCGGTGCACCAATTTGGCCATTCAAGGACACCTTAAACAAGGTTAGAGATATCATTTCATTGGATGTTAAATGCAATCCATTTGTTTGAAGAACTATCTGTAGCTTTCCACATCGCTTATGGTATGTTTGGTCGTGGTAATGACAATTACATTAGACTTTTCTTTATATTGCCCGTTATAATGTATGCTTGTGATGATAGCTATTACAGTGTACTCCCTATTATATTCCGAGCTAGAATATTTATTAAATCACCCCCTGTACAATAGCCATTCCCGCCCAAAAGATCCCTGCCTGTTTTTGCCAACTCACTCTACCAAGGTTAGGCTATATTAATTGTAATTGAAATCTATATTAATTATAACTAAATTTATTATGTTATTATATGACAATGACAACATTTATATTTAATTTGATATGATCACATATTACACGATTAAAAATATAGTTGGTCACAATCACAGTGAAGCACTCGGTGAGTTAGGTTGGCCCCATCTTGCAAAATTTTGCTATCTTGATAATAAGTAACTATCTTATTGAAAAATATTCTTATGTAACGATTAGCATAATAGTGGTTGCTTAACATCAGGTATAGTAATCAAAATTTTTGTAATTGACTATCATATTTATTTTAATATAATGATTATCTCAATCACTAATCATTCAATGCTCAAAATTGTTGTTTGATTATTATTTCAATCATGATGATATTTATATTAATACAGTCACATACTATGTGATTAACTTTAAATAAAAATCATATATATATTCATTAAAAATTCAATTATTAATTATAGTATATATCTTGAAAATAAATATGGGGTTCTATACTCATAATTGGCTATTCAAGTAATATTTATAGTAATATAATATTTATTTTAAGATAACCGCATGTTATGTGCTTAATTTAATAATACTCTTACACAAATAAATAAATAAATATTTGATGTAATAAATTATATTATCTGATAATGTTATGGGGTATTAAATTCATAGTTGACTATTAGAATGACTCTTATAATATTATCTATCTGAATTTGGGAATTCCGATGCAAAACCGCCCTTATTACATGCTACTCAAGAAACCAAACAGTTTCGACCAAAAAAAAAAAAGAAAAAAGAAAGAAAAAAAGAAACCAAACAGTATAATACGTATCATATTACTTAAATCAAATAGCATAGTAGTTATTACAACTCCATTACATTATAACGTAATAGCATATTACAGGCATATTCCATCCTTGCGCCAACTGGGCTGCTGATTCATGAATCTAGAATACCAGTCTTATATAGAATTTTCGTAAGGACCAATTAATCTATTGCAATCGATCCTCATTTAAACATCTATAACCGTCGGTTTCACAATAGTCAATCGCAATTCAGAATCCAAAGGGCGATAGCTAGATGACTTCTTTGGTCATGTTCAAAATGGTAATGTAGACGCATATCTTTCAAATGCTCTCATCATGTGGAGCTGAAGTTGCCGATCGCCATTGGCTGCGGCCAAATGGAGAAGTTTCTTTCCAACGAACGTGAATTGCGTCACCACTTTGCTAAGTCTCTCGCAACTGATAGAAACGTCATTTCAAGAAACAAGTGAGAAAAGGAAAGAGAAATAGTAAGACAATGCGGTCGTGTCGTTTTCAGCACGGTTGCTCTGCTTTAGGGTTTACGCGTTTTAATCTTTTGCGCAGGCCAATGAAGGGCCGCCGTTACCGGGAGTCTCATGTATTTTCCTGCGTTCCCTACTTTCCAATATTAATCTTAAAAATCTATTTCCAGGAAAGAAGCTCGAGGGGATCATCCAATCACAAGCATCATTCAAAAGTCAGTGGTATGAATAAAATAAAATAAAAAAATCAAAATCTCTCCAGGGTCACGATAAATGGGCGTGACATCTTTTTCTCCTTTCTATGTTGGTAAGAAAAGTTAAAAAAGAAAAACCGATAGTTTTGACACTAATTTTATGGATTTAGAAAAGAAGCCGTTATTAAAAAATCTTGATAATTACGAACGAGTGACTTCCAGTTATTTGACTGAAAATTTCCTGATGCCAACCGACTATATCAATTCTGGGATTTATTAAATTCCGTATTAATATTGTTTCATACAAAAGTAATAGTATAAAATCATCCTTCTTTCTTTACATTAGAATTATATAACAAGGATTTCATGAGTTTGTTGGGTATTTAACTACCAAAATTTTGTCAGTAATCTTACGGTTTCAACCTTCTAATATAAATTTTCTAAAAAATCATATATTAATTAAAAGGAACATAATCTACATTTAGAATTAGCGGTTCTTAAGTTAAGTACCCTATTTCCAATTATATAATTCAACGGATAGACGTGTAGCTAAATAATTTCTTTTAAGAGGAGATAAATATATGCACGGAAACTTAATTCTTGATTTCATATGCTAAAAGTGTCTTTTCACTCTTTTGGTAGCTGAGAAGAGCAATCCATCGGTCCATATTACTATGAAGCACCAATATTTTCCCGAAGCTTTCATGTCATGTTGGACATTCTCCGACACTCTCCTAACATTTGGTTAACGTGTATCAAAAAATTCGACACTTGATCAACTCAATCGGGAATTCTGACATGTGAGTTTGGAATTTCGACATATGATTTTGACACGCATTGAGTCAATTTTAAAAATTTTCAATAGATAAGGGGTCAAAATGTAAATATGTAAGAAAATAAAAAATAATAAAAATAACAAATGAGAAAGAAAAAAACCTAGTCTTTTCTTCTCTTCCAACTCTCACTTTCCATGACACAAAATTCACCTCTCAATTTTATTTTTTTCTCCTCTTTCGACACGTTCTAATATGCAAGTTCATAATGTGGACTGCATTATTTTTTTCCTCCAAACTTTATAAATTATTTGAGTAGAGTTGAATTTGTCAAATTGAAATAATGAATTAATATTAACGAATGATGGAAAATGTAAATTCATTCTAGGCTTTTTTATTATTATTTATTTATTTGTGAATTTAAATCAAATTAATTTGATAATGAAAATTTAATCATAAGTATATATATTTAATATATAACGTATTTTAATGTGTTGGAAGTCTTTATTTTTTTTTTAAAAAGACGTGTTGGTGTGTCATGTCATAAGTCGCGTGTTGGTGTCGGTGCTACTTACTCGAAATCACTCACTCCCCCTCGTTAGTCGTCCCCGGCCCCTTTTCCTCCTCCTCTTTTTTTTTTTTTTTTTTTTTTTTTAATGTATATTAAGTCATTCACCTAAATCAATGTGCTGAATCCACTCAAGGTCCGTTCTTTCTTTTGTCCGCACTCAAATTCCGTTACTTCTTTTCTCCTTATACTTTCCCCTTTTTTTACTAATCAAATGCTTATACTGTGAATTTGACTAATCAAATTTTTCTACATTTATTAATCTTCTAATCAAGTCCCTCCACCGTCAAATCCAATTAATTTTAATGGATGTTGGATGACATCCCAATATAACGTGGATAAAATATGCTGATGTCCATGTTGAAATATGTGAAAAATTTTAGCAAATGTCAACAAAAACAGAGTATAATGTCGATTTAGTGAATGTCTCGTTCACATCGGGAAATTTTGGGCCTGTTTGGCAACCATCCCAACAGTGTCGGATTCTGATTTTTTGTTCCTAGAATCAGTTTGGGACGAGAATCGCGTTTGGTAAAATTTTGTTCTCGGGAACAAATTTGTTCCGAGAATCAGTTTGGGACGAGAATCAAGAATAAAAAAAAGTTGATTCTTGTTCCGAGAACAAAATTGAGAATCAAAACTCTTATTCTCTTTTTTTTTTTTCTTCTTCATTCATGACCACCGCCATCTTGCCACCGCCGCCGCCGCCGTCCGTTCGGGCGATCGTCGGCGCGGCCGAGCTCGCCGAAGGCTCGCCGAGCTAGGGCGAGGTTCGGTGAGCTCATCGGAGGCAAGCCTAGCCATTGGCGAGGCTCGCCCAACCGCCCGGTGGCCGGGTGGGCCTCGCCAGCCGCCGGCGAGGTCGAGCCAACGAGGGCTGCCTCGACAAGGGTCGGCAACCGACCTCAAGAAGAATTAGAATAGGAGAAAAAAGAAAAAAAAAAGGAAAAAAGGAAAAAAAGAAAAAAAAAAAATGAAAAAAAGGAAAAAATTATAAAAATTTTTTTAAAAATTAAAATAAATTGATTTGGAATATAATCAATAAACACAAGATCACCAAACGCGATTCTATTCCGAATCAAAATTTTGTACGTTACCAAAACGCGTTCTTTTACTCGAATCATTTCCGAAAACAGAATAAAAAATAATTATTTTAATTAGAATTTGTTAGGAAACAAAATCGTTCCAAACGTGCCCTTTATGTCCACATCGCACTGTAAAGTTGTTTGAAGGCTGTGCCGGCTCAATTTAGTTGGATTTTATGTCACATGGACTTGATTAGGAAATTTATCAAAGTAGAAAGATTTAGATTTGATTAGATAAATTGAGAATACAGATATTTGACTAAAAGAGAAGGCGAAAGAAGACTGACAAAAGTGACGAAAATAGAAATTTCTTGGAATACTCATCGCTCTTTATCATCATGATCAAATTTGATTGAGGAATTATTACGACTTTTAGTGTAGAAGATTTCAAATTTGGTCTTTCTTGTTCTGATAAAAAATAGATCGGGATGGATACGACTTTTAATAGCTTTAAAAGTCTCCTCCAATATATAAAAAAACACGAGACATACATAAAACACAAGATATTCGCAAGAAGAAAGCGACGCTCCCTATTCTCAACAATGGCCAAAAGTGGCGGCTCAAGTTCAATTCCGAAGCCGAGGTGTTCTCTGGGCACCATGGACGAGGTGAGGCTAGTCTTCAACAAGTACGACGCGAACGGTGACGGCAAGATCTCCTGCGACGAGCTGAGGCAAGCCCTGAGTGCGCTTGGCCCGACGGCGGCCACCTCTGAGGAGGCGAGGCGCATGTTGTCGGAGATCGATAGGAACGGGGACGGCTTCATCGACCTCAACGAGTTTGCCGAGTTCTTCACGTGGGGGCCGGGTGGCGGCGGCGACGAGCAGCAGGAGCTCAAGGAGGTGTTCGACATTTACGACCTCGACAAGAACGGGCGGATCTCGGCGAAGGAGCTGCACGCGGTGATGAAGAAGCTTGGGGAGAAGTGCTCGCTGAGCGATTGCCGGAGGATGATTGGCTCCGTCGACAGGGACGGGGACGGCCAAGTCGATTTCGACGAGTTCAAGGCCATGATGACGAAGTCAAGCTCTTCTGATTCTTAACAAGTGATGATGCATGGGCGTGGAGTAAAACCCTCTTCCATCCTATTTCTTCTTCTTCAGTCGATTTTTTCAGTCATGATTGATTTAGGTTTAGTTGCCAATTTGATATGAACAGCATTAATTTTTTTGACTTTGATTAGGGATTCTAGTTGGGAAGTACAATTTGTTTTTCCTCAATGTTCGTAGTGTAGTGTGAATATCAGACTCTTTATTCTGTAAATTGGCAAATTAAGAAAATAATTACACAAGCATGATTTAGGCAATGGCACATATACAGTTTTTTTTTCCATAATTATACTGTAAAAAAGAAAATAATCTTTTGGGAAAGAGATCTTAGAAGATTTTTCTAATATCTCTCCGTATCTGAACTTTTTATTTCGCTCTTCAAACAGATAAGCCGATCAGGAAAACAGAAGATATCAAGTATCTTTTCAAATCCGAGCTATTATTTCGCTTTTCGGAGAGAATTAATGATAAGAGATATTGTGGAGACTAACTTTTTTTTCTTTTTTTACTCTAAAATACGAACTGATCTGCTCGTGGTACAAGTTATCTCTGAAATTTATGTTCAGTATCGCCAATTATAAAAACAAAAGAGATTGATGTGGATGCCAGTTCTCAATGTTTTACTTTCTGTTCAAGTAAGCATTCATCCAATTCGCTTGAATTTGTTTTCTTGTGATACCTGTTAATCAAGAAGCCTATTTAATTTATCACGCTTCTTTCCCCTTTAGCCTTTCGTTGTGGGTATGGGTCAAATGAGTCTTTGACCCTTACTCTAAGCCATGTTTAATCGGTTCGGTAATACATGTGTTGTTTAAACTAATGAAACATAATTCAAAGGGGAAATAATCTAAAAAGTCCTGACCTATTACATTGATGTTGATTTAATCATAAACCTTTTTACATTGGACGATCAATTTAGTTAATCCGCCAATTTAGGTTGAAAATCGGCCTCCATGGACATCAAGCTGGGTCTACATCGGGAGTTAGCACTGAGGTGTGACATCGAGACCTCAAGCTTGTGATCGAGAGAGAGAGAGAGAGAGAGAGAGAGAGAGAGAGAGAGAGAGGTGATGGCTTGGTGACCTTGTTGGCCTAGATGATGGCTTGACAACAGCTCAGCCACAACATGAAAAACCATGATTTTATTGCTTCAGTCTAATGTAAGATGATAAAATTACGTATAGTCACCAAAGGTTCAAAATTGTCCCACTTTTGATAGAATCAACGGCGGCAAAGCACGGATTCTGTCACTGAAGTTTGACTCAAGGTGACGACAGCTCTGTTTTTGCCGTTCTAGGGTATGATCTAAGGTGATAAATCTATATCACCTAAGAATTTGTGGCCTTTCTTCGATGCTAACATGACCGACATAACAATTAATTGCCTCCTGTTGACACTAAGACGACAAAAATTGTGTTTTGTCACCTATGGATAACTTAAGACGAGGAACATTAGTATTTTTTTAAAGGTGTTTTTCTTGTAGCGTCGTCAAATAGAAAAATATTTGGTAATTTGCATACTCCGAAAAAGAGCTGGTAATTTCGTCAAAGTGTTAATAAGATATCAATAACTAATTGAGAAATCAGGTCATCGCCAATTTTTTTTTACACTAATCAACTATTCCAGAGATCTATCTACAGGAAAAAGATCCGTTTAGGGATTTTTGGGATTATGGTAGGCTTTATTTGTCAACGGAACAGCAGAATTCTCCAGGTTAATTATGATAGGCTTTATTTTTGGGATTTAGGGTTTCTACACCAATTTCTAGCGATTAGATCTGTCTAGACCTCAATACACAACAAGGCTCTGTTTCTCTTCCTTCATTGCATGGAGAGTGAAACAAAGAAGCACAATGTATATTAAATGAAATTTTATCCTTGACTATAGATCTTTCTTTCTGTATTAATATCAGGATAAATGAAAATACTTTTGAATAAATGGGGATGCTTTTTGAAAATAGACCTGCACAGTGCGTGTAATCTCTCGATATTTTATGCCAACCCCAGAACATCCTTCAACCTTATTTCAATAAAATCCTTGCCTACGCATAGCGCAATTGGCTTAAAAAATATGTTTTAAAATGGAGCATGAAACATTTTAACATATATACATCATTTTAACCTATCATAGCCGTGAAAGGTATATAAAAAACTGAATTATCAAACTACAAGGCCACTAATAAGTATGAAAATACAAATTCACTAATATGATACAAAAACGCTATGTAGTTTTACTATATTTGAAATGCATGTAAACAATAGAAACTTTTGTCGACTAACTAATATGGAAAAGAAAACTTGATCTTATGTTATTTTGCTAAAAGAAATTTGTTATATACAAATAAGTTAGAATTAAATAGTAAAATAATGAAGAGACCGGAAAATAATGGTGGGTTTATGCAGCACGCACCAAAATCTTTCTTGCAATGAATAAAAGTCTAATTCTAGCAATATAAAGTCCGGGCACACTCCGAGGCAACACCTAAAAGAAGATTTTGTTATAATACATTCAAATAGATAGAGATGGTAATGCGATATTATTGTATAATAGACCAAACAATCATTTAGGAAAGTCAACATATATGCAAACAGTAACGTGATCCCATAAAATTTTTTTCTAGAATAAATCAAATTACCCTTGAATTTATTCCTTTACTAGAAAAAGAGCATAAGGGTGGCATACGAAGAGAAATGAGGAAAAATTAAATTAGTAAATAATATATGCCGTGTAAAGATTTTGACACATATTTTAAATATAATTTAGAATCATCATCATGGATAAGACGAGTGGTGAATGAAATTCGTGACAATTATTTTAAATTTAGAAGGTAAGAGGTTCATATATTATTAGTCAAGCATATTGGTTATTGTAATTCACGATTTTGTCTATCTATAACGATGTAATGTATGCATGGGTTTGTCATGGGATCTTTAGGTAAATATTTTAGGAAAATCATAAAAAAACTAAATTTATTTCATTTGTATAAATTTAATTCTCAATCTTTTATTTTGGCCAATTTATTCTAAGCCTTTTAACAATTTGCCAATTTAGTTATTCTAGCAAATTTTGATTGTATGTTATTGATGTGAATGCTAGTAATGCTATGTAGGACTATCGGCGTTGACGTTGACAATTTTTAATTTTTTTAGGATTTATTGAATTTTTAATACTTTTTATTTTTTTTATTTTCTTTTCTTTTTCAACGAAGTTTGGTGAGGGTTGTAGGCCGACCCCCTAATCATAGGCAAGGGCTAGCCTCATTGGCCGATGGGTGACAGTCGCAAAGCCCCTGTCGATAGTGGCGAGGGTCATGGCCCTAGCTAAGGCGGCGGTTGGGCAAGGGTTGGTCAAAGACCCTTGCCGGGCTTAGAAGAACAGAAAGGAAAAGAAAGAAAGAAAGAAAGAAAAAAGAAAAAGAAAAAGAGAAGGACAAAAATAAAAACTTATAAAGAATCAGAATATTTTTAACAAAATTTATAAAAGTTGTTCACTTTAGTGTTGGCCATGTAAGATAGTCAATATTTATGTTAGCTATTTTTGATCAAAAAATTGGCCGGAATAATTAAATTGATAAATCATTACAAATTTTATGATTAAATTGGTCAAATTGAAAAGGTTCTGAATTGAATCGATATAAGTATAATAAATTTATGATTTTTTTGATAATGTCCCCTAAATGTTTGAGGTTGAATGGCTATTTGGGTTTGCTTAATTATTTTCTTTGTACGTATAGTAAATGACAGCAAATTATTCTCCCACAGGCACCATCATCGTTTATCGGATCTTTTTTTCCCAACTAATCTGATTTTGTGAAATTACTAAGGTTGATTATTTTGGCGTTAGTTTAAAATGTGTTGAGATATATATATCCATTTTTGCTCCGTTTGACTTGCTAGATTATAGTAGCGTGCTCTAGGCGACACGTTTCTTCTCCATGTTGCCGAGCTCAACACGTTTCTCCATAGGAGGAAGAAACTCTTTTTCTTCTTTGGAGTAATTACGTTAACAATTTCCAGAATTAAAGGATCGATGGTGGGTCATTTTCGTTTTTCCTTTCACAACCACCAGAAGTTACAAAAGGGTTCTATTATTTATTGGGCAAATGAGTATATTCTGTGAATATCCTTTCCAATTAGAACCCACTACGGGAATAGAAATGCTACCCTCACCTTTCGATTTGTGCGGATGTCAGATCTATCAGTCACATGCAAGTTTGCTTATACCCTATTTGATAACCATCCTGTTACTTTATTTTTCTATTCTTTTGTTTCCTTAAAAAAAATGATTAATACCCTAAAAAATCTCAAACTAATACATCTGTAACTAATTTATCCCAAACTATTTTTTTGACCACAAAAAACTACAAACTGGTATACCTTTGACAAATTTACCCAAAATTGGTACACTTGTCACAAATTTACCCTCTGTTAGTTTTCGTTAAATTTTACTGTTAAATTATTAAGTTAAATGACACGTGACAGTTGGTATATTTGGGATTTTATGTGAGGTATTAATCCAATTTAGTGGAGGGTATATTTGTCACAAATTTATCAGTTTTGGGTTTTTTGCGGTTGAATAAATTAGTTTGGGGTAAATTTATATAAATGTACCACTTTAGGATTTTTTATGGTCAGTCAGGGTAAATTTGTCATAGGTGTACCAGTTTGGGGTTTTTCATGGTAAAAAAAATAGTTTATGGTAAATTTGTCACAAGTGTACAAGTTTGGGGTTTTCAGGGTATTAACCCTAAAAGAAAGATTTAGAGATCCGTTTGGTAATATCAACTAATTTTTCTATTCTCCGGAACAAATTAATAGTCAGGGAATACACTTGAAATAGAAATAAAAGGTAAAAAAAAAAAAAAATACTTTTCTTTGTTCTCAACAACAATTTCTAAAATAAGATATTTTTTTTTTCTCCTTTATTCTTCTTTCTTCTCTAGTCGATCACTGACCTCGGCAATGGGTTGGGGGAGCCTCATTGGCCATGGTGAGGGCAACCTCGTGGCCTCACCTAGCCATTGGCAAGACTCAACCTCATGTAGCCATCGTGAGGTTGGCTTTGCCCAGCCTTGGCAAGGCTAACCTTGCCTAGCCACGGTGAGGTTGGGCCTCACCAATCTCTGGCTAGTTGCCAGCCATCTCCAAGCCCTAGCAACCAGCTATAGGAGGAAGAAGAAGGGATGAAAAAGAAGAAGAAAAATTCAAAAAAATTATAAAAATCTTAGAAAATTATTAAAAACTAAAATAATTCTATGTCACTAAAAAAATTTGAGAATTGTACAAAACACATTTATGTTCTTTTTCTATTATCAGAATATAGAAATTTTGTACATTGTCAAACGCATTCTTTTGCACAGAAACTTGTCCACAAAATAGAAATGAAAAAAAATTATTTTTGAACATAAATTATTCCCAGAAATAGAAATATTATCAAATGCACTCTTGGTCCATAAATTTTTCAATCGTATTTCTACCCCACTTTCTAGGATTTAAATAAGCCAGTAAATTTGCAAGTCTCCCGTGAAAGGCCATGTTTACTTCGCAAAAAATGAATGGTTTGAAAAACACTTTCTTACACTTAATCGTTTATATCGTTTAAAATAATTAGTCAATTAAAAATATTTTCATTATCGACAATAATTTAAATTTAAACATCTTTGTGGATGATGGAAATTTTTTTAATCATTCATTTTCTTTAGCAATATAGGCAATCATTTTTTAAGAAAATATTTTTAAAGTCATTCATGTTCCGTGAAAATAAACATACCATTCATATATGCTTTTTACTTAAAAGAGTAATGCAAAGTCAATAAAGAACATTAATGACTAGGTCTCGGGAGATTCATTAAGCATTACAATAGAGTATTATTGCAAATTTTCTATATCTTGACCGGGATCGTGATACTCACAGCCAACGCCTTCAGATCAAAAATTTCTTCCATCAAATATGTTTAACAAATCTCGCCCTGACGGCACTCATTAGCATTGGCAAAAATAATTTTTGCCTTCTGAAAACTCCACTTGTCCCGGGCCATTGAATGAATAAAAGGCACGCATTGATCACAACTAGCTTCCTAATTCAGTATAGTACAATACCGATTCTCGAAATCGATCCATGCCGTTCCAAATTATGAAAAGATTAAGAAAGGATATGATGCTCGAAAGATCATAGATTCACTTGAATGGCAGGAGGGAAAATAAATTCATATAACAAACTTCATGGTTAGTACAAGAAAAACCTACAAGAACTGCCAAGGGCCGGTGGCCACCGTCATGCAAGTACATTGGCATTTGTTACCTAACATAAATCAATCAGTAATCTACAAAGGGCAACTTCTGCCCAGGTGCTCATGAAAGCCACCATTAAGTACAGAAGCCCTGTTTCTATTAGCAATGGCAAAGTCAGAAGCTATTTCCATGTCAAACTTCAATCTTCCAGAAGGTCAGTCCAAGCAACGCTGTCTGGTAAGGAATGTAACCCGCCCTGCGGTGCAGCGAATCTACCGAACCACATTCCTCACAGCTGAACCGACAAACTATGCAAAACAAAGCGACACAAGATGCAGAATCTTGTCCTGGACAGTTTGTCAGGATCATCTGGCCTTCAGTTCCTTGTGCTTCAGCAAGGAGTGATTCACGGTGCATACCCGCTGCTGCAAGAGCTATGCCCTGCCTTTCACGACTAGACAATCTTGATGCAAATGTGAGGTGGCTGTAGCAGCAGAAGATGTGGACACAACTTCTTCGTTCTGATGCAAGTTATATGCTTCAGTATCTATCTCGCGCAAGCCTGCTGCTTCTGAGATTTGAGCCTTCACTTCTCGGAAACTCTCCTCCGATAGGGAAACCTCCGCAAGGAGTCTCCAAGCATAGTCCTCCAACACATTTTCAAAGTCGTCACGTCTCTTCAGCACTATGTGTCCGCCAATCTCCCAGACGGCGGGATTTACTTGAGTTTCCAAAAGTTCTTGGCTCACTTCTCCCCGAGCTTGCTTCTCTGCATAACACTGACCATTGACAGAGAGCTCAATTAGACACGCGATGACTAAAAACTTATGATGAAGATACACAACCTTGTTCTGTGGTGACCACCAGAATTTACTGAGAATTAATAACATTTCCTTTTAGTCAGAATCCTAACTAGCTCCTTAAACACAACTCTTGACTCAAATTTCCTTTCTCGTGTGAGATTTGGTCCATTAGTAGTGTAACTTCATTGGTAAATCGAGAGACCATGGCAAAGAAAGTCGAAATATATAAGAGTCAGTACAGCTTAAATAGAAGAGGAGCATATGAACAGCAAAAACTGCACAAATGCTACATCACACTCAAAGATCTCCATGACGAACCAAGTAGAGTGCATCATAAGATGTGATGTCTTCGAAGATGAGAAATTGGACCTATGAAAAATAAGCCTCGTAAACAAAGATGAGACTCCGTGTGCCATGATTAAATGGCCCATATATGAGCTAAAACTCCTACCACAATGGATCATCTTGAAAGTGCTAGTACCCCTATTAAGTTGCACAGCAAAACGGCTCATGGACATTAAACTGTCAATCTGTCGGGAAAGGAAAAAATGAAAAGTTACCTGTGGAAATAGAAACACTCTTTTGCCGCAATCGGCGATCAGTACATTGAAGGGGATGTTGTTGTGCTGAAGGAGTATGCAGGAATTAGCAACTGCACTGGACAGATCCCACAAAGTATCTCCACCCTCAAACACAAGTGAACGGACTGGGAATTTCAAGAGTTGCGAAACAACTACTCCATTTCTCTGCATGCTCGTGGAAGTCATTACTCTCAGAGTAGGAACCTTTTCGACTGGGAATGGAGAAGCCAAATAATACGCCTGTAATAACAAGAAAAACGAGGTAAGTAGGTAACGCTACTGGGTGGGATAAAAAGGTTAGAATTTCCTTCCGTAGAAAAAGAAAAGTAGCTCAATCAGCTAGTCAATATCATGGATCAAAGTGTGTTCAATTAATGTTACCTGAAAGTGGAGATGGTTAATGGTGGCGAATGCGCCGAGACTGTTGTAACCCACTCTGAAGAAAGGATCTGCTGCTTCTTTGGCCAAAGACAGAGCCAGAAAGAAGCTCATGTGGTCAATCCTCTGAGGCAAGCAGTCGAGAACACGGGGAATAAGGAGAACGTGCCCATACTCAATGGGGCTGACCTGCAGAAGTTTAACTACCTTTTTCATCAGCAGCCAGTGGACATCAATGAAGCCATGCATAACGTTTAGTGTTAAGGAAGCAACGGACTTACGTTGATAGCTACAACATTAGGAGAAGTAGGCTTGAAAATGGCGGGTACACTGGGGAAGAAGTGACTGTAGCAGTCATCACTTTGTTTAAACATAAAAAGCACTTCCTCTTGGCCCACTTTGGTGAAATTAAACTTCTTCTCATCGAAATCCTGGAGAACTTGATCTACTCGGAACTCAGTCAGGCGTTTTTTGAGGTGGCGCCCCTCGTTCAGCTGCACAATGAAGCCATAGTCGCCAGGAATAACCTTTGTCTTGCATGTAGTTACATCGTAGCGAAATAGACCTCGATTCATCCGATTCTCCCACTGTCCAAGTAAGAGATTAAGCAGGAAAGAAGTCTCAGGTGGTTTTTGATAAAAGATGGATTCTTCAGCGCAATCTTCTCCGGCTACCTTGAACGTGTACAGAGGAAGGTCTGACGCTGCAATTAGCAATTAATCAGGTACAAGCCAGTGCCAACATAGAGAAAGTAATGAACCAAACATCCGCATCCTCTCTCTCTCTCTCTCTCTCTCTCTCTCTCTCTCTCACCACATATAATGAATTTTATATAAACACATATATGTCTTCAATTGAATAGACTGCTGCTTTTTGATCCTCCAGGGTATGACAACAGCCTTTATTTTTCTCTAATCTTGGATTCTTGATTTCTATATTGTCCCTTCTCCAGGCAGTGGAGAACGATTGAAGATCAAGAAAAGCTGCTGGCCATTGCTATAAAAAATTTGCATCCCTCCAATTAAATGAGGGTCAGAAAACCCCCAGAGAACTTGAAGCTCAATCAAGAGTTCACCTTCCAGCATATAATGTGCTAAAAAAAGAAGACGGTCCACCTCATTTTATTCCAATTTCACAATTAGCTTTATACACCAGCAATCAAAAGTTTGAAACTTCATGGTCATAACTTAGGCGCGAAACAAAGAAAGCCAAATAGAATGCGTAATTTCCGGTAAATAGTCTCCAAAGCCCAAGAACTTAACGGAAAATCTTTTCCGGCAAGAAAACTACACTTGCCTTAGAATAATCAGAACATCAAAGAGATAGGGACAAAACATGTAACTAATTAAAATAAGATGAATTTATCAAAGCTAATGTACCCAATCGTCTCTATGTAAGACTCTTTGTGGCATAAAAGAAACATTCAAATCGAACCATCTTCTAATATGCACACAAAGTGATAAACGTTTGATATCTGCAGATCATGAGAAAGGTAAACCATCCAAACCCAACAAAAACAATCTATTCATCTTCAAATATATGACTAAACCGCAAACAATCAGCGAGAATGTTCTAATTTTCATAGACCAAAAGGAAAAGGAAAGGAAGAGTGTGATCATAGGGGACTTACCAGGCAAACAGCACTTTCCGAGGCAATTACGACCACATCCCTTGGCTTCCCCTTCAACAGCAACGGCAGCATTATCCTTCTCGCCACCCTCCTCCTGGTAATTCGACACCACCGTGGCGACCCTCTTGATCGTCAACATCCTTTTGTCGTTCTAACCAAGGCCCTATCAATACACCGCAACGCACGTGTTGCAGCACAACAGCTACCCGCGAAAACAAAAGGGTGTCCCCCGGGATCCGCCGCCGGCTCAGAAGATGCGACCCCCGGAAGAAGATAGCGCAGTTGGCTTCGCTCTGGTTTCTTGTGTCTGTCCCGGTGAAATTCGGAGGAGTTCCTGTCGGAGCTTTCTTCCGTCGTGGAAACGCCGCTTCTTGCCAACCGAGAGACCCGGATTCCTCTGGATTCCTTCAGGTGATTCTCTCTCTCTCTCTCTCTCTCTCTCTCTTTCTTTTTTTTTGTCGGTCATCTCTCTCTCTTTCTTGAGGCGGCGAAATAGGGAGGAGGGAGTCTGTATTTATAGGTTGGCGGAGCGAGATCCTTTTCCGAACTGAAGGTCCGGAACGAGACGTTGATTACTGAAAGTCAAAGAGGGACGTGACCCCTCCGATCCATTCGTATCCACCGGCTGCGAAGTGCTTTGACTTTTCTATAGAAGATCGCGCCGCTACCATTCCGTGTAACGCGGTAGAGGTGCTGCATCGCAGCACGTAAAGGGCGGTGAATGTGATCCTTCGGATCTCGACAGATCCGCATGATCCAATTGCTGACATGCATTAGGCTCATCACACGGATTCACCGAATAACTTATTCGAACTCATTTCGACCCGTCAATTTTGGCCTATTCCCGTCTTATTTCGAACATTAGAAGCGATAACAAAATTCGAAAAAGAAGAATTGCATGGAAAATACTATAAGAAGTCATTTGGGAGCATCATTACTCAAATGCTACCGCAGATTCATACGAAGAAATTATCAAAAGGGTTGTATTTACTAGACAATGGGGAGTTATCATATTCGCTACAAATACTAGCGGGACAATTTAATGACATGATAACGGATCTAAATGACCATGATATGAAGTCAACGGGTCTTAATTGGGGCTAATTGTCTACTAGTCGACTTTGTGTGTCAATTGCCATGTAATCGTGTTGTGTTAATGTTGTACAATTTGTTACGTGTCAGCTGTTAATTTTCAAATCATGCTCGTGCTTAGGTAGACACGCGTGCGAGTTGACCTTTAGTAATATAGTCTTATGTTGGGAAAATTACAAAAAAAGTTTTAAAATTATTGCAATCATACAATGGCAAGGTCCCTTACCAGCCTTCGGCTAGCCTTGTTAGTGGCTAGATGAGGCTCGATCCTCACTAGCCCAACAAACAACTTGGGTGAGGCCACCCTCGCATCCTCTAGCAAGGGTAGAGCCTCACCAAAAGTGGGCGAGTCTCACCTGAGGGTGGCGAGGTCAACCTCATCAATGCTTGCCTTTGGTTGGTTGCTGGACCAGTGATCGGCTAGAGGAAGAAGGAAGAGCAAGAAAAAAAATGAACGAGAAAAAAAAAAGGAAAAAAAGAATACCAAAAAAAGAAAAAAAATAAGTAAAAAATTCAAAAAATATTAAAATATTATTAAAAATTATCCATGTCAACGTCGGTGATGTCATATAAGACGGCTGGCATTCATGTCAACGTTGGTCAGTTAAAATTGGGTAGATAAATTGAATTGACATAGATATAAAAACTTTAGAACTTATTTTGAAAGAAAAAATATTTATGACTAAATTAACACAATTGTAATAGATTTATGATTATTTTTTGGTAATTTTCTAGCCTTTTGTCAACTGGACACCAACACAACTTACGAACATGAATTGTTGGTTACTAACACAAGCTTGACTCATTACCCACCGAGATTATAGAACCACTTTGAGATTGCCCATCAAATGAAGCATGGAAAGAAACTACTACGAAAAGTTTCAGGAGTTTCGAAAGGAAACTCAAAGCTTGTTCTATTGGTAATGAATTGAGAATTAAAATTGGAATAATTTTTTTTTTTCTTTTTCCAATTCTTGTAGGGGCATTTTGATCTTTTCTCAAGATTAAAGTGTTGTTTGTTTTGTAAAAAATGAATAATTTGAAAAATATATTTTGAAGATGATTGTTTATATCGTTTTTAACAATGAAAATTTAAAAATATATTTTCATTGTTCATGAAAATATTTAGACATAAATCATTATCGACAATGATGATATTTTCTATTGATTAATCATTTCAACCGAGACAAGTGATTATTTTTAGGAAAATATTTTTCAAATTACTATTTTTTGCGAAACAAATCAACATGGACATGTAAATTTGAATGTAATTCTTGGTAATTTTTTGAAAAAATTGATTTTTTGCGTGTTCTTTTTCTTTTTATGAAGATTTAACATTTATCGTCAAATAAATAAATTTTGCGGACCTACTCGCCTATTGTCAGGTTTCTTAAGTGGAGATAACTACAAGATCTTATTTTGTGTTTTCATCGTTTACATTCACTTTTCAATTATCCATAATGAGTCATCCATTAGAACCTTTAAGTTAAAGATCTTATTTTGAGCTCTGCAAAGTGCAAAGGGAGTTTTCCATAGTAACAAATCTCACATTTATCTAAGAAGCAGTTGCGTATGTATGTCATTGAAGAAAATTAAGTAGCGTTGGCAAATGCTTAATTAAGGTACTTTATAATTGTGAGAAAATAGTTTTCCTTGTTGGACGATGACATTATTGGATTATAATTGTTTAAGTATCGCTTGTCTACGGCATTTATATTATATATATATGATCTTCCCATACCTATTAATTTAACCTTTTAGGTTAGGCATTCTAATATGGTATGAGAGTCATGGGTTTTTGTTTTTTTTTTTTTTTATATATACATGATCTCTCTCTCATCTTAATTTTCGAATTTCCAAGTCAGAATACACCCACCTAGTATGATATTAATCACTTTGTCGTTGAGATGGACTCACGGTCTCTAAAAGTTGATAGCCATCCTAATTCACTTAATCTTCATGCAAGTAACAACTGAAGATGTTAGGAAGCAATGACCTTCCACGGCGAAGTGAGATGGGAAATCTACCTACCAAAGCAATCAACCTCGACCACGCTATAAGCGTTACGGTAATAAGAGAGAATTTATTTGAGAACATTTTCTACGTAGAAAAACCACAGTACGACGAATCTAGTAATCCACTTCAATCAAGAATTACAAGAGGTTCAACCATATCGAGAACATACAAAAACACGAGCTCTCCCTTCTACAAGCTAAAACGCCACCAATTCCAAACCAATCTCTCTAAGAGCAAACCCAGCTAGGAAGCTTGGGACAATCTTGAAGAAGAACTGCTAATGTAGACACCTTACTTTTTACTAAGGGTGGGACCAAAGATGACCGAGAATGTTGCTTCCTTAAAAGTTTGATTTTTGGTACAATTGAGTTGTGCTCATAAAGAGTTTTGCCCAAAAAAAAAAAAAGAAGTAAAGAAAATAAAAGAAAAAAAATCCAATTTCCCCAAATTAGATTGTTGGAATATATGATATGATCATATCGATAAATTCCACCTTAAAAATCAAGTCATAAACTTTCCAACGCCACAAGAATCATGATGATTACACTTTTTGATGAAGATAATATCATAACTTTTTATCACGGTTATCCGTTCCAATTAATTCTCAAGAATATGAATTCTCAACATTTTTCGGCGAGCAAGTTGCGTTTTTAAAAAATTTTGGTTCACAAGC
Source organism: Eucalyptus marginata (assembly GCA_014182565.1). Taxonomy (NCBI): domain Eukaryota; kingdom Viridiplantae; phylum Streptophyta; class Magnoliopsida; order Myrtales; family Myrtaceae; genus Eucalyptus; species Eucalyptus marginata. The sequence goes on from CM024594.1 coordinate 20,035,376, forward strand.
TCTCCATGGGGCGCGAAAACCGAGTCAAAAGTTATGTTCAATCAAATTTTTGTTAACATTTTGAAAAAAAAAAAAAGAAACAAAGGAAAAAAGGAAGAAATGGTCAATATTAAATTTTTAAAAAGAGAGAAAAAGGATCCGGTGCTATGCAGCAGTGGGCCCGCGCTGGACAACGGGTGGGCTTGTGCGATGCATCGAAGGCCCGGCCCAGTGCCCCTTCTTCCTTGCCTGGGGGCCCCTCTTGCTTGGCCCAGGGCCGTTGGGCAGTTGAACAGGCTTTTTTGGCCAGTGTGCAACTTAAGTTCTCTAATTCTAGTTGCTACCTCTTTCGATCTTTTCTTGGGGAGAGAAAATTCTGGAGAAATACAAGGCGAAATTCCGGCCTATCCCAGACGTGTAGATATTTGAGAAAAATGGGACAAACATCACGTGAGGATTTTCTGAATTTCCACAGTGCTAAAATTAGTCTTCGAAAAGTATAATTTTTTTTTTTAAATTACCATTGTTCTGCTGAAAAAAAATCTGCAAAATTTAATATATATATTTTTTCTAGATCATTGTCGTGCTTGTTTAAGTAGGGCACTAGATAGCAACCATTGCATGTGACCAACCCAATAGGTTACAATGCTGGACCATTGTCTAGGTGGGCCTAAAGCTGGAGTGCCGAGGGGCCCATGATAATGAACCGAGGTCCCGCACGTAATAAATTTCCCAAAATAAATTATTTCTAAAATATTTTCTTATTTTCTCTAATAATATTTTCAACAAACAAAGATAATTATGTCTAAGTTGGCCAAACATTAAGCGTGTATAACCAAATAGAATGCTGTTTAGTCAATTGTATTTTGCATACACATCACAACGAATACTAATAATACACTTACAAATCATTTGAATCTTTTTAAAACACAAAGCATCCACGATACATGGAGTCATAAACATGTCTTCAGAAAAAAATAATAATAAAGGCATTACATTCAATATATTAGGAAATAACTTTGACGGTTGCATTTAAAGATATAATTGAAAAATGTGGGGATTGTGGGGGACGCTAATCCCTCTCCAGATCTATGTTTCTCTAGTTATATTCCTAGGCAAGAATAAGATTTGCCAGGATTAGTGAATCAATTAAGACTTCGTGTCTTTTGGACTAATATAAATGAAGTTTCCCTTTGTGTCCTACTTTTTCGGTAATTAAACGGGCTTAAAGCCAATCAAAGCTACACATCTAAACTCATCCATGGAGTTAGAGCACTAATTCGGTCACCTAAGATCAAAGGAAGAAAATCATGAGGACATGCTCTGATATTATAATTTGATATGCTTCTAAAAGAGAAATACCCAAATTAGAGGAAAGTTTTTCTTTCCTCACCCTAAGTAATGCCCTGTTTTTTTAAGTCCCAAAGTTCAGACGTAGTAGTTTAAGGATGTATTAAGGTCCAAAAATAAAATAAAATGATGATTTGAGACGATTCTAGAAGAGAAATTTCTAGCCAGTCCACACATGCATTAGCTTCCTTGTATGGACGACGGATAATGACTTCCCCACACAGATGAACCCTCTTGAAGATATGCACAAGCAAATTCTCTTGAATTTCTCAACTTGCTGCTACCATCAAAGATTTTGAGAAATTACAGACTGCAAATCAACTTCTAAAATCAACTAGTTCACACCAGGGGAGTGCATTAGCTCAAGAGCTAGATAGACTACCCATAGTTCAGTTGGAATGAATTTCGATAACCGATTGAGCAAGCAAGACCACCTACTCTCCTTGTGTTTTATCTAATGAAGCGAATCATCACCCAGCAGGTTTTCTGTTTCTTGCTAAAATTTGGATAAATAGTTAGCTTAGCAGTGTTGCGGATGCGTGTGTGAATTAATTTGCTACATAGTACATATTTGACTTCTCACATTATGAATTGCATTAGCCTTTTTGTATTGGATTACTCGTCAATATTTGTCTTGTCTCTAAGCTGTAATCCGTGAAGTTAACATGTTTTTCGTGGCTAGAGTCATATCCAATCCAATGAAATCATCATTCGAAGGATTAGAGAACCTACAGTTTTCAAAATGCAACAGCAATTGGGATCACTGAGCTACTAGACAGGCTTTTACTCCCAAATCCATAATGAATGGACTTAAGTTATAATTGGGGTAATGATTACACGTACCGGTTTTAGACATTATGCGAATCACATGTTCAATTAGTAGGAAGCAACCTTTTGACAGGAGCTTCTAGTGGTAATCCGGTAATCCAGCGCCCAGCCTGGATGCATTATTTATTTTAATATACTAGTGCCCACACGCCTTATTTTCCCAATTGGAGAGATTTTTTTTTTCTCTCTTGAAAATACTCTCGAATTTTACGTTCTAAAATTCAAACAAAACATTTTTACAATAATTCATAACTACTTGGAGCTGTCAAATAAGACAAGCCGCAGACGATGATAAACAACAGACCGTTCGCTTTCCTTCTCACGACTATCGAATCGTTTAAGGAATCATAACGTAGGCGGGCTTCAATTTGCTGAATCCTGTGGGAAGCTTAGAAAAGAAGTGGCAAGACCTAGGGTTTGCTCAGAACAAGGACAGAATGGTAATTTTACTCGGAGAGGCTGTCTCCTCACCTACAGGCATGTCAGACGTTGCAATCTCTTTCATTATTGTAGTGCTTTTCTTATATTTGGGAAAAGGACAAACCGTGCTTTCCCCACATCTGGGACACGCAGACTATTGTTTTTGACGAAAATAAGCTAACGGTCCAATGACGTCTCGCAATCAACCCCAGGACCAGCCCAACCTTTTTGAAGATTTGAAAATATCTGTGGGTGAGCAAATTTAATGATCAATTTGTTGCTTTTGCAATTTTACTGCGTACCACATCATATGAACTTAATGATCAATTTGTTGCTTTCGCAATTTTATTGCATACTATATCATATGAAGTTGAAGAAACTTCCTAATTTTTTGACACGTTGATAAGGTTGTATAACCTTCAGATATCATGGATGAACTGAGGAGTTATGGTGCAAATCAAATATTTATTAAAGTGATATTGCCCCTATTAGATAATATTCCATGCACATCTCTATTTATTTTTGTTGAGAATATAACTTGAGTTTGAGCTCCTGAAAGAAGCTCAATCCAAGTAGGTTTTCTATCATATATATATATATAATATTCCACGCACATCTCCCATTGATCTGTTCTTTCCCCCCTCCGGCCCCTTTAAATCCTACATTACCATAGAACCGATTCATCGGAACGACAAACTCAACTAAGAGCAAAGCGGATCATCTTATTTTTTTCTTAAGCTATGAAATTAGTTCAACGAGCTTATTTTGTTTGTTTGTTTGCATGTTAAGTATTGGCCTGCAGATCATTTATATCCTCGAGCACCATCCTGAAAATTCAAAACCAGATTATTTACTAACATTTTCTCTTCTGTCACGGTAGGATTCTGATCGCCATAATTCTTCTTCTTTGTTCGGCCAACTTTCACGTCATGTTTCTTGAGAAATTGTGTCCTTCACTGCCATTCGAGACAGACCAGAAACCTTTGATGCAGATGAAGGGTTTTAACTATTGAAAAAGGTTCTACTTAGGGTACGGCGGAACATCAACCGAGTATTTCCTCGAACGTTAAAAATCACAATTGATATTCTGAAAATCTTGTCTTGTGTGCATGTGGTTGTTTTATTCGAAACGTATCCAAATATATAGCAGATCTCGGAAAGATTCATAGTCACCGTTGATGTTCTAGAGTCATTATTCTCCCTTTTACGCAGTCATATGGACCACAAGCATACGAAGGGATCACGCGCAGAAAAGCAGTACACACACCACTTGGTTCTCCCATGTCCGTATTCATACAAACCCCATCATATGAGGGCAACAGTGCATAAATAATATCCAAGGGCCCGGCAAGATCCTATCACACCGGTCAGTCCCAGATGCTTTCTGCATCGAAGGAGAGTCCGCTCCAACAATCCAACCATGCCTCCGTCGTCTCCGAACGCAGCTCAAAGTCATCATCGATCCAGGGGCTTCTGTTTGGAGGCACGTCGTGGGTGCGCGGCTCTCGGGACTCGTTCAGCTCCCTATAGGCTTCGACCCCAAAGGAAGAGAAGTTCTTGGAGATGGTCCGAGGGCGAGGCCTCATGACTTCAACTTTTACCAAATCTTGGGGTTTCTCGTTCTCCGGCTTCCCTTGGGAAGTCATCGATTTCCGTAGATGGGTGTTCCAATAGTTCTTCACGTCATTCGCAGTTCGACCCGGGAGTCTACCAGCAATTAGGGACCACCTGCATCAATAATTTCGACTAAACGAAATGTCAAATTATGAGGAAAGATATCGAAAATAATTTTACACGGTGCTCACTTGAGTGTCATAACTTTTTTTTTTTTATCACAAAATTACCGTAATTTCTCAAAAACGTTTATTTGAGTATTGAAACTTTCGACTGATCATTTTTGTTTCCATAAGTGTTCGATCTTGACAAAATAAGGGTTTCCATCGTGGGAATGGCCAATTGATGTCGACAGTCAAGGAATGTGAATTTTCATAAGCTCTCTGCAATCTGTGAATTGTTATAAATGAGTTGCGAACAATTAGTTTCTTTCTCTTCTAATATATTTGAAGTATGCACCATTAACACCTTTATGTTAAATTCTATAAATTTCCGTCTATTCACCTATTATTACTTTTAAATGTGGAAAAATGGCCCTTCGGAGCCATAACTAGTCAATAAGTTGGTGCGTGATTTTAATCCATATCAAATGCAACTATGCTAGTGAAGTTGATAAAATGACTAAGATTTAGGGTCTGTTGGGTAAACTAAAAATTTTAAGTGCCGAATTTTAAGTGTTAATAATCTTTAATAATGCAAATGGAATTAATATTTGCTTGATGATAATTAAAAATTGACAGCTGAATATCATTAAGCTCTTACCAACATAGAAAAAAAAGAGGACTGTTGTTAGGTTAAATCAGTATATTTAGCAAGATTCTGATATTCATAAATTGATTTTCTATTGATTGAATTTAAGTAATCACGTACTGAGCATGCGGCCCATTATGCTTTGCCTCCCTATCCAAAGATATAGTAATTTTAATTGCTAGATGATAGTTTAATTCCTGCTCTCTCGTTCTTTTTTTTGGCCCAAAGAATGAAATGCATGTTTGTGATCGAATTCAGGCTTCTGTTGTTCAGTCTACCTTTCTTTGGACTACATAGACAGAATCGACGTCAGACGAATAATCTCTCTGAGTTTCTTATACCTGTAACCATGATCGGGAGTGACTAGATGTAAGAACAATACATGAACAACCATGCAGTTAGTAAGCAATCCCTCCCGAAGTCGACGATGGCTAATGAGAACCATTACTGGTACTCAGTTAATGTTGTCCGAAGAAATAGGTAGGGGAGCTAGAGAGAGACTCTATCTTCACATGTGAGCAAGTGTCGAAGAATGTGCAATATGCACTAGGGGTCACGGTCATGTATATCGCTGGAAATGAAAACTCGGGCTAGTGATTTTATATTACATACTCATCATTGAACGTCATAAAATACCTCTAGATTGCACGAAGATATAGAACAAAAAAAACACGAAGACTTACTCCAAATTCTAGATTTTTGACTTCACTTGCAACCTACCCTTGCATATCCTAAAATCTAGAACCAGACCGATTCCCACTGATTGGGTTCTTAGGTTCCTAGTTATACCATATAGTCATGATCACCCCTAATATATACTAAACAGTATCTAGACGGTTGGATTTGAAGGGTCGCGTTTCACTGGTAAGATCAATAACCGAACGACATGAGCTGTAGTCGGCAACTTTCGCCTCTCATGCGTGTGGCCCATATCTACAGAAGGTTATTCATTGAACATTTCCGAAATACTGACTCTTGTATGGACTTTATCGGGGTTGTACGAGCCAGTACTATCAAGCTGTTGTCATCGGAGACAAGTTGCACTCCAAATGGCTATGCCTATGCACGAGTAACGTTGTCCAAACATATGCCAAAGTTGGACACTTGTCCCTTTCCAAGAAGGGTGGTCGTACAAAAAATCAAAGGGAAAATTACTAAAAAGTTATTAAATTTATTGCACCGATACTAATTCAATTCTAAATCTTCCAATTGGGCCAATTTAATTTTAGACCTTCAATTTTCCCAATTTTACCTTAAAACTTTTGATGAATTGCTAAACATTTTGATGATTTATCAGTTTAGCCCAATCGGCTAAATTTACTCGAAAATCATTGACGTGACAGTCTAGTTAGTGTTGATTGTCCTATGTGATACAGCTGGTATTGATGTAGAATAACTTTTTATTTTTCTTGAATTGTTTATTACTTTCTTCTTTTCTTTTTTCCTTATCCAAGGTTGGCGAGGGCTAACAACCATTGCCTAATCTGGGCGAGGGCATTGCGGCCATCAGCGATCATAAGCAAAGGCTGCAATGCCCTCGCCCAAATCAAGGTGAGGGCCATGACCCTCGCCCATTGGCCAGCAATGGAGTCACAGCCCTCGCTTGGATTGGGGTGAGGGTCGATGCCCTCACTTGTGGCCGACAAGGTTACTTAGGGCATGGGCGAGGGCCATGATGCCTTGTCTCAACTAGGTGAGGGTCGCCAAACAAGGATCAGTTGGTCACTGACCCAGTGTTAGGAAAATAAAGAAAAGAAGAAAAAATAATAAAATATTTTAAAAAAATTATCCATATTAGTATCTGCCGTGTCATGTAAAACAGTCGGTGTTGACTAGATTGCCACATCAACGATTTTCAACCAAAATTTGTTGCAATGACTAAATTGACAAATCATCGAAAGTTTTATATTTAAATTGACAAAATTACAAGATTTAGAATTGATTTGACAACACGTCAAAGGTTTAGTACTAAATTGGCCAAATTAAAAGGTTCAAGACTAAATTGGCACAAGTATAATAGGTTTAAGATTTTTTTTTTTAAATTTTCCTAAAATAACCTAATCCTTGACACAGTTTATACATGCGGTCGTCATTTGTTTCGATCAATGCAACCCTTAATCAATTTTTGGAGGAGGAAGAGGGAGAGGCTGCTGTGAATAACACGGGTAGGCTCTACACCATATGAGTAACTCTATTAAAACAGACAAATGTACTTCACATGTGACCTTTTCTTAGCATGTACTCGCCTGTTCCCAAGAAGTTTGTGAAGCCTGATGATCATATCGACCTCATCATCTTGGAATTTCCCTCTCTTAATGTTGGGCTTCAGATAGTTCAACCACCTCAATCTGCAGCTCTTCCTGCACCTATTCAAATCTACAAGCTCAAGAAATACAAACATGATTTTAGCGATCTCTCTCTCTCTCTCTCTCTCTCTGCGCGCATGTATATACATAGTATAGAGATGCTCTTAGTGCAAATCAATCCGTTGACATGAGTAAAATATCAATACACGTACCCTTTTTGTCTAATTTTAAAAAATCGATGAAATATCACTGGAAAGCACGAGAGGTTTCACTTAAAGAAGTCAAATCTACTCCGACTTGATATCACTATCTCAAAATTAATGAAAGACACATCCACCCATTTTAATGAAAGAAAAACTTTTCACTCAAGTAAAAGTATGTCAACGATAACACAAATATTTGAAAAAAATAAAATATGATGACAAGAGATGATTTGACACGCAAATCCAAGTGGATTATACAGATGGGGATGCAACAAGAAAACAATGACCCTCATCACTATACAAATTTACGCGCGCAAGTATATGCAAATAAAAAACAAGAATAACCTTCACATACAATGATACAATACCTGCTCTCTGAGGAACTCGATGCCACTCTCCTTCTCCGTACCTCTGGACACAGCTCCTCAAGAGAACATCTTCCTCTTCCGTCCACGAACCTTTCCTCAATCCGAACGACGATCCTTTCTGCATCTCTCTTCCCTCTCTCTCTCTCTCTCTCTCTCTCTCTCTCTCTCTCTCTGAGGCTTTTCGTGAACAGTTTGCAGATTACGATTTTAAGCACACTCGAAGTCCAACGTTGTCATCGGTGCTTTTAGGAGCCACGTGCCCCTTCATTTTCCACAAAAAACGCAGGTCTACATCGGTTGTCAAATACCGCGGAAGATTGCAATTCCTCTAATCGTCAATTATTGCTATACGCAACAGTACAAATGGATCTCCAACGTTCGATATGTTACTTTCCGCGTGGTTGCGACCTTTCAGTCTGCAGGGTCGAATCTTGGAATGAGGATCTTTTCATAGAGCTAGAAAACACAAAGGGGACTTCGAACGATTTAGAAAAATCATATTTCTTTTGCAATGAAAGAAAGATAGCGAGTACGGTACCTACTGGTCCAGCATCCGGGCATTGTCGCGGACCACCATTTGTACGAATTGTTTCGTAACTTCCATTCTTTTAACTAACATTCTTATTAACCAACACTAAATATCAAGATTCGCTGTTTTGCATATATATAAAATGGGTAAAATATGCATGAGACTGAGTTGCGTATTACGCTCACACACGACTTGCTTTGATGTCACTTTGGCAAACCTCTTTTGCTTCTATATGAGGGCTATTGCTTTTGGCCAAAGTGTCTTATTAGTGTCCTTCCTCTTGTAAAAGCATCTTGCACAATAAGGTGGTCTTTTATGCCTAGTGGTAGGGGTGAGTGGTTCTTGGTTCCTTACAGGTTCTGCTTGGAACCTGAAACCTACCCTCGGGTACATGTTCCTTATTTTGTGGAACTGGAACCCACTGTCGGAATCGAACCCCAACCTACCTGTCACGCGAGGTTAGGGTCGGTTGCCGGGTTCCAACAAGTTCTTTTTTATTTTGTTTCATTTTTAGTTTAAAAAAAACGAAAATGAACGCAACAATAATAAACAACCTTATACCTCTTAATCCTTGCTCTTTTTTTGAGCTTATCCTTCAAATCAAATGATGTTCACCTTTATTAGCGAGAAAAGAAGGCTTTACGAGATAATATGAACTGAACCACCTTATTCATGTCAATTGAACAAGCGAGCTACTCAGCTTCATTCTATCCTAAGTGAGATGGCATGAAAACCTACCTTACAAACCTCTTCCACTGATTGTGATACATATGAAAGCCAACAACATCACCAAATAATAGATACTACAACTCATCACCGAACGGCCACGTCAATTGATTTGAGTTATGCTGTAGAAAAACTTTTAGCTTTTATGATTGATTTCATCGTAAGACCCCAAGTTTGCTCATTATCTATGACATCCCGAATTTATGATTCTGTTTTCAATTGAATGAGTCGGGCTTTTCATCGGCGTGCATAAAGTTCTACTCTATGAGCTGATCACTCACAAGATAACTAGTCATCGGGTGAAGCCGTTAAGGGATTTTAATGCAACAAACTTGAAAATTCGATCGGGAATCAACTACTCGACCGTGCTAATTTGCAAGGGTCATTACACTGACATCGTCAAAATCGATCGAGACCGAAGATAGGTCGATTTGAGAGGTATGTGATTAGTGTGTGGGTGATCCTACTTGATTGCAAAATTTCTATTGAACGACACTTTGGATCGATTTTTCTATCATTTTTACGTATCCCGTGTCGGTATTTGAAACCTCGATATTTTTATGACAACCGAGAGTCGCTAATGTGTTGAAGATGCACAATGTGACTTGAAAATGATTGACCACGGGTCAATTGTACTAAAAATTCCTAAAAGCTACCCGGTAGGATAGGTCATGCTAAAATTGCGCTCGGTTGAAATTAACCGCAAATTTAAACCCGATTTCAGAAATTGAAAGTTCTGTCATGTCATGATTTATTTTAGGAACGTCAACACATCCTTCGAAAATTTTTCTGCAAACCCGAGATTTCGGCGAAAAATCAAAGTAAGGTTATTTTGGACTGGAAAATTTGAGGGACCGTTTTTAGTAGCATTTTTGGCCGTTAAGTTGGTTCAATTGATGAGGCAAAATCATAAGATGGTTGAGGGCACATTGGTTGAATTTATGGGGACCGAATTGAGCCCAATTGGTGAGAAATTGAATTGGATTTGGAGGGAATTGTCCAAATTCGTAGGTCCTTGGGTGTGCAACATTTGGGGCGACAACTAAGGTTTGTTGGGGAAGTTTTCTGAGGGAAAAGAGGCTGAGGATAGGGCTGAAGTGGTGAAGGCCTTTGCAATGAGCATTTGGAGATCTTTTGGTGGACTTTAAGGCACTTTGGGCCCCTCCAACCTTCAACAGCCTTCTTCTTCCTTCAGCAGCCACTTTATCCATTGTTGAGTGTGCTTTGAAGCTTGAGAGAACCAGAGAAACTGAAAACAACCTCCCCCTTCATCGTCGATCGCCCCTGTCGCCGTCCAACGCCGTCGTACACCCGTTGCGCCGCTCACGAGCCCGCACGATCGTCCCCCGCTTCCGCACGTCCTACTTGTCATCTCAATGCCATAGAGCCTCTGTCCAACCCTTCAAAGCGTCGCTGTCACCGTCTAGGCTACCGAAACCGCCACCGTCGCTCGCCTAGCCCCGCTGCAGCGTCCTTGTCCCTCCTTGCTGCTTTTAGCTGCTCGAGTCACCTCTTGGCCCAAGAAGCAAAGGCCGAACCTCAGCTATGGGCTGAGGTCTTGTGGCTCGTTTTTAGGCCCGTCCAGACCTCACTTGGTGTCATTGCAGGCTTGTTTATCGCTTGCCTTTGCGTCGCCATTGCCGTGGACTCATCGGCCCGCTAAACCAGTGCGTTTACTTGCTAAACTTTGCTAGGGAGTTAATGATGTTTAGTGGATAATTAGTTTAAGCTAATTAGGGATTAAGTGGTTTGTTGGTATGAATTAGCAATTTAATTATTCGATTATGCATGTTAGGTGGTTAGAATAGAATAATTAAAGGGCTAAAGAGGTCGTGGTATTTATCTAGATAGGTTCGGAAATTTTCTAGGTCCATTTAGGTGGTTAGATTAGCATTTTCGGCCTAAGTTGGTATTTATGGTATTTAATTTGAATTATTGAATTATTTTTGGTATTATTTAATTATTTAATATTTTTTGGAAATTATATCGAGATAACCGGTGACCGGAATTTCGTGCGATTGTAGTGGTATGTTTAGTTTATGCAATTGAGTGTTAATTTGTGCAAATTGAGTGGTGATTGGAATTTTGGTTATTTATTCCAAAATTGTGAAATTTCAGTATTTAATTAGAAAATCCCGGGTGTTAGGTTTTAACACCAAAAATGGTTTTAAAGACTATATCAAATAGTGTGATTTTAAAAAGGAAGGGTATCAATTTTTCTGGTTCAAATTGACCGTGTATCCACACATGATTTTTTTACCGTGTATTTTTAATATGAAGAAAATAGGCTAGGTTTACTATTTTAATCGAGGCATTTGAGTGCAATGCATGGTGTCCTTGGCCGAGATTGAATGATTGTGTGTTGGTTAAGAGAACCCATCTTAGAAATGAGTCAGGTGGATGTGCCCCTATATGGGATGCCCTATCAATGGATGCCGGTCGCAGTAGAGGCTGGACCGATGCTTCTTAGTGGAATGCCGTCGACGTAGTGATGTTGCCATGCTCAGTGGGGTGAGGCGATGCCTGGTTATGCTAGAAGACAACCGAACGTCGAGTAGGCCATGCCTGTGTGTGGCTGTGATTAAAAATTGGAATGCATGTTGGGTGATATTGACGCACCTGATTATGAGACAAAATTGTGTGACATGGTATGTGACGTGTCATAACGATTTGGCCTTATAATCGGGACCCTTGTGCTTATTGAAATGAAAGTGGTGGCGTTCCAATTGTTTGAGTTTGATTACTGCATATGGTTGTGTATTTGAACTATGCTGACGTGCAAGGTGGATCTAAGATGAGGTAAGTCTCTGTGGTTGTGTGATTGTATGACTAGGTGTATTTTCTTCCTAATCAGGGTTTAGGGGGTGGACTTGCTGAGATGTTGTCTCACCTCGTCGTGGGCTCAATTCTTTTTAGGTTCTTAGATGGTAGTTCCTCCGGAACGTTTTGGTCAGTTGTGGGCTATTACTGAGCAGGGTATAGACGTCTCCGTCTCTGGTAGTCATTGGGTCTACGAGTTGATCATGACCACCGTCTGGGTCGACGAGGGCCTCCTTGAGAGGGTACCACATCGATTCAGGGCGTGGTTCTCCCATGGACTCAATGGATACCGAGTGGGTCCACTCCAGGGTTTTGAGATCCCAGCTGTGGTGGTAGACGCCGCTTTTGGCAAGGGCGCAGCTGACCCTCCTAATGGTGCTATGGTGGACCCGGCACCCCCGGAGCCTGTGGAGTCCAAAGGGTCGGTGAATGTATCCTACTAGGGGGTTGTAGGACAGTTTCCTTTTGAGGGTTGAGCTTTTTGGTTGTAGATCTTTGTTTATAAACTAGTTGGTTGTTTATAAAGGCATGTTTTGGTTGTGAATTTGTTATCCTACTTTTCTATCCCATGCTATTTGCTGTCAAGGGTTCTTTTTATTCGCTTTCGCATGTGCAATAAAATGAATGGGTCGGCGACGCGTCGTGAGATGTCGCAAATTTTTCTACTACCAAGGGATGTGCGTGTGCTCGAGGATCTAGGGTGTGACATCCCCGCCCGGAGTGATATTAGAGCTAGTCGGTAGTTGGAGTGATAAGGTGCGATGAGTCATGGGATAGTTAGTAGGAATGACCTTTATTTTATGTTGATGCATGTCGTGATAGTTTGTTTGGTAGCTTGTTTGGTGTGATCGCTCGGCTTCTAATTTTGTGTTGAATTGGAAAACAGGTTTCTGTAAATAACTTGCCTAATGAGTGATCAGAAGCAGATGACTCCTAGGAAGAGGGCCATGGGACCAGTAACTCGGGGTAGGACGCCGACAAGGGTCGGTATCCGAGGTGGTCGTGGTCGAGCGTAGGCTCAGGCCAACACTAATGGAGTAGCACCGCCTCCAGTCGATGCTGGGGTAACAGCCCTTGGCGATCCTAGAATTGATGGGATTGTTCAGGCACTTGAGATGTTGGGAGCACTAATGGGGCAGTAGGCCCATAATCAAGCAGCCGCCACTATCTATCGCGCCACTACGGCCGGCTGCCGCTATTGCTTGTTGCCGCCGCAGCGGCGCACTCCGCCGAAGTTCCACCTGGGAACGTGGTGGTTGAGAGTGAGAGGCCCATGCACAAGTTGGTGGAGCAATTCTTGAAGCTGAATCCGCTGAGGTTCACCGGTGCAGGAGATCCCGAGGTTGCAACCCTCTGGATACAAGACCTGGAGAAAGCATTTGCATTGCTGATGTGTAATGAGGAGGAAAAGGTTGTCCTAACAGTATACTAGCTGCAGGGTAACGCGAGTACTTGGTGGACTAGAGGCAGAGTAGTCCTAGAAGGTGAGGTTCCGGTGTGGAACGCTTTCCTAAGAGCCTTCAATGGCAAATATTTTTCTGATAGTGCCCGAGAGCAGAAAATGGAGGAATTTCAGCGCCTTTGTCAAGGCATGCTGATCGTGGATCAATATGAAGCTAAGTTTGCAGAGCTATCGTAGTATGCTCCTAGACTGGTGGAGGATCCTGAAGATAGAGCTCGGAGGTTTAGAAACAGCCTCCGATTAGAGCTGAAATATCCGTTGTTGCCATTCGACTTGAAGGATTATAACGAACTATATGGTCAGGCCCAGTTGATAGAAAGGAATATGAACGAACAAGCCGCTACATCTGGGTCGTGGTTTGGTTCAAATAGAGATGGGAATAGGTTTGTGAAGAAACCTATGACAAGAGGAAGGTACCTTGTTCCGCCCAACAGGAAGGGTGGAATAAGTAAGTCTGCGCCAAAGTAGATGGGCATGTGTTGCTTCTGCGGAAGATGACACGGATTGGCCCCGTGCCATTCTAGGCCGGGTGCTTGTTATGAGTGTGGCCAGCAGGGTCACATAGCCAGAAATTTTCCCAAGAGACCGATGGGACCGCAACAGTTGCCGCCACCGCCATCGATGGGACAAAATAAGGGGTTTCCGCCTCAGATTGCATAATAGGGTGGACAGAATAGACCTCCAGCGCAAGGAAGAGTGTATGCCATCACTAGAGGATAGGCTGAGGACTCGTCTGATGTGGTTACAAGTATTGTTTCCCTAAACGACCACGCTGCTTATGCTTTATTTGACCTGGTGCAACGCATTCATTTATAGCTGAGCAATTAGTTAAGCTAGTAGAGTTAAGTCCTAAGTTGTTGGGGTCAGTGGTTAGCAAATCTATACCATTAAAGGATAAGGTGTTGTCTACTATGGGTTGTCCTGGTTGCAAGTTAGTGATTGGTGAGTGAGAGGGGATGATAGATTTGATAGTCCTAGCCATGTATGATTTTGACGTAATAATTGGCATGGACTGGCTCACCAAGCAACGAGCTAAGATGGACTACTATCGTAAAGCGATTTAGTTTAACCCATTAGCGGGTGAAAGTTTCAAGTTTATTAGGAGTCGAGGAGGACCCTCGATTACCTTAATCTCATCGCTTGAGGCAACCCGTTTGTTAGACAGGGGTTGCCAAGGTTACCCGGCAACCTGTCATGGATACAATAGTTGAGGAGCTGAAGATCGAAGATATCGTTGTAGTGCAAGAGTTTCCAGACGTGTTTCCAAAGGAATTGCCATGTCTGCCGCCAGAAAGGGAGATCGAATTTGTAATTGAGTTAGCCCCCGGGACAAAGTCAATCTCTAAGGCTCCTTACCCGATGGCATTGTCTGAGTTGAAAGAACTGAAGGTGCAGATGCAGGAGTTGTTGGATAAGGGATTCATACGTCCTAGTGCATCACCTTAGGGAGCACCAGTTTTGTTCGTGAAGAAGAAAGATGGTTCATTGCGTCTGTACGTCGACTATCATCAACTCAATCATATGACGATCAAGAACAAGTATTCGCTCCTGAGGATCGATGACTTGTTTGACCAACTGCAAGGAGCGTCGATATTTTCTAAGATCGACCTGAGGACAGGATATCATTAGCTGAGGATCAGAAAGGAGGACATACCAAAGTCAGCGTTTCGTACTCGATACGGCCATTATGAGTTCACTGTAATGTCGTTTGGTTTGACGAACACCCTAGCTGCTTTCATGGATATGATGAATTGAGTATTCAGAGAGTATCTGGATCAGTTCGTCATTGTGTTCATCGACGATATCTTGGTGTACTCGAGAAGTCTTGAAGAGCACGAAAGGCATTTGAAGATGGTACTCCAGATTTTGTGGAATCATGAATTGTACGCTGAGTGCATCAAGTGCGAATTTTGGTTCACTCGTATCGCATTCCTAGGTCACGTGATTTCAGGCGAAGGAATCTCCGTGGACCTGACCAAGATCGAAGCAGCTATCAACTGGCCAAGACCGACGACAGTGACATAGATAAGAAGTTTTTGGGTTTTGTGGGATACTACAGAAGGTTTGTGGGAGGGTTTTCAGCTTTAGCCTCGCCGTTGACTTGACTATTGAAGAAGGAAGAAAAGTTTGTGTGGATAGACAAGTGCGAGCGTAGTTTCCAAGAGCTTAAGCAGAAGTTGACTACCACATCAGTGTTAACAATACCATATGGTCCTAGAGGATATGAGATTTACAGTGATGCGTCGTTTAGAGGACTGGGTTGCATGTTAATGCATCATGGCATAGTCGTTGCATACGCGTCCCGTTAGTTGAGACCTCACGAGCTGAATTACCCGACGCATGACTTAGAACTCGTAGCGATTATTTTCGCTCTGAAAATTTGGAGACATTATTTATGTGGAGAAAGATTTCAGATCTTTGCAGATCATCAAAGTCTCAAGTACCTATTCTCTTAGAAGGAGTTGAATATGAGGCAGCGTCGCTGGATGGAACTTCTTAAAAACTATGATTGTGATATCTTGTATCACCCTAGAAAGGCGAGTAAGGTCGCAGATGCGTTGAGTCGAAAGTCTTCAGTTGCGCAGATGGTGGTCAAGGAGTGGATTTTACTCGAGAGAGCTTGAGATTTGGTTTTCAAATTTGAGGTAGGCCACTTTTTGAATCTTATGGCCACCCTCATAATTGAACCGGAAGTGCAAATCAGAATTAAGACGCTTCAGTTAACAGACCCAAATATTTAGAAGATCCTGCAAGAGGATACTGAAAAGAGAAAGGCTGATTTTCAAATTTCTAAAGACGGAACACTAAGGTTCTGGGGACGATTGTGTGTACTTGATGATGTAGAGCTTAAAGAAGAGATCTTGTTAGAAGCTCATCATAGCAATTACAGCATTCATCCATGCAGTATGAAGATGTATCAGAATCTGCGTCAACACTATTGGTGGATCGGTATGAAGGTGGACATCACCAAGCATGTTGCCAAATGTCTGACATGTTAGCAAGTAAAGACACATCATTGTAAGCCGGGAGGACTTTTACAACCTCTCGAGATTCCCGAGTGAAAGTGGGAACACATCACAATGGACTTTATGATGGGCTTACCAAGGAGTCAGAGGGGTAATGATTCCATTTGGGTAGTGGTCGACAGACTGATGAAGTCAGCTCACTTCATCGACGTACGAAAGGATCTTGATTTGGACAGGCATGCAGAATTGTACGTGCGTCAAATTGTTCGTCTGCATGGAGTGCTGGTGACGATTACATCTGATAGAGACCCGAGTTGCCTTTTGGAAAAGTTTGTAGGCCACCTTAGGAACAAAGCTGTAGTACAGTACGACCTATCATCCTCAAACAGATGGCCAGTCTGAGAGGATGATTCAAATCCTCGAAGACATGCTGTGAGCTTGCGTGTTGGATTTCAAGGGAAGCTGGGAGGAACAGCTTCATCTTGTCGAGTTTGCCTACAACAATAGCTACTAGTAGAGCAT
Organism: Eucalyptus marginata; assembly: GCA_014182565.1. Taxonomy (NCBI): domain Eukaryota; kingdom Viridiplantae; phylum Streptophyta; class Magnoliopsida; order Myrtales; family Myrtaceae; genus Eucalyptus; species Eucalyptus marginata. The sequence goes on from CM024594.1 coordinate 20,052,219, forward strand.
TCGGATGGCACCTTTTGAAGCGTTGTATGGCAAACCGATTTTTCTGTCATTTCTGTACCTTGTGTCCGTATTTGAAACATTGAGATTTTCATGACAACTGAGAGTCGTCAATGTGTCGAAGATGCACAATGTGGCTCGAAAATGATCAACCACGGGTCAATTGTACTAAAAATTCCTAAAAGCTACCCAGTAGGCTAGGTCACGCTAAAATTGTGCTCGGTTGAAATTAATCGCGAATTTAAACCCAATTTCAGAAATTAACCGTCATGTCACAATTCATTTTGGGAACGTTGACTCATCCTCCAAAGACTTTTCTGCAAACCCTAGATTTCGGCGAAAAATCAAAGTAAGGTTATTTTGGACCGGAAAATTTGATGGATCGTTTTTGGTCGCATTTTTGGCCGTTAAGTTGGTTCAATTGATGAGGAAAAATCATAAGATGGTTGAGGGCACATTGGTTGAATTTATGGGGACCGAATTGAGCCCAATTGGTGAGAAATTGAATTGGATTTGGAGGAATTGTCCAAATTCGTAAAACCTTGGGTGTGCAACATTTAGGGCCTCAATTAAGGTTTGTTGGGGAAGTTTTGTGAGGGAAAAGAGGCTGAGGATAGGGCTGAAGTGGTGGGGGCCTTTACAATGAGCATTTGGAGATCTTTTGGTGGACTTTGAGGCACTTTGGGCCCCTCCAACCTTCAGCAGCCTTATTCTTCCTTCAGCAACCACTTTATCCATTGTTGAGTGTGCTTTGAAGCTTGAGAAAACTAGAGAAATCGAGCACACGCCTCCCCCTTCATCGTCGACCGCCCCCGCCGCCCTAGTTTGCCGCATGCCTATTGCGCGCGCCCGCGAGCCCGTGCGATGTCCCCGCTTCCACGCCTCTTGCTCGCCGTCCCGATGCCGTAGAGCCCTTTGTCTAACCCTTCGAAGCATCGCCGTCGCCGTCCAGGCTGCCGAAATCGCCGTCGTTGCTCGCTTAGCCCCACTGCAATGTCGCCCTCCCTCCTTGCCGCTTTCAACCGCTTGAGCAGCCTCTCGGCCCAAGAAGCAGAGGCCGAACCTTAGTTGTGGGCTGAGGTCTTGTGGCCCATTTTTAGGCCTGTTCGAACCTTGTTTGGTGTCGTTGCAGGCTTGTTTATCGCTCGCCTCATGTCGCAGTCGCCGTGGACTCATCGGCCCGCTAAACCGGTGAGTTTACTTGCTAAACTCTATTTAGGGAGTTAATGACGCTTAGTGGATAATTAGTTTAGGCTAATTAAGGATTATGTGGTTAGTTAGTATGGATTAGCGATTTAATTATTTGATTATGCATGTTAGGTGGTTAAAATAGACTAATTAAGGGCTAAAGAGGTTGTGCTATTTATTTAGATAGGTTCGAAAATTTTGTAGGCTAGTTTAGGTGGTCAGATTAGCATTTCCGACCTAAGTTGGTATATATGGTATTTAATTTTGAATTATTGAATTATTTTTGTATTTATTTAATTATTTAATATTTTTCGAAAATTATACCGGGATAGTCAATGATCGGAATTTTGTGTTGATTGCAGTGGTGTGTTTAGTTTTTGCAATTGAGTGTTAATTTGTGCAAATTGAGTGGTGATTGAAATTTTGGTTTTTTATTCCAAAATTGTGAAATTTCAGTATTTAATTAGAAAATCCCGAGTGTTGGGTTTTAACATTGAAAATGGTTTTAAAGACTATATCAAATAGTGGGATTTTAAAAAGGAAGGGTATCAATTTTTCTGGTTCAAATTGACCGTGTACCCATACCCGATTATTTTACCGTGTATTTTTAATATGAAGAAAATAGGCCAGGTTCATTATTTTAATCGAAGCATTTGAGTGCAATGCACGGTGTCCTTGGCCGAGATTGAATGATCGTGTGTTAGTTAAGAGAACCCGTCCCCCGAAATGAGTCGGGTGGACGTGCCCTATATGGGATGCCCTATCAATGGATGCTTTGGTCGCAGTAGAGGCTAGACTGATGCTCCTATTTGGAATGCCGTCGACGTAGTGACGTTGCCTCACTTAGTGGGGTGAGGCAATGCCTGGTTACGCTAGAAGACAGCCAAACATCAAGTAGGCCGTGATTAAAAATTGGAACGCATGTTGGGTGATATTGACGCGCCTGATTATGGGACAAAATTGTGTGGCACAGTATGGGACATGTCATAACGATTTGGCCTTATAATCGGGACCCTTGTGCTTATTGAGATGAAAGTGGTGGCGTTCCAATTGTTTGAGTTTGATTACTGCATATGGTTGTGTATTTTAACTATGCTGACGTGCAGGGTGGATCTGAGACGAGGTTAGTCTCTGTGGTTGTGTAGTTGTGTGACTAGGCGTATTTTCTTCCTAGTTGGGGTTTAGGGGTTGGACTTGTTGAGACGTTATCTCACCCTGTCGTAGGCTCAATTCTTTTCAGGTTCTTAGATGGCAGTTCCTCCGGAATGTTTTGGTAAGCCACGGGCTATTACTGAGCATGGTATAGACGTCTCCGTCCCTGGTAGTCATTGGGTCTACAAGTTGGTCGTGACAACCCTCTGGGTCAATGAGGGCCTCCATGAGAGGGTACCTCATTGATTCAGGGCATGGTTCCGCCATGAACTTAATGGATATCGAGTGGGTCCCCTCCAGGGTTTTGAGATCCCAGCTGTGGTGGTAGATGCCGCTTTTGGCGAGGGTACAATTGACCCTCTTGATGGTGTTGTGGTGGACTCGGTGCCCCCGGAGCTTGTGGAGTCCGAAGAGTCGGTGAATGTATCCAACTAGGGGGTCGTAGGACAGTTTCCTTTTTAGGGCTGATCTTTTTGGAATAGACTTTTGGTTGTAGATCTTTGTATATAAACTAGTTGGCTATTTATAAAGGCATGTTTTGGTTGTGAATTTGTTATCCTACTTTTCTATTTCATGCTGTTTGCTGTCAGGGGTTTTTTTTATTCGCTTTCGTATGTGTAATAAAATGAATGGGTCGGCGACGCGTTCTGGGACGTCGCAAATTTATCGACCACCGAGGGATGTGCGCATGCTCGAGGATCCGAGGGGTGACTTTATCTCCTCTTGTAAATAATGACTTGAGAATTCTAAATGCAGCAGTAACCCCTCGTGTTTGAAAAGTTTCAAAACACAGTCCAATACAGATTATGGCACTATCTAGTAAGATGATCTTTGTTTTAAAGCCGTTTCATGTCAATGAAAATATTCTCCTAATTATCCAACACACTCCTCAAGTAGCAATAATCTATTATGGAAGAAACAAAATAGCAATCACCCATGGTTAAGGAGGAGGCCATATATGCTTCATTTCCTTTCTTTTCTGCAAAACTTTACTCTTTCTAGCCAACTGAAAAACTCAAGTAACATATTAAGCTTGCCTACAAATTTGTATAAATAGAAATCGTAGAAGGAAGACATTTGTTTGAAGATGCTACCACAGTTAACCAACTTTTATTAAAGCGTTGCTCACCATTCTAAAAGCGATGCCCAACTCACATCAAGTGCATATAAAAAGATTAATTGAGCTGAAAGAAGACAACATTGGAACATTGTCTTTCTTAAATATAGAGGTTAGACATTGTCTCACCTCATTTAAACGAAATGGTGGCTGTATGTATTCTAGATTCTCTTCCAAGGATTTTTTATACTTTGATAAGGCAAAAAAATAGTTATCCTCTTTTCAGCGAACATAGGGCTTTAGATGCATAGGACAACGGTTGTTATCCGGCAGATCTTTCTTATCCTAGAAAAATGCAGAACCAACAACATTATTCTACGGCTTCTAATAAACTAGAAAGATCATTTGTATTCTTTTTATGGAAAGAATTAGAAAAGGTAATAGCACTAATTGCACTGGAAATGTAACACTGACGGTCATAACCTATAGATTTGTGACCCCGAGAACAACATTGACAATGTAAGGTTTAAGGTCTTACCTTGTACTCTTCACAGTTGATGCAATATAGACCTTAGTAATCAGCTCGGTACACAAGCATGACACTCCCATACTCATAAATTGACCAAATAAAGCAGCTAAAATGTTAGATTAAATCTAATAATTAAGAGTAGAAATAACAAGAGATTGGACCTACGATTGAGGCTGGAGGAGGCGAGTTTCTTCGGTGTTGAGGGCGGCGAGTGGTATTAAGGGACGTTCGGCGGCATCGAGGGGGTCAAGTGGGCATCGAGGGGGCCGTGTGGCGTCGAGGGCTTAAGAGGCGTCAAGCGTCGAGGGGGTCGAGTGGGTGTCGAGGGCATCGAGGGGGCCGAGTGGGCGTCTAGCAGGCGTTGAGGGGGCCAAGCAGCATCGAGTGGCCGAGAGGTGTCGAGCGGGGATCAAGGGGGTTGAGAGGCGTTGAGTGGGCGTCGAGGAGGCCGAGCGGCATCGAGGGGGCGTCGAGGGGCCGAGCGGGCATCGAGGGGCCGAGCGGCGTCGAGCACGCCGAGGGGGAGTGGTGTTGAGAGTGGCGAGCGGCGTCGAGTCATCGAGAGGACCGAGCTGAGTCAGCGTCGAGGGAGTCAAGACACTGGAGTGGACAGGGAGAAGAGAGTGAATGAACTTTGAAACTGACACTGAGGGAAGTCGCGTGAAGAGAGAGAAGGAAGAATAGAAGGGGGAAGAAAAAAATTGAAAACCAATTAGGGTTTTTCCGATTCCGGTTCCTATTCCAACAGGAATCAGGAATTGAATCAGGAACCACCGATTCCCAAAAAAATAAAATCGGGAACTGGAACCTCCCTCCTTGGAACTTGGAGCCGGCTCCGGTTCGGTTCTCCGGTTCCCGGTTCTACCTAGGAACCACGCTCACCCCTACCTAGTGGTCCTAAGTATGCTTCTATTATTGTAATAGTGTGTTTATACCGTTACAATATTACCCTTGGCTTCGTCTATATAATGGTTACTTCTGTAAGAAGTTAGAACAAGATTAGTGTTTTGAAAATCTCTTTTATATGCAATTCCTCAATGGCCTTCTCAACACTTTCTCTTCTTCAACTCTAATGTTAGTAAGAAGCTTACGTTTATACTGTTAGTTTAATACAATAAGTCGGTTCCACAAATATAACCTTCATTCACCACTCTATGGATCTAGGGAATTAGAAAGTTTCCGAAACTTGATAGCCTTATAAAATAGATTAATCATTTATGAAGATTAATAGGTAGTTCCATTGAAAGGCTGAGAGAAGGGCCATGTGTTGTGAGATAGCATAAGCATCTCAGGAATCATTAGCTTATGCTGTAGCCCCATCATGCTATCAAAGAGAGCTTCATTTAGATTGGGCTAAGATTATAACTCTGTGAATTAAAATGTATCTATACTAAGAGAAAGATCCATTTCATCATTACTAAATCTATGGAAAATACCACCCCTATATGTGTGAATGCTCGTGTTATTTAGACTCTCCAATTCCATTATGTAAATTGAATTCCTCTAAGATTGATTATTTTTTATGAGGTTTTCTACTTGAATGAAGATGAGAAGATTACCACTTCTCAACTTTCTCTTGAAATCCTTATTCCCCCTTTGACAAGCCTACTTCCTTCTCTCCCATCAAATCCATCAAAAAAATGATCCACCACACTCCAAAGGAAGTTAAAAAATTCAGCGAACCAATACCCCTTTTTTTATTATCAAAAACCAATACCACATTTCAATATGTTAAATTATATCTCAAATTTAAGCCTTTCAATTAAACATGGCCCATAACATGCAAATAAATGAGGTCAAAGTTGGACTTTTGTGAAATCTTAGAGTTGGTTATTTTTTCCTGCCAATGTTAATTCTATTTGCTTGCGTAGAAGAAAGAAGCATTATAAGGGTTCTAACATTAATTTCTTTAACTGTGACAAACTGCTCATGGGCTTTATTTAAGTTTGGACGTAGGAGACAGATTTGTTCTTTAGTCACAAATCATATGAGCGATATGTTTCTATTGAAAATAAATGAGATGTTATATTTTTAATGTGGCAGCGGAGACGACAACTCCCTTTAGACGCCGCAGACATATAGACCATGACATTTATTGAAGAGGGTCCACCAGCAATGATGGAGACACCTTGCTTTGCTACTATGAAAGGAGTATAGCTCTTAGAAGACACGAAGAGGAAAGCCATTAACAATAAAAGGAAAAGTCCAAATCATTATTTTATTGGAGTGGTCCTTTGGTCCTTTTGTTATCTTCTGCTTTCTTCTATTTATCCAACCAGAAGGTACCCCCTCTCCGGCGGATCGGAGATTTGTGCTGAAAACACCGTGGACATAAGGTGTAATTTTAAAATTTTAAAAAATACTCAAATGTATGAGAGATTATTATCATGTAATTCTTTGATTAATTAGTAGATTATTTGTAGTTGGCTTTCTCTAGGATCAAATCATATAAATCTCTTGTATCTTTTATTATTCTTTGATTAATTAGTGAATTAATTGGGAGATTTGTGCTAAAAACACCGTGGACATAAGGTGTAATTTCAAAATTTTAAAAATACTTGAGCGTATGAGAGATTGTTATCGTGTAATTCGTTGATTAATTAGTGAATTATTTGCAGTTTGCTTCTCTTTATAGACGTAGATATTTATACTTGGATCGAATCATATAAATTTTCGTATCTTTTATTATTCCTCCTTTTATATCTCTCTTGATTTCTGTCACTCATGATATTAAGATTCTGGCGGCTTCCATGTTAAAATATTTCAACAATTGGAATTCGAGTTGAAGTTTTGCAATTATGTTTGGAGGGAAAGTAGAAATTGAGAAATCTAACGAAAGGAATAACTTTGGGTTGTGGAGCACTAATATACGTGTGCTATTAACAACTTAAGGTTTAGCCAAGGCATTTGATGGCAATGATAAGTTGCCGAAAGCAATGAAACATAACAATAAAAATGAGCAAATGGAGAGGGTGAAGAGTATAATCTTGTTGAACCTATAGGATGTGGTGTTAATAGAGGTGGGTAAAGAGAAGCATGTTGCATATTTGTGGGTAAAACTTCAAGACCTCTATTGTGACATCCGGAATTTCAGGTTATGATTTCAATTGAATAAGTCGGGCTTTTCATCAACGCGCCTATCGTTCTTTTCCCTAAGCTGATCACTTACGGGATAACTAGTTTATCAAGTAAAGCCATTAAGGAATCTAAACGCAATAGACCTTAGAATTCGACCAGGAATCAACTGCTCAACCATGCTGATATGGAAGGGTTATTATGGCACAGCCAAAAATTGATCAGAGACTGGAGACATGTCGATTCGATAGAGATATGTGATTAGTATGTGGGTGATTCCACCCGATTGCAAAATTTCGTCGAATGGCACTAGATCCATTTTTTGTCATTTTTGTACCCCGTGTCCATATTTGAAACCTTAAGATTTTCACGACAACCGAGAGTCGCCAATGTGTCGAAGACGTACATTGTGGTTCAAAAATAATTGACCACGGGTCAATTGCACTAAAAATTCTAAAAGCTACCCGGTAGGTTAGGTCACGCTAAAATCGCGTCAGATTGAAATTAACTACGAAATTGAATTCGGTTTTGGGAATCGGACGTTCGAGCATGTCACAATTCATTTATATAACGTCATCTCGTCTTTCGAAAAAATTTCATCGAGTCGAGGATATTTTCGGAAAAAATCGAATTTAAGATAAATCGGAAAAAGGAATGAATTTCGGATGGGTGAGGGAATTAGCTATTTTTTCTGTCCAAAGTTGAGTAATTGGGGGATTAAATTGCAAGAAAGTATTAGGGGACAAAGCTTTAATTGTATAGATATTTATCTTTGACTTTGCCCCCTCCCCTTTTCTAATCTTCTCGAGCATGCCGAGCTGCTCCCTCCTTCTTCGTGCATCTTCTCCCTCGACCCCTCATACTTCTGTTTTCACTTTCATTTTCCTCACAAGCTATTTCCCCCACCGTTAGTCCACAATCTTTCCCCCCTTCTCTCGCAACCTCCACCAATCCAGCACCCACTAACTGAAACCACCGCTTCATCTCACCGTCCCTTGCGAAGTAGCCGCCAACCCATCTCGCTTCCTCGTTTTCTCGCTCGATCTAACCCCACGCGTCTCTCGCCCCACCGAAATAGCCCACGATCAAACCACCTATTGCCATTTTCTTTTCATTTTCTCCCTTGCCACGTCCGAATCGACCCCACCGTTTGCCACCTTTCATTTCCCGTGCAATCGAGTCATCACCAGCAGAATCCCCTCCCACGAAGTTGACTCTACCTTCGTCTTCACCGCTTCGTGCTCCATTTCCCAGCTTGCTGCCAGCGTTCGAAGCAACTCCACTTCCTCAACTTTGCCGCGACCAGCTCTAATTCAGCCCGCATCTTCACGGCCCAGCCCATCTTCAGCCGCGTATAGTCGACACGAAGTCAAGCCCGGAGCCCGCGCACCTCAGCCCGTCAATCGAGCCCAGCAGTTCGCCGTGGGCTTGCAAGGCGTTTTCGGCCCGGTCCGAGCCTATGTTGGCGCCGCCGTAAGCCCAACCTTTGGTTGCCGTCGCGATGAACCGATTTTCACGCTAAACCGGTGAGTTTATGCACTAAACTCTACTTATGGTGCTAATGACGCTTAAGGGGTGATTAAGTTAATTTAAGTGTGATTAGTTTAATTGTTAGCTTATTTAGTTAAATTAGGTTAGTTACATTAGTTAATTAAGTGGTTGGAGATTGTAGTTAGCTAGGTTAGTATGTTGTTACATAGCTAAGATGGTTAGAATAATTTAATTAGCCCAATAGGTCGTTAGATTAGCAATTTTTAGCCTAAGTATGCATTTATTGATTTAATTTGCATTATTTAATTAATTTTGGTATTTATTTAATTATTAAATATTTTTTCAAAAATTAGCTCGGGATAGCCAGTGACTAAAATTTCATGCCGATTGCAATGTTGTGCTTAATTTCTGCAATTGAGTGTTAAATTGTGCACATTGAGTGGTGATTGTAATTTTGAGTATTTAATTCAAAATTTAGAAATTTCGGTAATTATTTAGAATTTTTGGGTGTCCGGTTTTGACACCGAAAATAGTTTTATATACTATATAAAATAGTGGGATTTTAAAAGGAAGAGTATCAATTTTTCGGGTGTGAATTGACCAGTGTACCCACACACCTAATTATTTTATCGTGTATTTCTAATATAAAGAAAATAGACTAGGTTCACCATTTTAATTGAGGTACTTTAGTGCAATGCACGGTGTCCTGGGCTAAGATTGAATGGTTGTGTGTTGGTTAAGAGAACCTGTCTCGGGCTGTTAAGTTGGACGTTACCACTATATGGGATGCCTCTGTACAACGGAAGTCGGTCGCAATAAATTTTGAACCTATGCTCCTTCGGGAAAGCCGTCTAGGAAAGACGTAGCCGTGCTCAATGAGGTGAGACGATGCCTGGCTATGCTAGAAGACCGCCGAACAGCGTGTAGGCCGTGCTATAAGTCGAGATCAAAACTAGGAATGCATGATAAATTGAGTTGAATGCATCGGATTATGAGACAAAATTGTGTGGCACGGTATGGAACGTGTTATAACGATTTGGCCCTATAATCAGAACCCTTGTACTTGGTTGCAATTGAGTTTGGCATTCCAATTGATGAGCTTAATTACTGCTCATGTTTTTATAGCTGTTTGTGATATGAATTATGCTGACCTGCAGGGTGGATTTGAGACCAGGTAAGTCTCTGTGGTTGTGTGGTTAGGACGCCTCTGGGTGTATTACCCTTCTAATTGGGGCTTAGAGTGTGAACTTGCTGAGATTTATATCTCACCCCGTCATGGGCTCATTTCTTTTCAGGGCCGTAGAGTGGTGGATCTGGAGCCGAGCTGAGGGGACCTGAGAAGTAGGTCAGTTATGACAACTTCTTTTTGGAGAACTGTCTTTTGTAGACTTTTGATTGTAGACTTTTGTACATGACTATGGATTCTTCAGCGCAATCTTCTCCGGCTACCTTGAACGTGTACAGAGGAAGGTCTGACGCTGCAATTAGCAATTAATCAGGTACAAGCCAGTGCCAACATAGAGAAAGTAATGAACCAAACATCCGCATCTCTCTCTCTCTCTCTCTCTCTCTCTCTCTCACCACATATAATGAATTTTATATAAACACATATATGTCTTTAATTGAATATACTGCTGCTTTTTGATCCTCCAGGGTATGACGACAGCCTTTATTTTTCTCTAATCTTTGATTTCTTGATTTCTATATTGTCCCTTCTCCAGGCAGTGGAGAACGATTGAAGATCAAGAAAAGCTGCTGGCCATTGCTATAAAAAATTTGCATCCCTCCAATTAAATAAGGATTAGAAAACCCCCATAAAACTTGAAGCTCAATCAAGAGTTCACCTTCCAGCATATATATGGTAAAAAAAGAAGATGGTCCACCTCATTTTATTCCAATTTCACAATTAGCTTTTTACACCAGCAATCAAAAGTTTGAAACCTCATGGTCTTAACTTAGGCGTGAAACAAAGAAAGCCAAATAGAATGCGTAATTTCCAGTAAATAGTCTGCAAAGTCCAAGAACTTAACTGGAAATCTTTTCCGGCAAGAAAACTACACTTGCCTTAGAACAATCAGAACATCGAAGAAATAGGGACGAAAGATGTAACTAATTAAAATAAGATGAATTTATCAAAGCTAATGTACCCAATCGTCTCTATGTACTACTCTTTGTGGCATAAAAGAATATCCAAATCGAACCATCTTCTAATATGCACACAAAGTGATAAACGTTTGATATCTGCAGATCATGAGAAAGGTAAACCATCCAAACCCAACAAAAACAATCTATTCATCTTCAAATATATGACTAAACCGCAAACAATCAGCAAGAATGTTCTAATTTTCATAGACCAAAAGGAAAAGGAAAGGAAGAGTGTGATCACAGGGGACTTACCAGGCAAACAGCACTTTCCGAGGCAATTACGACCACATCCCTTGGCTTCCCCTTCAACAGCAATGGCAGCATTATCCTTCTCGCCACCCTCCTCCTGATAATTCGACACCACCGTGGCGACCCTCTTGATCGTCAACATCATTTTGTCTTTCTAACCAAGGCCCTATTAATACACCGCAACGTACGTGTTGCAGCACAACAGCTACCCGCGAAATCCGCCGCCGGCTCAGAAGAGGCTACCCCCGGAAACGAAGGTCGGGAACGAGACGTTCATTACTGAAAGTCAAAGATGGACGTGACCCCTCTGATCCATTCGTATCCAACGGCTGCGAAGTGCTTTGATTTTTCTATAGAAGATCGCGCCGCTACCATTCCGTGTTGCGCGGTAGAGGTGCTGCATCGCAGCACGTAAAGGGCGGTGAATGTGCTCCTTCGGATCTCGACAGATCCGCATGACCCAATTGTTAACATGCATTAGGCTCATCACACGGATTCACCGAGTAACTTCTTCGAACTCATATCGACCCATCAATTTTGACCTATTCCCGTCTTATTTCGAACATTAGAAGCGATAACAAAATTCGAAAAAGAAGAATTGCAAGGAAAATACTATAAGAAGTCATTTGGCAGCATCATCACTCAAATGCTACCGCAGAGTCATATGAAGAAATTATCAAAAGGTTTGTATATGCTAGACAATGGGGAGTTATCATATTCTTCACAAATAATAGCGGGACAATTTAATGACATCGTTTGGATATGAAGTCAATGGGTCTTAATTGGGGCTAATTGTCTACTGGTCGACTTTGTGTGTCAATTACTGTGTAATCGTATTGTGTTAATGTTATACAATTTGTTACGTGTTAGCTGTTAATTTTCAAATGATGCTCATGTTTATGTAGACACACGTGCAACTTGACCTTTAGTAGTATAGTCTTATGTTATACAATTTGTTACGTGTTAGCTGTTAATTTTCAAATGATGCTCATGTTTATGTAGACACACGTGCAACTTGACCTTTAGTAGTATAGTCTTATGTTGGGAAAATTACAAATTTTTTTTAAAAGTTATTGCAATTAAATAAATTCAGTTATAAATTTCTTTTTTAGCCTTAATAAGTCTTAAATCTTTTTGTATTTATGCCAATTCAATTTATTCGGCTAATTTTGGCCAACTGTTCTACATGAAGCCACCAATGATGATATGGACAATTTTTAGTAATATTTTAATATTTGTTGAATTTTTTTCTCTGTTTTTTTTTTCCCTTCTCTTCCTTCGTCTCCAGCCGATCACTAACTTGGCGATCAACTAAAGGCAAGGCTAGCAAGGCCCCTTATCGACCTTCAGCCAGCCTTGTTAGTGGCTAGGCAAGGCTTGACCCTTGCTAGCCTAGCGAATGACTTGAGTGAGGCCACCCTTTCAGCCTCTAACAAGGGGTCGAGCCTACCCAGGGGCAAGTAAGGCTTGCCCAAGGGTGGCAAGGTCAACCTCATCAGCCCTTACCTCGGCTTATTGCCGGATCGGCGATCGGCTAGAGGAAGAAGGAAGAGAAAAAGAAAAAAAGAAAAAAAGGGGGGAAAAAGGAATACAAAAAAGGAAAAAAAAAACTAAAAAATTCAAAAAATGTTAAAATATTATTAAAAATTGTTCAAGTCAACGTTAGTGGAGTCATGTAGGATGGTTGGCATTTATATCAAGCATCGATCGATTAAAATTGACCGAATGAATTAAATTTAGACAAATACAAAAGATTTAGAACTCATTTGGAAACAAAAATGTTTATGATTGAGTGACACAATTATAATAGATTTATGATTATTTTTTGGTAAATTTCTAGCCTTTTGTCAACCGGACACCAACACAACTTACGAGCACGAATTTTGATCTTGACTCATTATTCCCGAGATAATAGAACCACTTTGAGGTTGCCCATCAAATGAAGTACGAAAAGAAACTACTCCGAAAAAGTTTCGGGAGTTTCGAAAGGAAACTCGGAGCTTGTATTGGTAATGAGTTGAGAATTAGAATTGGAAAAAAATTTCTTCTTTTTCTTTGTTTTCCAATTCTTGTAGGGGGACATTTTGATCTTTTCTCAAGATTAAAGCACTGTTTGTTTCTTAAAAATAAATGATATGAAAAGTATTTTATTAAAAATGATCGCTTGTATTGTTAACATAAATAAAAATATAAAAAATATTTTCGCTGCGTTCATGAAAATATTTAGATATAAATGGTTGTCAATAATGATAATATTTTCCTTTGATTAATTATTTCAATAGAGACAAATGATTATTTTTAGGAAAGTACTTTCTAAATCACTTATTTTTCACGAAATAAATAAATATGGACATGTAAATTTGAATGTAATTGTTGGTAATTTTTGAAAAAAAAAAATGAATTTTGCGTGTTCTTTTTCTTTTATGAAGATTTAATATTTTTCGTCAAAGAATTTTCGCGGACCTACTCGCATATTGTCTGGTTTCTTAAGTGGATATAACTACAAGATCTTATTTTGTGTTTTCACCCTTTACATTCACTTTATAATTATCCATAATGAGTCATCCATTAACTTTAATTACTTGAGCTCCACAAAGTGCAAAGGGAGTTTTCCATAGTGACAACTCTCACACTTATTTGAGAAGTAGTTGCGTATGTATGTCTTTAAAGAAAATTAAGCAACGATTGCAAACGCTTCATCAAGCTACTTTATAATTGTGAGAAAATAGGTTTTCCTTGTTGGACGATGATATTATCGGATTTTAATTGTTAAAGTATTGATTGTCTACAGTATTTAAATCCTCTTTATGTATATGTGATCTCCCTATACCTGTTAATTTAAGCTTTTAGAATAGACATTTTAATATGGTACAAGAGTCACGGATTATATATATGTGGTCTCTCTCTACTTAATTTTTGAATTTTCAAGTTTGAATGCACCCACCTAGTATGATATTAATCATTTTGTCAGTGAGATGGACCCATAGTCTCTAAAAGTTGAAAGCTATACTAATTCACTTTACCTTCATGTAATTACGGACTGAAGGCGTTAGGAAGCAACGACCTTCCACGGCCAAGTGAGATGGGAAATCTACCAACCAAGCAATCAACCACGACCACGATAAAACCGTTACAGCAGTAAGAGAGCATTTATTTGAGAACCTTTTCTACGCAGAAAAACCACAGGACGACGAATCCATGAATCCACATCAATCAAGAATTACAAGAGGTTCAACCACATCGAGAACATACAAAGACACGAGCTCCCCCTTCTACAAGCTAAAACGCCACCAATTCCAAACCAATCACTCTAAGAGCAAACCCAGCTAGGAACCTTGGGACAATCTTGAAGAACTACTAATGTAGATACCTTACTTTCGACTAAGGGTAGGACCAAAGATGACCGAGAATGTTACTTCCTCCAGAGTTTGATTTTTGGAACAATTGAGTTGTTCTCATAAAGAGTTTTGCCAAAAAAAAAGAGAAAAGAAAAGAAAATCCAATTTCTCATATAAGATTGCTGGATGTTAAGATATCACATCTTTTAACTATCGACATCCGATCAAGGAGTGTCTAGAATATATGATATGACCCAATCAATTAATTCCACCTCAAAAATCAAGTCATAAACTTTTCAACGCCACAAAAATCACGCTAATTAAACTTTTTAATAAAGATAATATCATAACTTTTCACCATGGCCGTCCGCTCCACTTAATTCTCAAGAATTCGAGTTCTCAACATTTTCCGGCAATCAAGCTGCGTTTTTAGGAAATTTCAGTTTACAAGCTCTCCATGGGATTCAAAAGTTATGTTCAATCAAAGTTTCGTTAAGATATTTTTAAAAGAAGAAGAAGAAGAAGAAATGGTCATTATTAAATTTCCCAAAATAATGAACCGAGGCCCTGCACGTCATAAATTTCCCAAAATGAATTATTTCTAAAATATTATTCTTATTTTCTCTAATAATATTTTCAACAGACAAAGATAATTATGTCTAAGTTGGCCAAACATTAAGCGTTTATAATCAAATAGAATGCCGTTTAGTCAATTACACTTTACATACACATCACAACGAATACTAATAATACATTTACACATCATTTGAATCTTTTAAAACACAAAGC
The DNA here is from genome assembly GCA_014182565.1 of Eucalyptus marginata. NCBI lineage: Eukaryota > Viridiplantae > Streptophyta > Magnoliopsida > Myrtales > Myrtaceae > Eucalyptus > Eucalyptus marginata. The sequence goes on from CM024594.1 coordinate 20,067,229, forward strand.
ATACACGATACATGGAGTCATAAACATGTCTTGGGGAAAAAAAAAAAAATAAAGGCATTACATCCAATATTTTAGGAGATAACTTCGAAGGTTGCATTTAAAGATATAATTGAAAAATGTGGGGATTGTGGGGGACGCTAATCCCTCTCCAGATCCATGTTTCTCTAGTTATATTCCTAGGCAAGACTAAGATTTGCCAGGATTAGTGAATCAACTAAGACTTCGTGTCTTTTGGACTAATATAAATGAAGTTTCCCTTGTGTCCTACTTTTTCGGTAATTAAACGGGCTTAAAGCCAATCAAAGCTACATATCTAAACTCATCCATGGAGTTAAAGCACTGATTCGGTCACCGAAGATCAAATGAAGAAAATCATGAGGAGGACAGGCTCTGATATGATAATTCGATACACTTCTAAAAGAGAAATACCCAAATTAGAGGAAAGTTTTTTCTTTTCTTTCCTCACTTTAGGGAATGCTGTGTTTTTTTAAGTCCCAAAGTTCAGATGTAGTAATTTAAGGACGTACTAAGGTCCAGAAAATAAAAATTAATATAATAATTTGAGACGATTCTAGAAGAGAAATTTCTAGCCAATCCACACATGCATTAGCTTCCTTGTAAGGACGACGGATAATGATTTCCCACACAGGTAAACCGTCTTGAAAATCTGCACAGGCAAACTCTCTTGAATTTCTCAACTTGCTGCTACCATAAAAGATTTTGAGAAATTACAGACTGCAAATCAACTTCTAAAATCAACCGGTTCACACCAAGGAGTGCACTAGCTCAAGAGCTAGATAGACTACCCATAGTTCAGCTTGGAATGAATTGCGATAACCGATTGAGCAAGCAAAACCACCTGACCATCTCCTTGTGTTTTATCCAATGAAGCGAATCATCACCCAGTAGGTCATCTGTCTCTTGCTAAAATTTGGATAAATAGTTGGCTTAGCAATGTTGTGGATGTGTGTGTAAATTATTCTGCTACACAGTACAGATTTGACTTCTCGCATAAAGAATTGCATAGTCTCTTTGTATGGGATTACTCGTCAAGATTCGTCTTGTCTCTAAGCTCTAGTCCACGAGGTTAACATGTTTTTTTGTGGCTAGAGTCATATCCAATCCAATGAAATCATCATTCAAAGGATTAGAGAACCTACAGTTTTCAAAGTGTAGCAACAATTGGGATTACTAAGCTACCGGACGGGCTTCTACTCCCAAATCCATAATGGATGGCCTTCAGTTATAACTGGGGTATTGATTAGACGTACCGGTTCTAGACACTGTGTGAATCACATGTTTAATCAGCATAAAGCAAGTTTTCGACAGAGCTTCTGACAGTAGTTTGGTAATTCGTTGCCCAACCTAGATGCATTCTTTATTTTAATATACTAGTGTCCGCATGCCCAGTCTCTCCAATTGGAGAGAGTTTTTTTTTTTTTTTTCTCGTCCCCAAGAATACCCTCAATTTTACATCCTAGAATTCAAACGAAACAGTTTTACGATAATAAGTGGCTACTTTGAGCTGTCAAATAAGATAGGCCGCAGTGACAATGATAAACAACGGACCATACGCTTCCCTTCTTACGACCTGCGAATCGTTTAAGGAATCATAACGTGGATGGGATTTGATTTGCTGAATCCGACGGGAAGCTTAGAAAAGGAGTGACAAGACCCAGGGTTTGCTTAAAACAAGGGCAGATTGGTAATTTTACTCGGAGAGGCTGTCACCTCACCTAAAGGCATGTCAAACGTTGCAATCTCTTTCTTCATTGCAGTGCTTTTCTTATATCTAGGCAAATGACAAGCCATTCTTTCCCCACATTTGGGACCCATTTTGACGAAACAGAGGGTGGGCAAAAATGGAAGTAATTATCTTGTCTATTCTCGAAAACAAGCTGGTGGTCCAATGACGTCTCGCAATCAACCACAGGACCAGACCAACCTTTTCCAAGATTTGGCAATATCTTTCGGTGAGCCAATTTAATGATCAATTTGTTGCTTTTGGCATTTTACTGTGTACATCATATGAACTCGACATGTTGATAAGATTCCAATGATGAGCTCAGATATCATAAATGAATTAAGGAGTTATGATTCAAATCAGATATTTATTAAAGTGATATTGCCCCTATTAGAGGAGATTCCATGCACATCTCTATTTATTTTTGTTGAGAATATAACTTGAGTTTGAGCTCCTAAAGAAGCCCAATTCAAGTAGGTTTTCTATATTTTTTTTTTTTTGGTGAAGAGTATCCAAGAATAGTTTCTAATCAAGACAATCAATTGTATGGCTTGCTCATAAATTACATCTCCAGTGTTCAAAGTCATGAAAGTCTTGTGTTAATATTTAGTGAATTCATTTGTACGATTGAAAAATTATTTGTGAGGAATTGTGAGGGCTAAACACTGTATAAGTTGTTTGGGGGTAATTTGTTAGGGAAATCCCTTATGATTTTTTGAAGATGACAAAATAAATCAAAGGCTACTAACATGTTTAATGGTTAAGTAATAGACCATGCAGATGATAGAACATGTAAATGATATTGTCAAAGTCGAAGACGGTGAAGACCGAATGTAACACATGTCCAAAGTATATTTTGAAGATTTCCAGATTTACTGTGTCAAAGTCAAGACCGCTAGACTTTAGTGTCAAAGTCTGTTTCTACATCAAAAGTCTGCCTACTCGACAAATTCCAGATCGAACGCGAATGAAGAACCAGTAAGACGACTCTATGCTTGAATCGAACAGAAGACAGACTCTATGCGGCGTAACATACCGTGCATCGTGTTCGACCTTAAAAAGCTAAATTTGTTGGACCAGATTACAAAGCCTATCGCACTCGGGACTCGAGATTGTAAAGTCTATCGCTCCGACTTTACATCCGTAACTCGATTTAACGTAACTCAAGCCCAATCATATAACGGCTAGTGATCCTGGTTTGGATTCTACATCAAGATTGATTTGATTGACTCAATCTAATTGATTGACAATTAGATCTTGAAGACAAGAACTTTCTATACGAAGAAGCTTTACTTATGGAAACCAAGATTTCGTTTGTATGGGCGATCGGAATCAATTTGGGATTCTACTTTTGTCACTCAACGGCTACCAAATCTTCTAGATACAGGGCTGTCCAATGGGTATATTGGAAGACGATCCTCAAGATGTTGTCCAACGGCTAGTTTGGAAGTAGAGGAGTATTTAAGGAGATGAAGGACCGATGAGCAAGTAAGAGACGGAGCGTAGAATTTATAATTCCAAAGCCTCGAGCCGATCTTCTATCATACACTTGTCTCTTGTGAGCTTAAACGTTTGTGATCTTGAGAAATACCAAAAGAGTGACTTAGTGAGATAGTGTGATCTACTACTAAGTGTTTGCACTCAAAGTTGTAATCTCTTGTTGATTGCATAGTGGAATCCAGCCAAGAAGGTCTGTTAGCGTGGGAGAGTGGACGTAGGCTTAGATTAAGCCGAACCACTATAAACCTTGTGTTCTTATTCTCTTCTCTAAACTCTTTATTGTGTTAAAGTCGATTTCGCTCAAAGTCTCGCTGTTCTTCGACTTTGCTCATAACTTATTTTATTCCGCATACTTTTGCCAAGGTTTCATTTAAACACCTATTCACCCCCCTCTAGGTGTTCTTACTAGTCCTCTCATAATTAAGGACTGAGAAACACTATAAGTATTTTAAAAATTCAAGTGTGCTTGTAATCTCCATTATATCGCTTCATCTATAAGGGAATTCTATGCTACTATTTCTATAAAGTAGGTCTCATAAAAACAATTATGTAAAATCTAGCATTCAAGTTATATCCTTGTTTTGTTTCTTATATTATTGGATCGCTTATTTTTTGCAACAATTCATATTAGAGTTAGGCTTGATTGAGTTGAAGCCAATCAATGATGATAGAAAAAGGAAAAGTGAAAATCGACATATTTGATGCAAACATTTTTGGTTAATAGAAAATGCAGATTTAGGATTATCTATAGCTAAGGAATTTGCACTTTACCCTTGTCTAGGCAGAAACCATATTCAATGGAGCCAACTGATTGGAAGTAGTTTGATAGATAGGCATCAAGTGTTATTTGGCTGATATTGTCTCATAACATCCCATTTAAAATTATGAAAAGGAAGATCATTGTGAATTCAATGAATGCCCTATCCAACATGTACGAGAAACCCTCCCTCTCGCGATTATTAGGATCTACTTGATGCAACGTCTATTTTACTTAAAGATGAACATAGGTGGTTAGTTGTTGATTATACCAATGAATTCAATGCAACCATTAATCAACTGAGTTAAGTTCTTATCCACTTTGATGATGAGGTATGTTTTTCGGTTTTATTATCTTCATTGTCTAATAATGGGAATAATATTGTTAACTATATTAATAATTTCCTTGGGTCAATAAGTTTGATATTTGATGAGGCTCTCAACTTGATTTCGAGTGGAGACATCTGTAGAAGGGAATCTAGTGAACCTATATTTACTATTTTAGTATATAAAGTTAAAGGAAGAACTAGCGTTGTGTTAGCAAGAGTAGTGCAAACTTAAATAGACTTTGACAGTTTAAGATTGGTGGTGTTGTTTGTTCGAATTGTGGCTAGAAAGGCATTTTTGAAGAGATTACCTTAAACTGAAGAGTGAGAAGAGTAAGGGAATTATAATTGAGTCTAGTGATGATATTGGTGCAATTGCTAATCATGTCTCGTCTATCAATAAGGATTTATCATTTATTAGATGGATTATGAATTTTGGTAGTTTGTTTCACGATATATGAAACGTAAACTAGATTAATACTTATCACTGCACAAATAATGGTAAAGTGCAGTTGAGAATTAACGTTGATCGTAATATTGTGAATGTTGGCAATGTTAGAATCATAATGCAAGATGGTATCGTGAGGACCTTAATTTGAGAGAGGCGCACTCTAGAGTTAAAGAAAACTTAATTTTCTTAAGTGCCCTAGATTTAGTTGGGTGTCGGTGTACTTAAGAATGTGGATTTCTAAAGGTTGTTCGATGTGTCTTGGTGGTAATGATAGAAATCAAGCATAGTTGCCTGTATGAGCTTCATAGGGAGAGATAGTGACGGATCTCACCATAGAAACATTGGATGCATGTGTTCTATAGTCTCAATTGTAGCATATAAGTTTGGGGCACACTAGTGAGAGAAGTTTGAAGATTCCGAGTGAAAGGAATTGTTATATGGTTACGCGGATGATAAACTAAATTTATGCAGGTGATGTGACTTACACAAAAAAAGAAAGTGCAATCAATACAATTTTTAGAGAAACCATGAATATTGCAAAGTTGATTCACTTATATGTTCACGGGTTGTCACGATTTCCTTCGAGAAAAAGTGATAAATTTATGCCAATAATTGTGGATGACTACTTGAGGAGGACCTCATTGTTTGTGTTTGGTCAAAAGTTTGATTACGTTGTCAAGATCATGTAGTTGAGAACTTTCATCGAAAGAGAAACTAGCAAGAAGATCAAGCATGTGTAGACTAATAATAGTATGGAGTTTTGGTCACAACTGTGAAACAAATTCTACATGAAGGAAGACATATTCAGGTATCTTTTTAATACTGGTGAATGACAATGGGTTGCAAGTGAATCAATAAAACATTAGTGGAGATGACTCATTTTCTAGTGCTTGGATAATTGGGAAATTCCTAGTAGATGTGCTTAGTACGATGAGTTACCTAGTGAATAGGTTTTCATTAACCATGATCAGATGTTTGACTCTTAATGAAGTGTGGTCGGCTAACATTACTGATTATTTTATTGTTAGAGCATTTGGTCTACCGTGTTATGTTCAAGTAAATGATGGTAACCTCGACAGAAGGGCAAGAAAGCACTAATTCCTAGTTTATGCAGAAAGTGAGCAGGATTATCACTTGTGGTGTCCAAAATTAAATTCATATGTTATTGGCGGAGAAGTTACATTTAATGAGTCTATAATACTGCTAGGTAAAAGTGTTTATGGTAATGTTTATAAAGGACTTGGATAGTGTTTAATTTCAAGGTAAGATTACGACAAGAAACTCCTGAGGTAGTGGGTACTAGCGGAGTAATCAACATGGATGGTGCTTATAGTGAGTTGGACCTAATAGAGCCTATAGTTGCTATTACTTTTGAGTTTAATAAGGTTCATGCTCGATCTCCTAATAGATATAGAAACAAAAATAATTTTCCTTTTTAATCTATTTGCGTTATAAAATCTTTGTAGAGCGGTTAATGGTGTAGGTTGAGTTAATATTAAGATGAGGTCAATGGTTTTGGCCAATTTCAACATGGCTTTGATTTAGAAGTTATCTATATTGGTTGAGTCCACAATGAGTGTGAGAAAGTAGAAACGAAGTTCAAATTTCAATGTAGTTATTGTGACTTGACTTAAACGTCGAGTTAAAGTAGAGATTGTTGAGAACATGTCTTGAGTTTGAAGCCACGAAGGAAGCTTGATCCAATTAGATTTCCTAACTTGAGTAGACCTTCTATATATATATATATAAGAAGGAAATTTTCTTCAAGAATAGTATCATAGACGAGCATTTGGCTATGACAATCAATTGGACAGCATGCTCGTGTATTAAATACTAAGTGTTTAAGGCAATGAAGATCTCATGCTAAGATTTTGTGAATTCATTTATGAAATTGAGAGATTATTTCGTGAGGAATTGTGATTGTTAAATACTGTACAAGTTAGGTTAATTAGAGATTGGGATAAATTGAGAGTATTTTTAGTGATTTGAATGTGGTTGTAATCTATGTTATATCGCTTGATTTATAATGAAATCTATTGCTCAATTGGTGGAGAAGGTCCCACTAATTGACCTATGTAAATCTGGTGTTTAATATATATTTTTGTATTGTTTATTATATTATTCAGTTATCTATTTTTTTGCAATGCTTTTAATTTTAGAAAAGAATAACTTTGTAGTTGATGAAATACAAGTGAATAAATCTCAACCATCTGTTGAAAAGATCTTTAGTTTTTCTATTTCAAACCTCAAAAAATCAATCTAAAAAGATCACAAATGTTGCTATTAATGTCCTTTAATGATGTTAGCATTTAGGGTGGACATAGATTCCAAAATAGAAAATAGAATCCGAAGTTAATGCAAAAGGTGCGGGGTTTCTATTCATAAAGAGTCGCCCCCACTTTAATAGAATCGAAGGGGTCGCATAGAGCTAAGGGTGCATTTAGTTTGACATTTGGGAAGTCTTTGAGAAGATATAAAGGCATTTAAGTTTAAGGGGTTTTTCAAAATGTAAGTGGATTTTGGTAAGTTGTAATTTGAAAATGCATGGAGAAATAACTTTGATTTAAATGGTGGTTGAAAAATTACACTTTATAAATCACTTTACTATTTTTGTTAATTAAATTCAAAACTATAGCGACTGGCAGCCTTGTAGAGGTTAGACGACCTTAGGCAAGCCACGACCATGAGTCTAGCAATTGTCGATGATTGTTAGCCGGGCTCGTGTAACTCACTACAGAGCTTCACTACATAGAGAAGATGAATAGTGTTTTGAGGGAAAAATCGAAAATGAATAAAATAGTGAGTGTTTGGAAGAATTTTATTTTTTTCTACTTATCTTAAAGAGAGCCTTTCGAAAATGTTGATAGCCCACCTACCGTGAGCTTTCAGCTTACACAAAGGCAACATTTGGCTAAAGTGTTGGGCAAAAATTTGCCAAACACTCCTAATTTTTCCTCCAAAGCCGTTTAGGAATGTGGTCCCAAAGGGAGCCTAAGTATAGTTTCTCGCTAAGTGGCATCATGTCACTAAACATGCGGTGGAAAATGATGCCTTAGGGCCATAACTTGACAGGTTGCATAGATGCATTGGTTGGTGAGTGAGCGTCCAAAACTATGTGTGAGATATATTCGAATGAAACCATTTCCCTATAAAATGTGGACAAAGCCCCTTCCAAAATATGAATCGAAATAGAAATCGACAAAACATGTGAAGAGTCCTTTGTTAATTCTTAGATAGGAAACGCGAGCCGACGAGAAAACTAAAGATACAAAGATTAGAGATAATCATGACTGGCTATGTAAAAGAGTACTGAAATGCAAAGATAACAAGAATATAAAATTGACCAAATGGTGTTCATTGATTGATCGATGGTCCCTTCCTCAAATTACAATTCCAATACTTACAGCCACTAGTAACGATTAACGACAGTTTTTTTTTTTTTTAAAAGCAAATAATATTCTATGCGACTCTTAGAATCTAGCAAGATGTATTTACAAATGGTTACCAAGAGACCTCTAGTCAACGATCAAAGCCGTATCACTCACCCCGTGTCGTCAATTTCTTTTGGAACTTACAACTCCACTTCCTTACGGTTATAACAATCCGAGTTTTTCAGCCACTATAATCAGTGCCTTTGAGATTTACGACACCGCGATTTGACAATCGTGATGGCTTCATGATTGAATGGGTCATCATCATTGTAGCCGAAATTGTTTGTTTCGTCACTTGAACATTTTTCTTGATCTTAATCCATTGATCTTCATTTCAGTTGGTCCTTTTGACAACTGAACCAAGTTTCATTTACCGCCGTTCGTGGCTCAACACCTAGTACGATCATATCTCGCTCGGTCTCTCAGGGACTTAGGGCGATTTTTTGTGTCAACAGAAGGAATCCCACCAATAGTCATAAACAAGAAGACTGCCATCAACAATGACGTAAATTAACTTGAGAGAGAGGGAGAGCGAGAAAGAGAGACATTATTGTTGTGCGAGGTTTAGATTTTCTTCTCACTGTAATCCGACTACGCTAACTCATAACAAAAACGTGGTTCCAATGTCTATATTTTTTTTCATATTTTATTGTCCAGTAAGGGCAAGAACACGATTATTAAAGCAAATCCAACTTTTCTCGAAAGAGCACTACATGTGAAATTTAGAAAGTTCAACGGCAGCACTTGCATCCACTAATTATAATTGAAGCGGCATCCCTGATTGTAGTTGCGGAAATATACAGATGATGAAGACAAAATCGTTTGGCAAGATTTACTACTGTTTTCTCCCATTGATCTGTTTTCTTTCCCCACTCTGGCCCCTTTAAATCCTACATTGTTTCTCCGACTTTCGGCACGAAATTTTTGTTTATCAGCATTCGTTCTAACTAGGATCTCACATTACCATAAAACCGATTCATCAAAATGACAAACTCAACTAAGAGCAAAACGGATCATCTTATGTTTTTCTCAAGCTATGAAATCAGTTCAACGAGCTTATTTTGTTTGTTTGTTTGCATGTTAAGTACTGGTCCTCCAATCATTTATATCCTTGAGCACCAGATTCTTTACTAACATTCTCTTCTGTCGCGGTAGGATTCTGCCATAATTCTTCTTCTTTGTTCGGCCAACTTTCACGTCATGTTTCTTGAGAAATTGTGTCCTTCACTGCCATTCGAGAAAGACCAGAAACTTTTGATGCAGATGAAGGGTTTTAACTATTGAAAAAGGTTCTACTTACGGTACGGTGGAACATCAAACGAGTATTTCCTCGAACGTTAAAAATCACAGTAGATATTCTGAAAATCTTGTCATGTATGCACGTGGGACGTTTTATTCGAAACGTATCCAAATATATAGCAAATCTCGGAAGGATTCATAGTCACCGTTGATGTTCTAGAGTCATTATTCTCCCTTGTACGCAGTCATACGGACCACAAGCATACGAAGGGATCACGTGCAGAAAAGCAGTACACACACCACTTGGTTCTCCCACGTCCGTATTCATACAAACCCCATCATATGAAGGCAACAGTGCATAAGTAATATCCAAGGGCCCGCCAAGATCCTATCACATCGGCCAGCCCCAGATGCTTTCTGCATCGAAGGAGAGTCCGCTCCAACAATCCAACCATGCCTCCGTCGTCTCCGAACGCAGCTCAAAGTCATCATCGATCGGGGGGCTTCTGTTTGGAGGCACGTCGTGGATGCGTGGCTCTCGAGACTCGTTCAGCTCCCTAGAGGCTTCGACCCCCAAGGAAGAGAAGTTCTTGGAGATGGTCCGAGGGCAAGGCCTTATGACTTCAACTTTACCAAATCTTGGGGTTTCTCGTTCTCCGGCTTCCCTTGGCAAGTCATCAATTTCCGTAGATGGGTATTCCAATAGTTCTTCACGTCATTCGCAGTTCGACCCGGCAGTCTCCCAGCAATTAGGGACCACCTGCATCAATAATTTTGACTAATCAAAATGTTAAATTATGAGGAAACATATCGAAAATAATTTTCATATGGTGCTTACTTGAGTATCATAACTTTTTTTTCAATCACAAAATTGCCATAATTTCTCAAAAACATTTATTTGAGTATTGAAACTTTCGACTAATCGTTTTAATGCCATAACTTCTAAAAAACATTCACCCAAATACCCAAAATCCAATATGGCATGACACTTGTGATGAATATTTTTAGAAAAGTATGACACTTAAGGGATCCATAAATAAATGAATCAATCCAAAGTAGTGATTTCTTTTTGTTTCCATAAGTGTTCGATCCTGACAAAATAAGTGTTTCCATCGTGGGAATGGCCAATTGACGTGACAGTCAAGGAATGGGAATTTTCATAAGCTCTCTCCAATTTGCAAAGTGTTGTAAATGAGTTGCGAACAATTAATTTCTTTCTCTTATAATATATTTGAAGTACGCACCGTTAACACCTTTATGTTAAATTCTATTAATTTCCGTCTATTCACCTATTATTACTCTTAAATGTGGAAAAATGGCCCTTCAGAGCCATAACTAATCAATAAGTTGGTGCCTGATTTTAATCCATATCAAATGCAACTAATCTAGTGAAGTTGATAAAATGACTAAGATTTAGGGGGTTGGGTAAACTAAAAATTTTAAGTGCCCAATTTTAAGTGTTAATAATCTTTAATAATGGAAATGGAATTAACATTTGTTTGATGATAATTAAAAGTTGACAGCTGAATATCATTAAGCTCTTACCAGCATTGAAAAAGAGGACTGTTGTAAGCTCTTACCAACATAGAAAAAAGAGGACTGTTGTTAGGTTAAATCAGTATATTTAGCAAGATTCGGATTTCATAAATTGATTTTCTATCGATTGAATTTAAGTAATCACCTACTGAGCATGCGGCCCATTATGCTTTGCCTCCCTATCCAAAGATATAGAAATTTTAATTGCTAGATGATAGTTTAATTCCTGCGCTCTCGTTCTTTTTTTGGCCCAAAGAATGAAATGCATGTTTGTGATCGAATTCAAGCTTCTGTTGTTCAGTCTACCATTCTTTGGACTACATAAACAGAATCGACATCAGACGAATAATCTCTCCGAGTTTCTTATACCTGTAACCATGATCGGGAGTGACTAGTGTTGGATAAATTCTCCTCAAAGGTTTTGAAGTTGACAAAAACATTTCTCTCGCCTAGTTCAAGACTTGCACTCTACTGGCAAAGTCTGAAGATCAAAGTCTGACGTCAACAAGACTCAAGTTTCAAAGTCTACTCTCATGGACAGTTTCCAGACCGACAAGATAAAAATTTCTATTCTGATTCTATATAGTCTTTATCTCAATGGCTGAGGAATATCTTTCGACTGGATTCAGCACTACACGATCTTACATTTGTATCCGAATTGATATAGATTCTCTAAGATTCGCAACTTATTTGGAAAGTTCAACTTATGGAAACCAAGATCCTGATTGTATGGGCGAGCAGGATTGATGGGCTATCTACACTTACCTTAAAGAGCTCGAGATCTCCAAATTGATTCTGTCCAACGGGTTGATTGGAAGAACTTCTTTGGAAGGTGCCAACGGTAATGAAGGCATGAAGAAGCGTATAAAGAGAGACGCTCGAGTTGTTGAAGTGTGCCGGATAGAAGAATTCCAAAGTCCGAACCTCCATATTTCGATTGTGATCTTATTCTTCGAGCAATACATGTAATCAAAAGAGTGATCATAGAATTGTGAGACCTTGAGGAAGTGTAGTAGAAGTTCTACATTGTGGACTCAAGAGCGTGAGACTGTAACATTCTTTTTGATTCTTAGTGAAATCCAGCGAAGGGTCGTCCCAGGTGCGGAGAGTGGACGTAGGCTTGATATAAGCCGAACCACTATAAATGAGTCTTGATTCTCTCCCCGATCCTTTTATCTTTCATAACCTTCATTTGTCTTTGTGATTGCTGTTTTTAATTCATTAATCTCATATTCCGATTTGATTGTTAAAATCGCTTTAATCACCTATTCACCCCCTCTAGGTGCTAATTCTAGTCCTAACAATTGGTATCGAGCTTGTGTACTCGTTTATAAGAAGTGTCTTTACTTGAGTAAAAGATCTATGGCTAGTATGTTACCTACGGGGTTGGTCGAAGGTTAAAGCAATACCAGGACACTCCATACCTTGATGGAAAAGACTACAAAGATATGGAAGAACAAGATGAAAGCATTCCTAAGATCGAAAGATCCTTTGGAATGGGAAGTGGTAGACAAAGGAATCATTCCCGCTGCAAAGATCGAGGATCCGAGAGAGGAAAAAGAAGTTGCCGATCCCACTCCAATGACTCAAGAAGAAATCACCAAGAGAGACTCTTGACGCTAAAGCCATTTACTCCTTATATTGTGCTTTATCCCCTACCGAGTATAACGAGAATATCTTCTTGTGATACAGCAAAAGAAGTCGGGATAGGCTTCACATTACCTATGAAGGAACAGATCGAGTGAAAGAGACAAGGATCAACATTCTTTTGGGACAATATGAAGTCTTTAAGATGAGATCGGGAGAATCAATAACCGACATGTTTAGTCGCTTTACTGAAATTGTGAATGGTCTTGAATATCAGGGACATCCAATCTCAGGACATATGAAGGTCAACAAACTCCTACGAGGACTCTCTAAAGACTGGAATCACATAAAAACCTCAATAAGAGAGACACAGAGGATTGCTCCACTAGGTAGACGAATTGGTTGGGACTCTTCAATCTTATGAAGTAGAGCAAACCAACGAAGAGGAAGATTCAAAAGGTAAGAAATCAATTGCCTTAAAGTCTAATGACTATTCGATGCTACATTCTCAAGAAGATCTAGATGATGAAGAGTCGGCACTTATGATAAAGAGATTCGAAAGTTGAATAGAAAAGGAAGAAAATTCAACTGGAAGAAACAGAGAGCTCACAAAGGTTTTAACAAATCAACAGAGGAAGATGACTCTAACAAAGAAGTGACTTGCTTTGAATGCAAAAAAGGGACACATCGACCCAACCCGTCCTCTCGTTAAAGAAGAGAAAAGGAAAGGCGAGAAATACAGAAAAGCACTCAAAAGAGACCCTGGAGTGATACCGAATGTGAAGAAAGTGATGATGACTATGCCAATATCTCGTTTAATGGCAAAAATCGATTCGACTGCACCGATTCGAGATACGACTTCCCACTGCATGCTGAACTCGAGGTTAGTAATCTAAGAATTCCTATCAAAGTTTCAAATACATTGATGAACTTTGTCTTAGTCTAAAAACTTCTCTTAAGAGGATCTCCGAATTGAAAAAAGAAAATTCTACATTGAAGCAACAGGAAAAACTTTGAAAGAGAAGTTTGAAAAGTTAGAAAACAACTTTACCGTCTTGAAAGAAAACTCGACTGCTTTCCAAAGAAAATAATCTTTTGAAAAATGACATTTCTAATATATCAAAGAGATTTTCAAATGGTTCTCGAAAAGTTGGATAAGATTCTTTCGATACAAAGACCCTACTTTGATAAGTTAGGTCTTGGTATGACTTCCCGAAACTATTCCTCTAATTGATTTTCCAAAGGTGAAGGAAAGAATCAAACAAAGACCAACCAGAATTGCTTATAAAAATCATTTTCGTAAAAGTCTTTGTAAAACCCGTTGGCGAAATGCCTTAAAATGTTCTAAGTGTCAAAGCTCGAACATTTTGAGAAAGAATGTCCTTTGGTTTGGAGACTTGTTAAAAGGAATTGGGCAAAGATCGTTTATCGCTCTAACTCTTCCTGGGACCCAAGATGATGTGGGTACCAAAGAAAGCTTGAATTCTTTTTAATTGCAGGTCACTATCAAAAAGAAGATTAAATGGTATCTAGATAGTGGTCTGCTCAAGACATATGACATGAGACTCAAGTTGCTTCATAACACTTGACCAAAGACGGAGGAAAAGTTTCCTTTGGAGGTAACAACAAAGGAAGAATCATTGGTCGTGGAAGTCAAGATTGGAAGTCTGGTCAATCAAGAATGTTTCCTTAGTTGAAGGATTAAATTACAACTTGCTTAGCATAAGCCGTTTTGTGTGATAATCGATTCAAGATAAATTTCCAGAAAGAAAGTGTTCAGAATTAGTAAAGACTCTACTCAATCCTTTTCGGACGAAGACATGGAAATATCTATCTTACGGATGTAAATCATGAAAGATCATAGTGCTTGATATCATACAAGATGAAGCTAATCTATGGCACGTAAAAACTTGGCCATATCAATATGAAGCAAATCCGCAAGATCTCCTCCAAGAAACTTGTTCGAGGATTGCCTATTCTCAATTATTCAAAGTCTGATCTATGCACACCATGCGTACTGGGTAAACAGGTTAGAAACTCTTACAAACCAATAAGTAAAGTTTCTACTAATCGTGTACTGCAGCTTCTGCATATGGACTTATTTGGACCTACTAGAACGCAAAGCATTGGTGGAAAAGGTTCGCCTAGTAATAGTGGATGATTATTCACGATTTACTTGGGTCTACTTTCTTTCAAGTAAGTCTGAAACTTTTCTCTCTCTTTTCAAAGTTTGCTAAGAAGGTGCGAATGAGAAAGGTTACACTATCTCAAGTATTCGTACTGGAGACCATGGAGGTGAGTTTGAAAATCAAGACTTTATTAAATTCTCGTGATGATTCGGGTCTTCAAGACAAATTCTCCTCTCCATACACACCGTAACGTAATGGGGTTGTGGAAAGGAAGAATAGGTCTTTACAAGAAATGGCAAGAACTCTTTAATTGAAAGTAATATTTCTTCAAGGTTTTGGGCTGAAGTCAAGTTTCAACCGCTTGTTATATTATTAACATAGTATTTTTAAGACCAATTCTTGAGAAAACTCCTTATGAAATTTTTAAAGAAAAGAAACCAAGCTGTTTCTTATTTTCAAGTATTTGGTTGTAAATGCTTTATTCTCAAGAATGCAAATGATCGAGTTGGTAAGTTTGAAGAAAAAAATCGATGAAGGATTCTTTCTTGGTTACTCAGCGCGAGCAAAGCCTATAGAGTATTCAACAAGAAGACTCGATGTGGAAGAATCAATGAACGTCAAATTTCAAGACTCTCCACAAGTTCGGCCGATACATCGAAGAATCGAACTGCTCCATTAATCGCTAGATCTATCTCCCATAAAGCAAGTCCAAAATCCGTATGCAAGTACAACAAGTTGTCGATGGAGATTCAACTCAAGAAAATGATCAACAACCCATCGACCATCCAAGAATCGGAAACACAAGTCCAGTCATCCCGAAGAACTCATTATTGGGAACATTAATGAGGGAATTCGCACAAGATCCAAAAGGCGAGAAGAGTCTAGTGCGGTTGCACTTATTTGAGAAATAGAACCCAAAAACATTGAAGAAGCCTTAGCCGATGAAAGCTGGATTGAAGCAATGCAAGAAGAGCTCGAGACACCGGTATTAACGACGTTTGGGAATTAACCCTAAACCAAAAGGTAAAACTGTTATTGGAACTAAATGGGTTTTCGGGAACAAAGTTGATGAAAAGGCAAAGTGACAAGAAACAAAGCAAGACTCGTGGCTAAAGGATACACGCAAGAAGAAGGGATAGACTATGATGAGACTTATGCTCCAAGAGCAAGGTTAGAAGCAATCGATTACTACTTGCTTTTGCATGTTATAAGAATTTCAGGTTATTTCAAATGGACGTCAAAAGCGCATTCCCGAATGGATTTATTCAAGAAGAAATCTATGTGGAACAACCTCCTGATTTGAAGACTCAAAGAAACCACTCGGTGTTCGACCGAAGAAAGCTTTATATGGATTAAAACAAGCTCCTCGAGCTTGGTATGAAAGGTTAAGTAATTTTTTAATTCAAAGTGGTTTCTCTAAAGGAAAGGTAGACACTACTCTATTTGTTAAAAAGGAAGGCAAAAGCTTTATACTCGTTCAGATTTATGTTGATGACATTATATTCGGATCATCTAATGAGACTTTGTGCAAGAAATTTTCTAAGTCTATGCAGGATGAATTTGAGATGAGCATGATGGGTGACTATCCTTCTTCCTTGGTCTACAAGTGAAACAACTTAAAGAAGGAATCTTCATTCATCAAGAAAAATATGCAAAAGAACTTGTTAAAAAGTTCGGTCTCGGGAGAATTGCAAAAAGACTGACATACCAATGTCAAGTGCTTTGAAGATAGACAAAGACGAAGGTGGAAGAAAGTCGACCAAAAATTATACAGAGTATCATTGGTTCACTTCTTTATCTTACCGCATCTAGACCCGACATATTATTTAGTGTTTGCATATGTGCTAGGTTTCAATCGATCCTAAGGAATCACATTTAAGTTCGCTAAACGTATCATTAAATACGTTGCAACCACGCTAAGATTGGTCTATGGTATCCCAAAGAAGGAGACTTTACCCTTCTTGGTTATTCGACGCAGATCTTGCGTAGGTTGTAGAGTTGAAAGAAAAAGCACCTCGGGAACTTGTCAATTACTTGGCAACATGGTGGTATCTTGGTTTTCAAGAAAACAAAGTACCGTGGCTCTTTCAACAACAAGCGGTAATACGTAGCACTTGGAAGTTGCTGTTCCCAAATACTTTGGATAAAACAACAACTACGAGACTTTGGTATTGAAGACTCTTGCAATGAGATCGATGTGACAATACCATCGCAATCAATCTTACAAAGAATCCTATCCTACATTCAAGAGCCAAACATATTGAGATTCGACATCATTTTATAAGAGATCATGTTTAGAACAAAGAAGTCTTGATACAATTCATTGACTCGAAGAATCAACTCCGGCGTACATCTTCACAAAGCCCTTTGGAGAAAAGCTTATTTGAGTCTATTCGCTCAAGACTCAATATTGTATCTCTTGAAGATTGTTGAAGCTAGACTCGGAATCTTAAAGTCCGACTGAGTATCGACTCAAAAGGGTATAGATCGAGAATACCAATCGACACGACTGTAAGTACATTTACTTAAACTTTTATTTCGAAAAGGTAAGTTTGCCTGTTTATTTATGGATAATTGTGTTTATTAAGGCAGTTTATTTTTATAAAGGGTGGTTATCAATTTATTAAGGCAGTTATTTTTCAAAAGGAATTTATTTTGCGTCGATTCGCTACCACGATTCGATTTCCTTTATACTTCTTCTTCTTCTTCGTTTTAAACTTTACCCAGAAACCCTAGTTCAAAGCTTTTCACTCTCTGGAATTTCTCTCCTCGATTTCTACTTCTCAAGTTTTTAACTTTCTTGCGACACAAGTGAGAAAGTTTCTCCAAAGACACGACAATGTCTCACCAAAGAAAATCATCAAGGCTTGCAAGCGGGGACCACAAGGCTGGGGGGGGCCTACGCACTTCGATCTTACACGTAAGAAAGCGACTTTCCAAATGCAACGTCTCCCAACGATCTCAACGGCGTTCCTCCTCAACTAGACCTCATGATAGTCGCCCTCAACAAGCGTAAGAAGTGCTTGAAAATGTTGAACCGGTAAGATCACTCAAGCACTTTTGTTTATAGGCTTTACTCGCATTGAAGGAAGGTGGGTCCGCAATGACCTTCATTGATGAATTTCCGAAAGAAAAAGGTTATAGAAATGAGACGCATTTTCTCACCGTGATGGAAAGATCGGGCGTTGTTCCCGGCTGAACAAAGAAGAAAAGTTTTTGCAAACTTTCCCAAAGTGACCCTAGGTTTGGTAGTTTTAATCAACCGAGGGAAATGATGATGATGAGAAAATGTATTTACATTTTAAACCTTGGATGGGTGTGGCTGCAAACCTTCGAGGAAAGAAGGATGAACTGTTTCGATCGATAGACACGGGAAGAAGTATGAGAAACCGCCAAGCGAGGGGTGATAAATCCACGAACGGTAGACTTTGATTTTCCTGGATTTATCGAGCATCAATCTCGAGAGAAGTTTGAGAAACTTCAACTCGCACAAGTTTTGCACCGAATGTGATGTGGCTCATTCTGAATTGACCGCATATTTCTACTCTAATCTCGGCTTCCTTGATGCGAACAGCTTTTCATTTAGCGTGCGAGATAGAGAATATGTTGTTGATACGTACACTCGCGACGTAATTGGTGTGGAAAGAGGTGCTTTCCAATCAATTTCGTGTTCGTGAGTCATGCAACCATGGAGCTTGCAAGAGACCGAATTGTCTGAAGGTCGCCTATCCTACTCCGTAATGAATGCAACAAATATTCTCGCTTCACAAGATTGTGATCAACTGTCTTAGACCAAAATCAACATCAAAGACATATGTATCCATCTCCGAGGCAAAGTTGATGTTTGCAATCAAGATTTGCATTAATTTCTCTCTGCCACACACTATCATGTTTCACATGTACAGGTCGATGGCAAAGGACAAGGGACAACTCCCTTATGCTGCTCTCATTACACGTCTTTTCGACATTCGAACATCCACCTCCCCACATTCTCTCTCGTGAAGACTATTGGTCGAATGGTCATCGGACCGAGGATGATAACAAAGATGCGTCAAGGAACTCGGCAAGAAGCCGGAGCAGTTCAAAGAAAAACCCCGTGAAGATCAAACCAGACTCTTCGCGGCAAAAAGGAAAGGAAAGGAACCGTCACTTTGGTCCTATCAAGAAAAGGCGGGCAATCATCTTGGAAGACGAAGATGATGAGGATGATATGCCCATCTCAGCCTTTGTTTCTCGCATTCGCTCCCGTATCGTTTGTTCCAGGAACAACGATTTGCGAAGAAACCGAGAAAGGAAACCAGAAGAGGAATCCTTGCAAAAGGAAGAAGAGACAGAAAGAAAGAAGAAGAGAAAGAAGAAAGAAAGAAGAAGAAGAGAAAGAGAAAGAAAAAGAGGAAGAACAGAAAGAGGAAGAGGAAGAGAAAGAGAAAGAAGAGAAAGAGGAAGAGAAAGATGAAGAGGAAGAGTCACAGGGACGGACTCTCAAAGATAAACCAACTCACAAGCCAAGACAGATTCTCCAGAAAAGGAGGATCAAGACAATCTTGTCACCGAGGAGACTCCTCGAAAGAAGAGTTCTTCTCCCCCTCCCGAAGGCATGGAAACAGTGGGAGATATCCAAAGAGAAAGCATTCCTCTTCTCCCCGACATTTACAAGTGCAAGTGTGGAGATCGCCACCGATCCGAAGATGTTTATGCCGCTCATCATCCCGAGGGAGAGGCTTCATCTCCAAACATTGATCTTCCTTCTGACATTCACACCGGCTTGACTCCACCATCAGACCGAGTTGACGCAAGCACACAGACTGACAATTCAGGAGATTTCAGAAGGGTGCTTGACATCATATTGGAGCTCAAAGGCCAAATCTATGCTATGGGGTGTGACTTTCGACTATCCCGAGAATGAGAATCATGCTATGTTCATCTCCTTACATGATCACCTGAAAGATGTTCAAAAGTAAGGTTCAAGAGCAAAGGCACTGCTCTCTCGAACTTCAAGAAGACTTAAGGAAGTTGGAAGGAACCGTCAAGTCTATGGAGGACTTTCAACTTGTTCGCGTTCCTCGTGCTCCTTGATTTTCTTACTTTTTAATGCCGACAAAAAGGGGGGAGAAGACTTTGCGGAGGCAGATTTTCACTCTATTCAAACCCAAACCCAAACCTTAAACTTTCATTTCTATTTTTTGGATTTAATGGTTTGTTTGTGATTGACATTTTTACTTTATCTTGAGTTTTTTGAATGATTGCTTACTACCGCATTACTTTAAGTTGTTAAAAGTAGATATAGATAGTAAAGTCTCGCACCGACTAATGAGGTTTCGTGGATGCAGATGCGTCAGGGTGGTAAGTCTCATTGTATGGGACATCTCGCGGCATGTGACATCTTATACTATTTTTATTCTAATGATATCTTTGCAAGCTTAAAAGTTGTTTTTGCGTGGCAATAGTGTTCAAATCGTAGAAAGTTTTGTCACCATCAAAAAGGGGAGATTGTTGGATAAATTCTCCTCAAAGGTTTTGAAGTTGACAAAAACATTTCTCTCGGCCTAGTCGAAGACTTGCGCACTCTACCGGCAAAGTCCGAAGATCAAAGTCGACGTCAACAAGACTCAAGTTTCAAAGTCTACTCTCATGGACAGTTTCCTTAACCGACAAGATAAAAATTTCTATTCGATTCTATATAGTCTTTATCTCAATGGTCTGAGGAATATCTTTCGACCTGGATTCAGCACTACACGATCTTACATTTGTATCCGAATTGATATAGATTCTCTAAGATTCGCAACTTATTTGGAAAGTTCAACTTATGGAAACCAAGATCCCGATTGTATGGGCGGCAGGATTGATGGGCTATCTACACTTACCTTAAAGAGCTCGAGATCTCTCCAAATTGATTCTGTCCAACGGGTTGATTGGAAGAACTTCTTTGGAAGGTGCCAACGGTAATGAAGGCATGAAGAAGCGTATAAAGAGAGACGCTCGAGTTGTTGAAGTGTGCCGGATAGAAGAATTCCAAAGTCCGAACCTCCATATTTCGATTGTGATCTTATTCTTCGAGCAATACATGTAATCAAAAGAGTGATCATAGAATTGTGAGACCTTGAGGAAGTGTAGTAGAAGTTCTACATTGTGGACTCAAGAGCGTGAGACCTGTAACATTCTTTTGATTCTTAGTGAAATCCGGCCCGAAAGGGCTGTGTGGGAGAGTGGACGTTTTGATATAAGCCGAACCACTATAAATGAGTCTTGATTCTCTCCCGATCCTTTTATCTTTCATAACCTTCATTTGCTGTGATTGCTGTTTTTAATTCATTAATCTCATATTCCGATTTGATTGTTAAAATCGCTTTAATCACCTATTCACCCCCCTCTAGGTGCTAATTCTAGTCCTAACAACTAGATGTAAGAACAATACATGAACAACCATGCAGTTAAGTAAGCAATCCCTCCCGAAGTCGATGACGGCTTATGAGAACCATTACTGGTACTCAGTTAATGTTGTCCGAAGAAATAGGTAGGGGGAGCTAGAGAGAGAGTCTATCTTCACATGTGAGCAAGTGTCGAAGAATGTGCGATATGCACTAGGGGTCACAATCATATATATCGCTGGAAATAAAAGCTCGGGCTAGTAATTTCATATATTACACACTCATCATTGAACGTCATAAAATACCTCTAGATTATATGAAGATATAGAACAAAAAAACACGAAAACTTGCTCCAAATTGTAGATTTTCGACTTCACTAGCAACCTACTCTGCATATCCTAAAATCTAGAAGCAGACCAATTCTCATTGATTAGGTTCTCATGTTCCCGATTATACCATAGAGTTATGATCACCCCTAATAAATACTAAACAGTATCTAGACAGTTGGATTTGAAGGGTCGCGTTTCACTGGGAAAATCAATAACCGAACGACATGTGCTGTAGTCGGCAACTTTCGTCTCTCTCATGGGTGGGGCCCATATCTACAGTAGATTATTCAATGAACATTTCCGAAATAGTGACTCTTGTATGGACTTTATCGGGGTTGTTATCAGCCTGTCCTATCAAGCGGTTGTCATTGGAGACAAGTCGCACTTTAAATGGCTATGCCTATGCACGAGTAACGCTGTCCAAACATAGGCCAGAGTTGGACACGTGTCCCTTTCCAAGGAGGGTGGTCGTACAAAAAATCAAAGGGAAAATTACTAAAAAGATGTTAAATTTATTCTACTATACTAATTCAATTCAAAACATTTTAATTGGACCAATTTAATTATAAATCTTCAATTTTGCCAAATTTGCCTTAAAACTTTGGATGAATTGCCAAACATTTTAATGATTTATCAATTTAGCCAAATTGATCAAATTTACTCGGAAATCATTGACGTAATAGTTTAGTCAGTGTTGATTGTCTTATGTGATATAGCTGGTATTGATATAGATAACTTTTTATTTTTCTTCAATTGTTTTTTACTTTTTTTCTTTTCCATTTTCCAGACCTAAGGTTGGCGAAGGCTAACAACCGTCGCCTAATTTGGGCGAGGGCATTGCAGCCCTCATCAATCACAGATGAAGGCAGCAACGCCCTTGCCCAAATCAAGGTGAGGGCCATGATCCTCGCCCATTGGCTGGCAACGGAGTCGCGACCCTCGCTTGGATTTGGCTGAGGGTTGACACCCTACTTGTGGCCAATAATGATACTAAGGCCATGGGTGAGGGCCACGATGCCTCGTCTCAACTAGGTGAGGGTCGCCAACAAGGATTAGCTGGCAACTGACCCAGTATTAGGAAAATAAAGAAAAGAAGAAGAAAAAAACATATTTTTAAAAATTTGTCCATATTAACATTGGCTGTGTCATATAAGACGGCTTGTGCAAACTAGATTGTTACATCAACAATTTTCTACCAAAATCTGTTGCAATGACTAAATTGACAAATCGTCGAAAGTTTTATGATTAAATTGACAAAATTAAAAGATTTATGACTAATTTGACAAAATGTCAAAGGTTTAACACTAGATTGGCCAAATTAAAATGTTCAAAACTGAATTGGTACAAGTATAATAGGTTTAAGATTTTTTTTTAAATTTTTCCTAAAATGAAATAACCTAATCCTTAACACAGTTTATACATGCGGTCATCAATGCAACCCATAATCAATTTTTGGAGGAGGAAGAGGGAGAGGCTGTTGTGAATAACGCAGGTAGGCTCAACACCATATAAGTAACTCTATTAAAACAGACAAATGCACTGTGACCTTTTCTTAGCATGTACTCGCCTGTTCCCAAGAAGTTTGTGAAGCCTGATGATCATATCGACCTCATCATCTTGGAATTTCCCTCTCTTAATGTTGGGCTTCAGATAGTCCAACCACCTCAATCTGCAGCTCTTCCTGCACCTATTCAAACCTACAAGCTCAAGAAATACAAACATGAACTTAGCGATCTTTCTCTCTCTCTCTCTTTGCGCGCATGTGTACACATGGTATAGAGATGCTTTTAATGCAAATCAATATATTGACATGAGTAAAATATCAATACACGTACCCTTTTTGTCTAATTTTAAAAAATCAATGAAATATCATTGAAGAGCACGAGAAGTTTCACTTAAAGAAGTCAAATCTAATCCGACTTGATACCACTATCTCAAAACTAACAAAAGACACGTCCACCCATTTTAACGAAAGAAAAACTTTTCACTAAAGTGAAAGTATATCAACGATGACACGAATATAATATTTGACAAAAATAAAATATGATGACACGAGATGACTTGACACATGCAAATCCAAGTGGATTACACAAATGGGGATGCAACAAGAAGCCAATGATCCCCATCATTAAACAAATTTACGCGCGCACAAGTATATGCAAATAAAAAACAAGAATAACCTTCACATACAATGATACAATACCTGCTCTCTGAGGAACTCGATGCCACTCTCCTTCTCCGTACCTCTGGACACAGCTCCTCAAGAGAACATCCTCCTCTTCCGTCCACGAACCTTCCCTCAATCCGAACGACGATCCTTTCTGCATCTCTCTTCCCTCTCTCTCTCTCTCTCTTTTCTCTCTCTCTGAGGCTTTTCGTGAACAGTTTGCAGATTACGATTTTAAGTACACTCGAAGTCCTACGTTGTCATCGGTGCTTTTAGGAGCCACGTGCCCCTTCATTTTCCACAAAAAACGCAGATCTACATCGGTTGTCAAATACCACGGAAGATTGCAACTACTCTAATCGTCAATTATCCTATACGCAACAGTACAAATGGATCTCCCACGTTCAATATGATTCCTTCCGCGTGGTTGCGACCTTTCAGTCGGCAGGGTCGAATCTTGGAATGAGGATCTTTTCATAGAGATAGAAAAAACAAAGGGGACTTCGAACGATTTAGAAAAATCATATTTCTTTTGCAATGAAAAGAAAGATAGCGAGTATGGTACTTACTGGTCCACCAACGTCCGGGCATTGTCGCAGACCACCATTTGTATGAATTGTTTTGTAACTTTCATTCTTTTAACGAACATTCTCATTAACCAACACTAAATATCAAGATTCGCTGTTTTGGATATATATAAAAATGGGTAAAATATGCACGAGACCGAGTTGCCTATTATGCTCACGCACGACTTGCTTTGATGTCACTCTGGCAAACCTCTTTTGCTTCTATATGAGGGTCATTGCTTTTGGCCAAAGTGTCTTATTAGTGCCCTTCCTCTTGTAAAAGCATCTTGCATAAGAACGCGGTCCTTTATGCCTAGTGGTCCTAAGTATGCTTGTATTATTGTAATAGTGTCTTTATACTGTTACAATATTACCCTTGGCTTCGTCTATATAAAGGTTACTTCTGTAAGAAGTTAGAACAAGATTAGTGTTTTGAAAATCTCTTTTATATGCAATTCCTTAATGGCCTTCTCAACACTTTCTCTTCTTCCTCAAACTCTAATGTCAATAAGAAGCTTAGGTTTATACTGTTAGTTCAATACGATAAGTCAGTTCCACAAATATAACCTTCATTCACCACTCTATGGATCTAGTGAATTAGAAAGTTTCCGAAACTTGAGAGCCTTATAAAATAGATTAATCATTTATAAATATTAAGAGGCAATTCCATTGAAAGGCTGAGAGAAGGGCCATGTGTTGTGAGATAGCATGAGCATCTCAGGAATCATTAGCTTATGATGTAGCCCCATCATGGTATTAAAGACAGTTTCATTTAGATTGGGCTAAGATTATAACTCTGTGAATTAAAATGTGTCTATACTAATAGAAAGATCCATTTCATCATGATTGAATCCATGGAAAATATCACCCCTATATGTGTCAATGCCCTTGCTATTTAGACTCTCCAATTCCATTATGTAAATCAAATTCCTCTAAGATTGATTATTTTTTATGAGGTTTTCTACCTCAATGAAGATGAGAAGATTACCACTTCTCAACTTTCTCTTGAAATCCTTATTCCCCTTTGACAAGCCTACTTCCTTTTCTCCCATCAAATCCATCAGAAAAATGATCCGCCACACTCCAAAGGAAGTCAAAATTCAGCAAACCAATACCCTTTTTTTTTTTTTTTTTTTTTTTTTTTTTTTTTTTTTTTATCAAAAACCAATACCTCATTTCAACCTATTAAATTATGTCTCAAATTTAAGCTCGTCAATTAAACATGGCCCAAAACTTGCAAATAAATGAGGTCCAAGTTAGACTTTTTGTGAAATCTTAGAGTTGGCTATTTTTTCCTGCCAACGTTAATTCTATTTGCTTGCGTAGAAGAAAGAAGCATTATAAGAGTTCTAATGTTAATTTCTTGAACCGTGACAAACTGCTCATGGGTTTCATTTAAGTTTGGGCGTAGGATAGAGATTTGTCCTTTAGTCACAAATCACGCGAGAGATATGTTTCTATTGAAAATAAATGAGATGGTACATTTTCTACGAGGTGGCAGCAGAGATGATAGCTCCCTTCTGGAGACATTTAGACCATGGCATTTATTGAAGAGGGTCCACCAGCAATAATGGAGGCACCTTGATTTGTTATTATGAAAGGAGTATAGCTCTCACGAAGAGGACATCCATTAACGATAAAAGGAAAAGTCCAAATCATTATTTTATTGGAGTGGTCTCTTGGTCCTTTTTGTTATCTTTTGCTTTCTTCTATTTATCCAACTAGAAGGGACTCCCCTCTTTGGCAGATCGGGAGATTTGTGCAGAAAACACCGTGGACATAAGGTGTAATTTTAAAATTAAAAAAAAAAATGGATGTATGCGATATTATTATCGTGTAATTCTTTGATTAATTAGTAAATTATTTATAGTTGGCTCTCTCTAGGATCGAATCATATAAATCTCTTGTATCTTTTATTATTCTTTGATTAATTAGTGAATTAATCGGGAGATTTGTGCTGAAAACACAGTGGACTAAGGTGTAATTTTAAAATTAAAAAAATACTTAAGCGTATGAGATTGTTATTGTGTAATTCTTTAATTAATTTGTAAATTATTTGCAGTTTGCTCTCTTTATAAATGTAGATATCGATACTTTAGATCAAATCATATAAATCTCTCGTATCTTTTATTATTCCTCATTTTATATCTCTTGATTTTGTTGCTCATGATATTAAAATTCTGGTAGCTTCCACATTAAAATATTTCAACAATTGGAATTCGAGTTGTGGTTTTGCAATTATGTTTGGAGGGAATGTAGAAATTGAGAAATCTAACGAAAGGAATAACTTTGGGTTGTAGAGCACTAATATACGTGTGTTATTAACAACCTAAGGTTCAGCCAAGGCATTGGATGGCAATGATAAGTTGTCGAAAGCAATGAAACATACCATTAAAAATGAGCAAATAGAGAGGGTGAAGAGTATAATCTTGTTGAACCTATAGGATGAGGTGTTAATAGAGGTGGCTAAAGAGAAGCATGCTACATATTTATGGGTAAAACTTCAAGCCCTCTATGTAACAAAGGGTTTGAATAATCGCCAATATTTGTTGAAGATGATTGTTTAGTTCTAATATGCTGAAGATACATCTATTAGAGTCCACTTAAATGAATTTAACAAACTAATGATGGATATGAAGAACGTTAGTGAGATCCCAACCAATGAAAATAAGGCATGATGTTGTTAGCATATCCACCAAAGTTATGTGAGAGCATTTTACCAACTCACTATTATAAGGGCATACGATGATTACCACGAAAGAGTTTTGTGTTGTTCTCCAAAGAGTGATAGAGAGAGTTGCGTGATGACAATCTAGAGTACGATGTAACGCGAGAGCCAATGATTTGAGGTAGAGATACACATTGGACACCTAGCAATAGAGGTAAAAGAATATCAAAGTCACAACACAGAAAGTCCAAGGGTTGTGTGAAGTATTCAAGTATTATAAGGATTATCCAAAGTTAAGAAATAAAGGCGGAGAGCAAGATTCCTCAAGCAGTGCGACAAACATAGCCAAGGAGAGCATCAATGATGCCGAGGTTGTCCTTTCTGACTGGTTCATTAGGAGACGAGTAGGTGCTAGATTTCGTGTGTTCCTGTCACATGACTCCTCATAGGAACTAGCTCCCTACTTACAATACTACAAATGGTGATAAGAGTTACTTATGGGGAACGACACAGCTTGCTAGGTTGTCTAAAGTTCAAATTCGAATGTATAAGTGTAGAGTGCACACCGATAGACGTGAGGCATGTATCGAAACTCAAGAAGATGAGTAGGTACTAGATTATGTGAGTTCCTATCACATGACTCCTCATAATAACTAACTCACTACTTACAATAGTACAAATGGTAGTTGAGTTCTTATGGGGAATAACACAGCTTGTTCATTTATGGGAATAGGGATAGTCTGAATTTGGATGTACAATGGCGTAGAGCACATATTGATAGATGTGAGGCATGTAATGGAGCTCAAGAAGAACCCTATTTCTCTACGGATACCCGATGACATTGGTGCAAGTACACCACTAAGTGTGGAGTGTTAAAGATCTCTTGAGGTACCATAATAATGATGAATGGAAAAAAAATGGTGATTTTCATTCATTTACTAGAAAAAAAAAAATCATGACAGGCTCTGGTGAAATTTCATCAAGTGAGTCAAACAAAATTGACTCAATTATAGCATATGCGGTTGGGGCACATGAATGATACAGGTGTGACAATGCTGAGTGAGAAAGGGGTTGTTGAAAGGTCATAGGACAAGGAAGTTGGACTTATGAGAGCAGTACATCTTTGAGAAGTAGCACAGGATAAAATTTAGTACAACTAATCATTCAACTAAGCAACAAATTCAAACATCTAGGGTCGTCTCTATTTTTTTATTTTAAAGGAGGTGCCCAATAAATGTTGACATTCATCGACATTTTTTCAAAAAAGGTGCGGGTATACTTCCTAAAGCATAAATTTGAGATGCTCAATCAGTTTAAGAAATTTAAGAAATTGATTAAAAGGTAGTCAAGCAGATAGATCAAGTACCTAAGCAATCGCATGGATTTCTATGGTAATGATTTTACCAAATTTTGTTAGAAAGGAGATTGTGAGACACCACACAATTCCCGAGACATCACAGTAGAATGGCGTTGTCAAATGGAAGAGCAAAACTCTACTTGAGTACGCTTGGTGCATGCTTTCGCATGCAGGACATATAAGTAATTTTGGGACAAAGTGATAAACATGATCTATTACCTAGTTAACTAATGTCTATCATCTACTATTGAGTTGGAGACTCCTAAGGAAGCATGGTTGATGAAACCTATTAACTGAATTACAAGTATTCAAATTTCTTGCATATGCTCATACAAATGATGGTAAGCTTGAACAAAGGTTGAAGAAGTGCATACTTATGGGTTATGCACAAGAGGTAGGCTACTAGCTGTGGTGCACAGATTCCATATCACTTGGTTTCTAGTAATTAGAGACATTATCTTCATTGAAATTGCTATGCTTCGAAAGATGAATTTTGAGACTCAACTAGCAAAGCAAATAGATCATGATGTCAATAGTGAGGTGGAGTTTCAAGTGGAGCCTTTAGAGACCTTAGAAGTAATGGAGCCACATCATAGTATAGCCATGAGTAGATAGAGAATGTAATTTAAACCACTGGTATGTTACAATTATTCTTATATTACTTATGTATTGAATGTAGGTGATGAGGTAGAGACAAATGAGCCTCGGTTAACTCTGAGGTGATGGTTGGTGTTGAGTCATCATAGTGGCTAGAAGCTTTGAGCAAAGAGATTAAATTACTCCATTAGAATCAAACATGTGAATTCATCAAACTACCCAAAAGATAGAAGATTGTCGAGTGCAAATTAGTCTACAAATGAAAGGAGGGAAATCCTGTTGTCGATGTAGTAAAATATAAGGCAAGACTTGTTGCAAAGAGGTATACTCAGCAAGAGGGCATTAACTAAAATAATGTATTCTCTCTTTTGTAAGACATTTTTATTCATGTATTACT